>CM040624.1:94287089-94688057 GCA_022817965.1 Solanum lycopersicoides | reverse complement strand
CCTTACTAGGAAAAAACTCCATGGGAAAAAATCCTAGTGAAGGAAAAAGAGTACACATATCTTTAATACGCTTCAATGTTGTCTTGTTAAAAACCTTACCAGGAAAACTCATTTGGGACAAAACCATGGTTAAGAAAAAGAGTACAACGCGTATTTTTCTCCCCCTGATAAAAACTTTATTTAATATCTTGGAGACGATGCATTCCGATCTTATATCACAACTTCTCAAATATTGATGTTGGTAATTCTTAATGAATAAGTTTATAAGATTATCACTTGAACGAGCCTTTGAACGTCTATCTCATCATTTTGTTGAAGATCATGTGTGAAAAAGACTTTTGGTGAAATATATTGTGTCTGATCTCCTTTGATTGTATCCTCCATTCAATTGAGCTATATATTATTTTTGTATATGGTGACTGGAATATCCTTTATCAAAGGAAAATCACATATTTTTGGAATATGATAGATTATGATTCCAACCAAACACACCCCTGACTTACTTCATTGATCAATATGATTTGAAGAAGTGGTTACAAATGTTTGTTGAATGTCAATATATTGTTGTGCCTCCATATGTAAGCAAATAGCTCATTTGCAATCGAGCTTTATGTAGATCAAATAAATATTTTGCATCTACATAATCAAATCATTTCTGACTCATGAGAGATTGATTGATTTCATTGAAGCTCGTCTTTTCTTCTCAAAGAAAGTCACACATCTTCTAGCATTTGCGTAATCAACAATATGTAAGTGCACCAATTGCACTAATACATAACATTTTAAATCATTTTCATGAGGTTGAAAAAATCCTTTCTTTGTGTTAAGCAATGCCAAAATCATTGAGTACTCAATGAATAGCTTTAAGACCTTTTAAATCCTTCAAGGATTTTCATATAACCTTCATCGTCTAGTTAGACGTAATAATCATTCATTATGCATATTCAAGTATTTCACCTATTGCCAGATTGAAACAAGTCTCATTGCATTCACCATTAGAGAACATATCTCCATTTAATAATATCAGAACTTCTGCGAAATTTTTTTTATGTCCGAGGCACGAACCGTACTTATATCTTACGGTTATACTTTCGCACAATGATTCATTTGTACCCTCACTGACATATATTTTGATCTATGAACTATATGTTCAAAAACATCACTTTTCTAAGTGAAACAAAATATACTTGAATAGTGTCAATCATTTATCAGTCCACACTATATGACAGATTCGAATTTAAGATCCTCGTAACCATTTATAGCACTGAGTGCTACATCATATCAAATATGCCGTCGACGGCCATTTTGATATCGATTTCAATACGACGTAACTTATTGAGATCTCTTCATTTTTAATCATTTTCAGGTACCTGAACCTTTGCCAAGGTTTTATGAAATGTTATGTCATAGTGCTCTTTCAAAGCACTTATCTCATTATCAATGACCATTTTGATAATTTGCTCCTCTCCTTCCTCAAGGAGTTTTACATTAAGAATCGATTGGTCTATCACGCTTTTGGCGTACCTAAACTCTGTCCTTCAAGGACTATTTATTGGAGCATTTGCAGCTTAATTAAAATATTGGGTCAGCAAATACATCTGGCAAATTACTTGCAATATTTTGCAAATGAATTATCTCTTGAACTTCAAGTTCATATATATTTTTTTTTAACGAGGATCTAGATAATTCACCCCACACATAACTTTCAGCTGCTACATATATCTCCCCCTAATGTTAGAAAATCTAACATTCACCCTCAACCTCAATTGGGGATCCATCTTTGTAAATGGTGGAGCAATAAAATCATATGTGCACACGTCAAATTTTTAGATGAAAATTATTTGGTTCCTGACACTGAATCAATTGTGTTGGAAGAACCTTGTTGGCTTGATGCATACATGTTAAATAAACTCATCTCATACCAAACTTTATTTGAGAGATTTGTTCTCATAATCAATGGTCTAGCTATAATTGGAGGTATACAATTTCTGCTAAACCAACCAGCATTAGCCACATGATTTTATAGTTTGGAACTGTGCTCTTAATTTAATAATCCGAGCAAACAACCTTATAAAAACCAATTTGTAAGTTGATACAAATGCACATGTGACCATACCATAAATGCATCCATTAAATCACAATAGTAAACGGTCCACATGGCAGGTGAACGGGCCCATATTCACTTTTTATATGTTTCAAATATTTTCAGGGGATACAATCCCACCCTTAGCTGGTACAATGATTATTTTATCACGAGAACAAACTACAAAAGAGAATTCTTGAAGAATCTTTTATTTCTTCAACATATAGCCACATGAATTCTCAATTTCTTTTGCATCACATTTGAATCGGAATGACCAACCGATTGTGCCAACTGATATTTATTCTAGTAAACTTCTAGTTTACTTTTGCATGTGATTCCATCAGCATGCCCATATTTGTATACAACAAACAAGAGAAAAACGGGTAACCTTTTATGTAAATATTCATAACCCGCTTTGATTGTAGTAATCTGATGATATTTCATCTTTCAATAATTTACAGTCTCAATATAATAATTATTTTTAATTTCACTGAAAATTAAAAAGTTTCTTTTGAGACTTACTACAACCTCAATATTGTGAATAATTTTATTCCCTCAGATAGTAATAAATTAGTCCTTTCGAAATTCAATTAATTTTGTGTACTACCACAAATTTCACAACGTCATTCTTATGGTGACCATCTCCTTAAAGAGAAAATTATTTTTATTATCATGGTTAAAATTATTACATTCAAGACTTATTTCTTGATAACCAATGACAAATTTGTGTTGCCACACAACGACATTTATTTTGGTCATGGCCACAACCTTTACAGAAAAGATTTATTTTTTTCTTTTGCCCTCCAATAGTTCATAATAAAATATACCACAATATTTGTGTAGTACTCAAAGTATATATAACCAAAATGACCATTTATGTCAAAATATTTTCTTTCAATCTCTCAAACCTCCCGTAGAGGTGAGATGTGACATTTATCCAACAATACATGAACATGTTCTTATCCATACGAACATAAGTCACTTTTTTCTTCAAGAAATGGACCATAACCATTTGTACATGTTCCATAAGTTTTTATTAGAAACTCATTGTCATGTTTTGACATCTTGTGACTCACCTCAACATCACTTTAAGAGGTTAAATGTACCAAATGTATTACCACTTTGTATTCATTTATTTTGATGAAGGATTTACAAAACTTTTTAAATTGGGCTGCACCAACAACAATGTGCCCAACTTCTCATACCACTTTGATGGATAAATATTACTTTTAACAATTGCCTTCATATTTGAAGGACCATCTTAAGAAACAATGTGTCCAATAACCTTTTATACAATTTTAATGGACAAAATTGCCTTCACATTTGAAGGAACATCTTAAGAACCCATAATGTTCTTCCTTTTAATTACCACAATGATGACCATTAACATTTTACCATATCCATATTCATACATTCAACCACTTGTCATTTTTCAGACATATTAATACACTGTTACCATATTCACATAAGAGAATGGAGCAAATTAATTGGGTAAATTCCATGACATTCAGTCAAAAGTATAAAACTTTATGTTAGTCATCATCATATCATCATTATAGTGCATTAAGACTTAAACCCAATGTCTTACCCATATAAAGACACCTTTGGTCATAATTCAATGGGACTTGAACCCAACTTCTTATTATCATGGTGCACCGAGACTTTAACTCGATGTCTTACCCACTTGGTGCGGTGAAACATTAATTCACCGTCTTACCCTCAACCAATGTCTTAATAAACCAAATGTAATACCAAAAATAAACATTGAATATCATAAATATTATTTGAATTAGACTTAAAATTAAATAAAAATAAACAAAATTAACTAATTAGAATAACATGTTAGAACAATAAATCCCAAGTAAAATAAATTAAAACATTGTGCCTCACAATATTGTTATGAAGATTATCATAATTTACTAACCATATTAAATAACCACAAAACAAGCTTTGTTAGTACAAATAATATATAGGATATGAAGTATACCTTGCAGCTGAAGGATGATTCATAAAAATCAAGAAATACCTACCATTGATTCTTGAAGGAGAATGAGCTATTCGTGCTGATAACGTGTTGTAAAACTAAAGCAAAATAAGACAAGAAATATAAAAGATAAAGCACTGAAAATGGGAAGACAAAAGATGAGAGCATTTCTTATTCTTCAAAGTATTAATCAAATCTTCAAGTGTATACAATATGAACCCTTATGCCTCTATTTATAGTGTAGCATAGTGGCATACAAAAGGATAGTCATAAACATGACATTAACATGAATATAATGGGAAGATTATGAAAGTGAAAGGTTACACGAATAATGGTTATAAAGGTGGAGGTTATGATCATCTTCATAAGGAGGAAAATAGTGGAGATAATGGGTGAGTAACTTCTTGGTATAGTGGACATCCATATTATATTATTTTATAACATCTTTGAGTTTTCTCGATACAAAATTGTATTTATTAGGGAGCATTTTAGATTTTCCAGCGTGAATTTGAATTTAATCGAGTGGAAAAAACAAAAAAGATTATTCCCCCAACATTTTTTTATAGTATCAAGATGCCAAACATTTCTAGCTTATCAAATATGCTACATAATGAGAGGTGGTATCAACATATTTTATATTTACAAAAGAACAAAAACTAGTTTGATGTGTAACATGTAAAGCTTATCCAAATTAACAACATGTTACAATTACAAAACCATTGATATTTAGGTGGCTACAAATTATATTATGTTAGGTTATGAAGAAAATAAAATGTTAATCAAATTACACCGCCATCGCAATTAACATGGTTAGAGTAGTCACACAGAGTTTGAAGAGGACATAGATAATGTTTTTAATAAATTCGTAACGATAGAAAATAAAAATATATTCTATTTAAATCACCTTTTTTCAATTCTTTCTCGGTCAATGTAATTGCAACAACAAAATACAAATCAAAGAAGCTGCATGGCTAATAATATACCATTTACCAATCCACACTTATTTTAAAAAGATGAACAATATCAATGGTAACTTACATTTTCCTTTTTAATGTAAATGTAAACATATTCCTGCTAAAAAAAATATGTTTTTATAATCGGTTTTTTTTTTATAGATAATTTAATTAAAGATTATTCTTTCAAAACTAAAGCCATATAGTTGTATAACCATTTTTAAAAAAATTACACCACCAAATCATTTTAACATAATTGAATTTATAAAATATAATATTTTTTACTTATAATTTTTTTTATGACATGAAAAAAAAAACATGTAATGTAAGATCGAGGGAATATCATGGATGGAGTAAGGTAAAAAGACCTCCCTTTTTTTAACGATGTTTATATTAAAACTCGATTAAATTTATTCGAGCTTTTAACAAAGACTCGATTTCATATACAACAAAATTTAAATTTAAAATTTCTTCATTAGATATTTATCCAATTCCTTAATAAAGACACAATTTCATATATAGGAAAATTCGATCCCGAAACTTTTTTATTAAAAATTTATGTGAGCTCTTAATAAAGATGGGATTTCATACACATAAAATTTAAACTCGAAATTTTTATTAGATGAAGGAGTGTTTATCGCTCCACGACGAAGCAATCCCATTGGTGACAAGAGATCTTCATCTCCCTTACTAACACTGACTCTACTGGACTTTCACAAATGGAAGAACAAACGTTCAATCTGTATCAGTACAGAAAATCAGTTCAGTTCTTCAGTGTTTCTACTGCATTGTATCGATTTCAAAGTAACCGGGTCGATTCTATAATGCCCTAATTCAACAAATTTCACATCGTAAGAGCTAAAATGAAATCTGGGTATTGTCTATTAACCTGTCATTTTCATGAAGTTTTGTTAAGTTTGAGGTTGAAACTTGAAACCCATTTTTTATTAGTTTGAAAGGGTTTTTAAGTAGTTGAGATTTCAACTCAAACTAATTCCAAAATGATATTTTTTTTTGGTGTGGCTTCTGAATTGCATGATGTTTAGGGTTTCCTCGAGTTGGCTGAAAAGTTGAATCTTGAGAATGACGTAAAAGGTGAGCAGTACCCATTTGTTAATTCATTGTATCACTGTGTTTCATAATATTAAATTACTCTATCTTGATTATTTTATGCATGTTTTATACTTTCTAGTAAGATTACAAAGATTTAAGTAATAATTAAACTAGATTATATTACCCAAAATGGAAAAATTAGTTGTTAATATCGAGATCCTCTTGAAGATCCTTCTTGTTCATAATAACCCACATGTTGTAAGATATTCTTTTGTGAATAAAATACCATTTTGCCTGTCTGCTTTACTGAAAAAGCTTTGAGGATGTGAATGAGCCACGTACATGGTAAAAAATAGAAGAGGGAACGAGTGGGTTTTAGATAATGAGGAGCTTCCTCTACTGTCCCCACAATGTATTTTTTCTTCAAAGAAACAAGTTTTTTAGAGTAATCCAAAAGAGAATTGATTTTTACTCATTTGGTCTAGGTCTATGTAAAAAAAAAAAGTGGAAGTATAAAAAAAGCTTGTTTTTTTGGGTTCATTTGTATTGTTGAGGAAAAATACTTTTTTTTTGGCTATATTGTGAGGCTGTGGTGTTTCCTCGGAATAAAGCACACTTTTTGGTTTTGTGCTTTAAAGTTGAAGTATTTGGGTTGAGTGGTTGTTGTTCTTTTGTTTGCTCTCGATGAAATAAAAGCTCAGCTTCTCTCCTTGGTAATCTCTTTCTCTCTCTCTTATGAAAACGTGTAGCATAGCATGCCCTTGTGCATTTTGATGAGGCATTGGATTCTGTCTGCTGATTCTTTTTAGAGTGAGTTTGTCTCTCTTAAGGAAGACCTTAGATTGCTTTTTTTTGCTTGTTTGTACTGTTTTCTTGGTAAATAGGTTGATAACTTGAATAAAATGAAGTTGAGAGACTTCTGAGATGATGGTTTGGCCTGCCTTTTACTGAAAATGTGTTCTTGACTCGATATGGCTATGGTGAAAGTGAAAGGATGGCTAGGATTCTAAGAATTTCCCAACTGTTAAATCTTGTGGCCCTTGGGCCACATACAAGGTATACGTAGATAACAATGGAGGGTTCATCTGAATCTGGTTGGGAGGGATCAGATAGTTATAGGGGTTTGAATTCTTCAGCTCTTGTGGACAGGAATCCTAGATTTCAAACAAGCAGCATTAGGTCCTCCAGTGATGTGTTGCATGATTCTGGGTTTGTTCCAGGTAGAAAGGGGAGGGAGAGAATTGAGTTCCCTCCCGCAAATCATCTTAAAGCCCAAGGTGGGGTTGCAGAGGATAGGCTCACTGTGGATCGAGGTGGTCGCGGAACAGACTTTAGTGGTGTTAGTTTGAGGCAGTGGCTGGACAACCCAGAGAGAGCTGTTGATGCTCTTGAATGTTTGCACATATTCACCCAAATTGTGGAGATTGTAAACCTGGCACATTCACAGGGAATAGTTGTTCATAATGCACGACCATCATGTTTTGTCATGTCCTCTTTCAAACGTATTGCATTCATTGAATCCGTATCCTGCTCGGATTCAGGTTCAGATTCATCAGATGATGGTTTAAACAGCCAAACTGTTGAGTTAAAGGATTCATCCTCAGTTTTGCCCCATGAATCGGACGGGCTGGGGAGTCAAAGTTCTCAGCTTGAGAAGATTTCTGTAAAAGCTTCTACCGGATTATCTGAAAACTGTTACTTGCAGTCAAGCTCAGGCCATATGGTTCAGACTTTAGAAGCTAGTATGAACAGACAAGAAGAAGAAAAACAGCACACCTTCCCAATGAAACAAATGTTGCTCATGGAAACCAATTGGTACACTAGTCCAGAAGAAATTGCTGGTGCTCCAAGCTCTTGTGCTTCAGACGTTTACCGACTTGGAGTCCTTCTCTTCGAGGTTAGTACTCGTTAGCTAGTATGTTGCTAAAGGGCCTGCTGAGTTATATTTCACATGACTGCAAAGATGAAACTTAATGTTTTAATGATTATTATAATTTTGAGCAGCTATTCTGCACCTTCAGCTCACCAGAAGAGAAAAGCACAACTATGCATAGTCTGAGACATCGTGTCCTCCCTCCTCAGTTGCTGTTGAAATGGCCAAAAGAAGCTTCATTTTGCTTATGGTTACTGCACCCCGAGCCGAGCAATAGGCCAAAAATGGGGTGAGCATTCTTTTTATGCACCAACCGGATAATTTTTTTCCTCACTTTATTCTCCCTCATGGAAAATGGTTCTTGATTTGTTTGATACCTGGTTGATTCGTTGTCAGTCTTTTTATACCTACTTTAATCTGTAGCTCATTATGTAATCCTTACTTTTCCAAGCTGTTATTGGCATATAATGCTTACTACACTGTCAGAGTTTATAGTGCACACACTCTCTTTTCTGGTAGAGAACTCTTATCTGGAGAAGTCACCAGATTTTGAGTTTTGTGCATGGATCGAATAAATCTTATCACAGTAAATAAGGAAAATATAGGAAAGCATGCTTGCCTTTCTTTCAACAGCGCTAATTCATTTCTTTTTTCTTTCCTCTCTTTGGTTGATGAGATTACCCAAGGTTACATTTTGGGTGTGCAACTTGTTAGTGTGAGAAATATTGGAGAAAATATTATTGAATTGTGTATCTAAATTGTTACATTGAGACCCTATTTATAGACACTACATTGGAATCCTTTTTCGACTAGAATTCCTATTCCTACTAACTAGAATTCCTATTCCTACTAGAATTCCTATTCCTATTCTTATTTCTACTCCTATTCTAAGTAAGAAATACTTATTCCTATTCTAACACTCCCCCTCAAGCTGGTACATACAAATCATATGTACCTAGCTTGTTACAGATGTAATTAATACGATGACATGTGAGAGACTTGGTGAACATATCTGCAAGCTGATCATTTGACTTCACAAATTTTGTAACAATATCTCCGGAGAGTATCTTTTCTCTGACAAAGTGACAGTCAATCTCAATGTGCTTAGTCCTTTTATGAAACACTGGATTTGATGCGATATGAAGAGCCGCTTGATTATCACACACAAGTTCCATCTGATCAATTTTGCCAAATTTTAGTTCTCCCAGTAACTGTTTGAGCCAAACTAACTCACAAGTTGCTGTCGCCATTGCTCGATATTCTGATTCTGCACTAGATCGAGCAACCACATTTTGTTTCTTACTCTTCCACGACACCAAATTACCTCCAACTAAAACACAATATCCGGATGTCGAACGTCTGACTTGTCAGAGGGTGATCCTGCCCAATCAGCGTCTGTATATCCAATGATATGCTCATGACCTTGATCTTCAAAGAGTAGTCCTTTACCGGGGGCTGACTTTATATATCGAAGAATACGAACAACTGCTTCCCAATGACTATCACAAGGGGAAGTCATAAACTGACTTACAACACTCACGGGAAAAGAGATGTCTGGTCTAGTCACTGTGAGATAATTCAACTTTCCAACAAGTCGTTTATACCTTTCAGGATTACTAAGTGGCTCCCCTGTCCTGGAAGAAGTTTAACATTCGGATCCATCGGAGTGTCAATAGGTCTACATCCCATCATTCCTGTCTCCTCAAGAATGTCTAAGGCATACTTGCGTTGAGAGATAACAATGCCTGATCTAGACTGAGCAACCTCAATACCTAGAAAATACTTCAATCTGCCAAGGTCTTTAGTCTGAAAGTGCTTAAAAAGATGTTGCTTTAAATCGGTGATACCATCTTGATCATTACCAGTGATAACAATATCATCAACGTAAACAACCAAATAGATACATCGACCTGGTGCAGAATGTCGATAAAACACAGAGTGATCAACTCCACTACGAGTCATGCCAAACTCCTGAATTACTGTGCTGAACTTTCCAAACCAAGCTCGAGGAGACTGTTTCAGATCATAGAGTGACCTACGCAATCGACATACAAGGTTACTAGACTCCCCCTGAGCAACAAAACCAGGTGGTTGCTCCATATAGACTTCTTCCTCAAGATCACCATGCAGAAAAACATTCTTTATGTCCAACTGATAAAGAGGCCAATGACGAACGGCATCCATAGATAGAAAAAGACGAACAGATGTTATTTTAGCCACAGGAGCGAAAGTGTCACTATAATCTAGCCCAAATATCTGAGTATACCCTTTGGCGACAAGGCGAGCCTTAAGTCTATCAACCTGACCTTCTGGATCAATTTTGACTGCATAAACCCAACGACAACCAACAGTAGATTTACCTGCAGGAAGGGAGACAAGCTCCCAAGTACCACTTTTATGTAAAGCAGACATCTCATCAACCATAGCCTGCCTCCATCCAGAATGAGAAAGTGCTTCACCTGTAGTCTTAGGAATGGAAACAGAGGACAAAGACGATACAAAGGCATAATGGGGTGATGATAGACGATGATAACTTAAGAAGGTATAATGCGGGTTAGTATTTCGAGTAGATCGTATACCTTTTTGAAGTGCAAGCGGAGGGCTAGGTAGAGGCAAGTCCGCAGTAGGAGCAGGGTCTGGCGCATGACATGAATCATCTGGGACTAGGGTGGGACGGCGATGATAAGTTAGTAGTGGTGGCACTGCAACTGGAGATGTAGACGTAACTGTAGATTCCTCAAAGGTTGGCACAGGTAAAACTTGAGGTATAGGTAAGACCATAGATACATCAGTATGATCAGAAGATGTATAGTAAGGCTGAGACTCAAAAAATGTAACATCAGTGGACATAAGGTATCGATGAAGATCATGTGAATAACAACGATACCCTTTTTGAACTCTAGAGTAACCAAGAAAGACACATTTGAGGGCACGAGGAGCTAATTTATCTTTCCCTGGGGCTAAATTATGAACAAAGCATGTACTCCCAAAGACACGAGGGGGAATAGGATAGAGATGTGACTGAGGAAACAGTATGGAATGTGGAACCTGATTCTGAATAGACGAAGAGGGCATTCTATTAATTAAATAACAAGCTGAAAGGACTGCATCACCCCAAAAACGCAGCGGAACATGGGATTCAATGAGGAGAGTGCGAGCAGTCTCTATGAGATGCCTATCCTTTCTTTCTGCGACACCATTTTGTTGAGGAGTGTATGGACAAGATGTTTGGTGCATGATTCCGTGGTGAGACATAAATTCCTGAAATTGGGATGATAAGTATTCTAAGGCATTATCACTACGGAAAGTACGAATAGAAACACCAAACTGATTTTGTATTTCAGCAAAGAAACCTTTGAAAATAGAAAATATCTCAGAACGATCTTTCATTAAGAAAACCCAAGTGCATCTCGAATAATCATCAATAAAACTGATAAAATAACGAAATCCTAAGGGGGAACTAACTCTACTAGGACCCCAGATATCAGAATGAACTAATGAAAAAATAGACTCTGAACGACCCTCAGTTCTACGAGAAAATGTAGCACGAGTGTGTTTCCCAAGTTGACACGACTCACAATCTAATGTGGATAAACCAGACAAACTAGGCACCATCTTTTGCAGTTTGGATAGACTTGGGTGTCCCAAACGTTGGTGAATTAGATTTGGGGAATCTGTAACGGAGCATGCTGTTAAAGAATTAGAAGAGGTAAGATAGTAAAGGCCTTGTGATTCATATCATGTTCCAATCGTCTGTCCCGTACTGCGGTCCTGCATGAGAAAGAAATGATCAAAAAAAGTTATGCTACAATGTAGGGCTTTCGTCAAACGACTAACCGATGCTAGATTAAAAGGAGAACCAGGGACATAAAGAATAGAGTCAAGAGTGACAGAAGATATGGGTTTGGCTTTTCCAACCACTTTTGGTTTTGTTTGTATCCCATTGGCTAATGTAATAGCTGGAAGAGATTGTGAATAAACAATATCAGACAAAAGTGATTTATTACCAGTGATATGATCAGAAGCCCCCGAGTCTATGACCCATTATCCAAGAGTGTTAGACTGTGATATACAAGTAAAAGAATTACCCGCAACAGAAATATTAGGTTTTGCAACCGAAACTACTTGTGAAGACGTTTGTTTATTTGCACGATACCGAAGGAACTCTATATATTCCTTTAGAACAATAGGATCATAACTGGGTGGTCGACCATGCAAAACAAAACATATGTCACGAGTGTGTCCAGGTTTATGACAATGACTACACTTTGATCGAAATTTTCCAAAACGTTCTCTCCCCCGTCTATTCTCCATGGATTGATATGTACGCTGGGAACTGCCGAAAGCTGCTACACAAGTTTGAAAATATTGGAAGCTGCCGGAAGCTGCCCACAGTGGCCTGAAAAATTCTGATTTTGCCGGAATTTTGCTGGGAACTGCCAAAAAATCACCGGAACCCTAATTCCGGTGATCGGATCTGGAGATAACTGTATGGGTTCTTACCGAAAATACTGGACGACCCTAACAGAAGAGAGAAATTCGAAAATTCTGATTTTTGCCGGAAACAGCCTGAAAATCGCCGGAACCCTAATTCCGATGATCGAATCTGATCGGAATCAGGAAAAAAAAATTACATAGCCAGCCTCGGAATGAAGAGGCGACCCAGATAAAAAAAAATTGTCGAGAAAAAAAAACTTGCTGGATTTTTTTTTTTTTAACAATTGCTCTGATACCATGTGAGAAATATTGGAGAAAATATTATTGAATTGTGTATCTAAATTGTTACATTGAGACCCTATTTATAGACACTACAATGGAATCCTTTTTCGACTAGAATTCCTATTCCTACTAACAAGAATTCCTATTCCTACTAGAATTCCTATTCCTATTCCTATTTGTACTCCTATTCTAAGTAAGAAATACTTATTCCTATTCTAACAGTTAGAATAGGCGTAGGAACAAGAATAGTATATAGAATTCTACTTAGAAAAGGATTGTAATGTAGTGACCTAGTTGGAAGAAGAGTCTAATGTAGTGTCTAAAAGTAGGTCTCAATGTAATAATATAGATACACAATTCAATAATATTCTCCTATATTTCTTACACAACTCATTAGGAGTGCTGCGGAGCTTGGTTGCCTCTACAGGCAAAACTGTTAGTTAATTGATCATCAGCTATGCTGCCCTCTTTGCATAATGCTATTTCATGCCTCATCCGTGGCATCTTGAAATGTCTTATCAGCTTGTTGTTATGGAAATTTGTCCATATTGTTGCTGTTTACCTGCACAATTGTTTGAACCTTAATTGATCACTGCAAAATGTTTTCCTGCGCTGTGGTAAAAGTAAAAGTAAAAGAATGAAAAAATGGCTCTTAAGACTTAGTGAGAGAGAAATAATTAGAAGTGAGCAAAGTTTTCTACTAATTAACATCAAATGGTGGGCCGAAGAAGTATTTAGGAGAGGTGATTAGACACATGGCACAACTTTAGCTTACCGTGGACATGACCTCTCATAGGAGGGTATGAAGGTTGCAGATTAGGGTAGAAGGTAAGTGATTGTTGAGTGATGTCTTGCTTTTCGACGGGATTAGGCTTGATGGTAGTCTGGAGCACCGTGTTTGTCATAGTATTAGCCTATTCATGTAGTTTCTCGCCTTTTGGTATCTATTACCATAATGTTTTTATTGTGTTTCTGTTACCGCACTATTGTGATGTTGTTGTTGTTCATTTTCTAAATGCTTTGTACTACTTTCCTTATTAGTTGCCGTGTTTTCTTCACAATCGATTTTCCTTTTAATACTATTTTGATTTGAGTTACAGTTTGTTGCATATATGTGCCACACTGCTTTGCTTTTGGTTGTTATGTTTCTCCCCAATACCCTTTTTCGTTTTATAACTGCTTTGATTTGCTTGAGCCAAGGGTCTTTCGGAAACAACCTCTCTATCTCGGAGAGGTAGTGGTAAGGATTGCATACCCTCTACCATCCCAGACCTCACTTAGTGGGATTTCACTGGGTATGCTGTTTTCTGTTGTGTTACTATTTTGATTTGCTGCACTTGAATTGAGGGTCCTTCAAAAACCACCTCTATACCTCAACGAGGTAGGGGTAAGGACTACGTACACTCTACCTTACCAATTACCATAACTCCACTTGTGGGATTTCACTGGCAGGTGGTTGTTGTTGCATTAAATGGTAGTTTTTACCTGTTGACCAGATTCATTTCAGGCGCCAAATATGATTCACTTGAAGAATCTACTGTCGCTAAAATCTTAATTCATTTTATTTTTAACTGCAATGTCCCTCTCTCCTCTATTCTTGTTATTCTGATTATACTTCTCACATCGATGACAGTGACTTGCTAGAAAGCGACTTCCTTAATGCTCCAAGAGATGAGTTTGAAGAACGTGAAGCAGCAATAGAGCTTAGAGAAGAAATAGAGGAGCAAGAGTTATTGCTGGAATTCCTTTTGCTAATTCAACAGCGAAAGCTGGAGGCTTTGCACAACTTACGTGAGATTGTATCTTTTTTATCATCTGACATAGAAGAGGTCTCAAAGATGCAGAAGACCTTCACAGTCAAAAGGGGTTCAAATCAGGAGCCAGTAAAGGATTTAGGTTCGGAAAAGATAAATATTGCTGAAGATGATGATGCTGGTGCTTTGGATCTAGAAAGAGATTTAGGCCAGGCCTTTCGATACACACAGCTGAGGAATACAATGGCAATCCAGATGAGTCTGAGAAACATGTCGAAAACAAAGGGAGCATGCTGCAAAAAATTCCCGGTTGATGAAGAACTTCAGGAAATTGGAGGCAGCTTATTTCATGACAAGACATAGGGTTATCAAACCGACTGGCAAACCACTATATAGACATTCTCAGGCAAGTACGGGTTGTAGAACTGCAGTGCTGGCACCCGAAAGAAGTTCATTGAGTAATTTGGCATCAAAAGAGGGGTGCAATGAGGATAGACAGAGTGGATCGATCAGTTCATTCCTGGAGGGACTGTGCAAGTATCTATCTTATAGCAAGCTGGAAGTGAAGGCCGACTTGAAGCAAGGGGATCTTCTAAATGCTTCCAATCTTGTATGTGCTCTAGGCTTTGATCGTGATGGTGAATATTTTGCAACTGCTGGTGTAAATAAGAAGATCAAAGTTTTTGAATATAATTCAATTGTTAATGAGGACCGCGATATCCACTATCCAGTTGTTGAAATGGCTAGTAGATCTAAGCTAAGCAGCATATGTTGGAATGGCTATATCAAAAGCCAGATCGCTTCAAGTAACTTTGAAGGTGTGGTGCAGGTGAGCTATATTCATGATCATGATTGTTTCTGTTTAATTTAATTGGGATGAAGTTTGTTGAATTCTTTTCCAGGTATGGGATGTCACAAGAAGTCAGGTTTTCATGGAAATGAGAGAACATGAAAGGCGTGTCTGGTCTGTTGACTTTTCTGCAGCAGATCCAACCATGTTGGCTAGCGGGAGTGATGATGGTTCTGTCAAACTCTGGAATATCAATCAGGCAATTCTATTTCTGCACTTGGTGGATGTCAGCTTTGAAACTAAACGTACTACAGTCATCTAGTTATGTTGATGTGTAGATAAAACCTGTGTGTAATAAGTTGTTTTTCTTAACTGGGTTGGTACTGCAGGGAGCAAGTGTTGGAACCATCAAAACAAAAGCCAATGTCTGCTGCGTTCAGTTTCCCTTTGATTCTGGTCGCTCCCTTGCTTTTGGTTCAGCAGATCACAAGATATATTACTATGATCTACGTAACTCAAAAATGCCTCTATGCACATTAATCGGGCACAACAAGACTGTGAGCTATGTCAAGTTCATAGATTCCACAACGGTTGTGTCTGCCTCTACAGATAACACATTAAAACTATGGGATTTGTCAATTTGCACATCCCGGATTCTTGATACGCCTCTTCAGTCATTTTGGACACATGAATGTAAAGGTATTTCTCTTTATCCATGTCACCTGAAGAAGACAGATTTTCATGTTTTCACTGTATTCTTTGCTTCCTTTTGACTCTCTTTGCTGCATTTGAAAAGATGGGCTGTCATACAAATTTAAATTTAAATACATACAATTTGTAAATGCTTAATGAATCTGTAGCCTTTTAACATAGGAGATCATCCCTGAAATAATTTATCAGAAATGCGATTGAACTTCAGTTGTGGTTAAATGTGCTTTACTGTGAATGAGATAGAACATTATTTATGGTTGAATGTCCTTTGCTTCTGATAAAAGTATTCTTGCATTTCAGAACTTTGTTGGCTTATCTGTATCTGAAGGTTACATTGCTACTGGCTCAGAGACGAATGAGGTATCATTTACTATCAGATATATCACTAATATTTCTTGCTTACTAATTCGATCGTAGATGAGCCTTTAGCAATGGTTACATTGTGATGAAAACTGCGTGTCCTGTATGCATTGAGGAAAAACTAGTTCCGGATGCTAGTTAAATTAAGCATATGCATCTAGGCTGGAAACATGGGGCTGCAATCAATGTTCTATGTTCAAGCTATTTGTCAAAAATATATATTTAAATTCTAGTTGTGTCTTGAGCATTTTGGTTGATGCTGTTTGTAAATAAGCAAATGAATGACTCACAAACTCTTATTTTATATAAAAGCTGTACCAGAATCTTGCTCCACCCTCTTCGTCACAGGCCAAGGCGATTGTTGCTGTTCTCTTTGGAGACACTGGGAATGGATAGAAAAGTATCACATAGATCCACATTGTTGCGCCTTTCCTGCTTCAAAAATTTATTCTAGTATAGATCCTACTTTAAATCTCATGTGTCTGTAGAAACTTCTCCATCCTTCTGGTCTTTAGTAACATCATATAGATGCTTTATCTGATTTCTTCCCCATTCTATCCTGTGACCTCCATATTTATCACCAGCATCTATCCTTCACGTTTAATCCTCCTCAAAGTTATGATTATTAGCCTTAGGGCTAGCATCTCTCCCATAGTCCCATGGATAATTCTGTTACTTTTAGGCGTTTTTCCTTTTTTTCAGAATAAAACATGGCGTGTGCGCGCTACAGTCTCCATAGAAATGTAAGCCTCTCATGTGTAGTTCACAAACTAGTTTCTGAGCACGTGCTTCGCACGTGTGTTTCGTGTGAATTTTTATAGATACAGTAGAATGACTAAAATTTCATGGAAATATATATGTAAATTGTAATGAATAATAAAATGTAACAATTAAAAAATAAGAATAAAGACTTACGACAATGAAACATTCATAGAAAACTAAATTAAGAAGTCTAATAAAGAAAAAAAAAAAGAAAAAAGAAACAGATTTAAGAAAAAATGCAATGTAGACATTATTCTTATAAGATTGATGTATATATAGATGAAAAAATAAGTACAAAATTAGTCCTCTTTTTCACATCATTTATACTGCCCTCGAAAACCAGTAAGGTATCAAGTTTGAAGGACAGTTCTTCACCTTAAATTGTAGTTTCTAGTTTGTGTTAAAAAAATTCTTCCATTTTTTGTCTTTTCTCATTATGTTCTTAGTTTTTTCTTAAATAAATTGATGAAATAGCCCTTAGCCTTTCCGGGATGTGATTTTCGGATGAAAGTTCTGACATACTGTACGAAGGATCTAAACCTTGTGCCTGAAAAGGTCATGTACATGCGGCAAAATCAGGAACATTGTGGATAGAATATCTATAAGAGAGCCGAGTACCAGATCATGGTTTACAATAAGAACTAGATACATGGACACTAGTTCATAAGACGAAACATTTTCCCACCTCCAACCCCCCTAAACAGTAGTACAGAAAGAAAAGAAAATTTAAGGACTTGCTGCATTTTATCCTTACTAGTTTCTGAGCACGTGCTTCACACGTGTGTTTCGTGTGAATTTTTATAGATACATTAGAATGACTAAAATTTCATGGAAATATATATGTAAATTGTAATGAATAATAAAATGTAACAATTAAAAAATAAGAATAAAGACTTACGACAATAAAACATTCATAGAAAACTAAATTAAGAAGTCTAATAAAGAAAAAAAAAAGAAAAAAAGAAACAGATTTAAGAAAAAATGCAATGTAGACATTATTCTTATAAGATTGATGTATATATAGATGAAAAAATAAGTACAAAATTAGTACATAACTCTCTGAGTTCTTATAGACTCATTCCATATCCTATCAAAATTCAAAAGTCTTCTTCATCTACTTTAACTATTATATAAAAATAATAGCTTAATAATCTTGGTAGGGTTTCATATGATAAAGAAGTTGAATTTATATTAGATAGAATAGAAGGAATATCAAAAGATATCTTAAAGTTTTAGTTTAAATAATTGGAGGTTATGAATATGAAAAGATGAGAGTTATGAATATTAAGAGTATACAAGTTGAATAAGTAATTAATTAATAATAAATAAATGAAGAATATCAAGAAAAAAAAAAGTTAGCAAACCATGTAGAAAGAACAAGTAAAGTTCTTATCATGTAATTAAGTATCAATGAATTTAAATTTGTGAAGCTAAAGTCATTCTTTAAAAATAATCAAGAGGACATTATCAATGAGTGTCTCCATTTTGTAGATTTTCACCCTTTAAATGATTAATTTTTTATATTTATCATAAACGATAATACTTTATCCACATAAATTATATTATTCATCAGAGGGGTTTAGGAAAAAGTTATAAGAAGAGGAAAAGTATAGCAATTTAGGTGAAGATTTTTTTTTAAAAAAAAACAATTATAATTATTATATACATATAGATTATAGATGATAAATATTAACAAATTAGATATTTAATTAGGAATTAATTTTAGGAAGTCTAAAAGTCATTAACATTTAATTAAATTTATACAATCAAATATTTAAATATTTTATAAAAATTTAATTTATAAAAGGGGTAAAACCGTAATTCAACTTTCAACTTTTTTTGTTCATGCTTTTAATAATATATATATATATATGATATATGATGATATGATGATATGATAGGATGATATATGATATGATATATGATAGGGGAGGAATGACTTTCTTCCACTTGACATATACACGCATACATGGGTTTGTGTGTGCACGCACTCATTTCTGTTTGGAAGTTGGGAGAACTTATTGGGAAACAACATCAATCAATCAACTGTGCATCAACACCAAAACTAGTTGGGAGAAGCACTGTTTTCCACAGAAACTATATAAGAAAATGAAGTATTTACAAGAGAGATAATTTGAAGTTTTGAACTCAGTTTGACAAGCAAAGATATAAACAATGAGGATCATTTTCGCGTGCTGCCCAATTAGTAATAAGTCTCTGGCCATTACTCCTGATAGTATACATTAATTTTTTTTAAAAATTAACAACATGGATTGTTAAGTAGCCAGTCTTGATGATTAAGCTTTCTTCTTTTTCTGATAGGAGAACATGACACAATTGATACCAAAAGAAAAGAATTTCCTGCAAAAGTTGCTTCTACGACCTCTTAGACAATCCTCTTTCTCCATATACATGTATTTGGTTACTTCTAATTAGCTGATAGTAACAGTTCCCACATTCACTGCTCATATTTGATAAACATCAAGAATATGAAAACCTGGGAATAAATAGCACAGAAGAATACCATAGATAGGAAGAGTATTGCAGTGCCTATAGTATAAGATGGTTATGAGAATACTTTAAAAGGGTTGAAATATACCTTGGCAAAGAAAAAGGTGGTGAAGGAACTCCATTAAAAATTTAAAATGATTATATATCATTGGTTCAATGCATATCTTGTTTATTCCTATATCCTACCATCCTTCAAAATTATCTTTATACTTGTATGTATTGTTATACAAACAGCTATTGCTACGACTTTTTTCGTGTTAATGTAATGGTGTGATCTTGGTTGTGTTGCAGGTCTTTGTTTACCACAAAGCTTTTCCTATGCCTGCATTATCATTTAAATTTAATAGCACAGATCCTCTATCTGGTGGTGAAGTGGATGACCAAGCACAGTTCATCTCATCTGTCTGTTGGCGTGGTCAGTCCTCTACCTTAGTTGCTGCGAATTCTATGGGAAATATCAAGCTGTTGGAGATGGCTTAATGTGGTCCATGTTCTCCAAAGGTGCCTTCAGGATAAAAAGACGTGAAAGGTAAGGGTTCTGCATTGATGAACGAATGGGTTGCTGTGAAGAGGTCAACTAGATCGGATACCATAGTGACCATGGAGATTGCCATCATCAAGAAACCAATATTTTTGCTAGTAGTAATCATATAGTGGAAGTAGACTCAACTGGAAATATGAGAACATATATTGGTCTTAGTGTGAAATGCTGTATATAAAAGGGAAAGGATGCAAATATGAATTTCTCTGTATATTCTGTAATTTCCAGAGTTCAAATGAATTTTCTTGAAGGAACTGTGTGAATGTGATCTCCAGAAAATTCTATGTTTTGGTCTATGGAAGCAATTGAGCAGAAAAATACAAGCAGCATTTAGAAATCCATGTGTGTCGTATTGGTTCACTCTTGATCTCAATAGTTAAAATTATTTTTTTTACATATCCGTGTAATCCCACAAGTGGGATCTGAGAAGACCTTATCTCTATCTTTGTGGTTAAGGAGGTTATTTTCGATGAACCATATGCTCTACTTTTTCTAGTTTGATTTTATTTTTATTGTTTTCTTCAGCATTTTTTGTATAGAGGTTATTTAAGAAAGTTGAATGACATGAAAGGATTAAACAGATGATGAACTAATATTTTACAAATGTACTATTGTCTTGAAGTTCTGAGTCGAGTGCTCAATTTTCTTTATATGGTATCAGAGCCTAATGTCATGCCCCGCAGGCCACCAGTCTAGTCAAGTGTCGCACGGATCAATAGAAAGACTCTAAGTCCATGACACTAAACTCGAAATTCCACATGAAATTTCGTGTGTGAACCCATATTGGGTTACAATTTTGGACCTGAACATTGTTAAGAGGAAACTTCAATACTCAAAATAGTCAGTCATGAGTTTGTCTACCAAGAATCGAAATGTGCAGAGAAAACAAAGCCACAGATTATTAGGGCAGAAAGGATAAACTTACACAAAAACAGGAACACAATAGGGTGACAAAGGATGTGTAAATCTTTATATTACAAAATAATCTGATGTTAATATTATTCTCTGGATCTATGAATGGAACTCTCTAATCCCCTCCCTTTTTTCATGGGAAAGTATAACTACTTACACTGCTGTTGCCTAGTAGTATTAGTTGACAAAACTAGTTTACCAATAAGACGCCGAAGCCTTTTAGCCCCTGGACCTGGTTTAAGCTTTGCTGGATTTCCAACCTTTAAACAAGAAGGTCTGCTGGTACACCAACCCCCTGGTGTAAAGCTACCATTTTTTCGACGAAGGAGTTCTTTATCAATCTTGTCTAGAACAGGATCATCTCGCTTGAACTTGCGAGCAAATGCAGCACCACTTGCAATCATTCTTGATGTGTCATTTATGTTGAGATTGTGTGGATGTTGTTTTGGAGGGCGATCCCAAGAAATGAAGTGCAAGTCGTGGTTAATAACAGTTGTAGCAAATTCTGGGGCATTGCAAGCTACAGTCTGAAAGTAGCCTTCAGGAGAGGAGACAAAATTTGTGTAGTACATAAGTAAGGTTCTGGGAAGATTATCCCAACCCCATATGCAGTACTCCACAAAAGCACGAGAGAGGATCATCCACGCTGAACCTGTATCAAATTTGTAGCATTTTTCATAACTGCGGAAATAAGAAGATAACCGTATCTATTCTCTGCTTGGCTTCACTACTACATTTCCTTTTCATGCTGTTTTTGATATGCTTTACTTGAGCTGAGGGTCTTTCGGAAAAAAAACTCTCTAACTTCATAAGGTAAGGGGTAAGGCTGTGAACACAACACCCTCCCCAGACCCTACTTGATGAATTACACTAGGTATGGTGGTGTTGTTGTTAAGAAGATAAACCATATGGTGGATGCATTACACGGAGACTTCACTTCATTATCTATGCAGTTCATGCTGATTCTACGTATTTTCTTCCTAGATCTACCTTATTCTTAGGGTCAAAATCTATCCATTTCCATACATGCATAAGATTGACAAATGCTTCACCGTGTTTCTAGAAAAGAAGATTTCAGTGTGGAGAAATACAGCATCAAGTATGAAGACGGTGAATTTCAAATGATAGATATCTAAATCAAATCTCTGGATTAAGCAATTTTAGCAGGCAACAACAGTAATTGAAACACTTTGCTAACTGGTTCAACTGATGCAAAATGTCATCGTTTCATCTAACCACAATAGTTGATATGCAAACAAGCAGGTTGACAGCGTCCAAAGATTAATAGGAAGATAAAAAATGAAAAAAACAATAACTGAAACATAAGTTTCAAGTGTGTCTTAGCATACGTTTCTCTTCAACTCGAGGAGTCTCTAACTGAAAATAATACCAATAGATTCAAGTCTTAAGGTTTGACACAAAGTCCTTATTGTGACCAAGAAAGCTATATCTAGATTAAGGGAAAGGATTAATGGTACAAGCACAAAATTTTTCGAGGCCAAAGTAGTATCATGGCATCTTCTATTTGCTTTTGTGGTGAATCAACATCAGTAAACAACTTCAAGAAGACTTAAACAAGTATGTGAGTTCAATCATCAAAAACTAACCTGCAAAGAGTTTAAAGGCTGTGGGAAGAGCTCTCTTTGGCGAGACCCAAAATATGTCAGACTTGGTTGTCTTATAGAGACCAGGGTCTATAATAAGCGGCATTGCCCTTTGACCCCTGAATAGAATCAATCCAGTTACACAGAAATTAAACCTCAGTACAATACAGTTCCATAGCACAAAGTGAGAGATAGATAGAGGATAGCATACTCTTTCCAACCCAGCCGGCTACTGTACTCAATGAAATTGTACTCTCGTTTTAAACCGGAAAAAGAATAGAGTAAATCTGCCAAACATTAAAGAAAGAAACATGACATAACTACTCAAGACTGACTTAATACCAAAAAGAAAGTATTGGCTTTTCTGGTAGACAAAGCTAAACAAACAGAGAACTAACCATCTTGAGTCACCAGTGGATAATCAGAAGCACTCAGGTTAATAAACCAATCCCAGTCCGAATACTTCTTAAGGAGAATCGCGCAGGCATGAAGAGTGTTAGCCACCATGGTAGGTCCACGGTAGGTCACCATGTTTGCTTTGGTGATCATATGCACATTCCCAACCTGTGCAAAAATAGGTTCTTTCTCCACTCTGGAAGCAAGCTCTAACCTCTCCTGCACAGATGATTCTAGGTCTAGATGAACAACATAATAGTTCCGGGGATGATACAATGCTTGCAACGTTCTCCAAAGCTTATCAAGATCATTCTTTGATCCAGATACCAAATAAGCAAAACGAGGGACAGGAGGTCTAGCAGGAGGGGGTGGAGCTTGGTTAATTATCGATTCAGCAAAATACGGGTTGGTTTGATTTAGCTTAACATGAGACAAAAAGATTGAATTGATTGTGTGTAATGAAGTAATAAGGCCCATGTTGAAGGAGGTTACAACAACGAAAAAACACACAATCGCGCTTAAAACCAAAGGAAATAGCCATTTCTTCTCTAAGTTCATTGACTTCATTGCTGAAACCTTATCATTTAGTTCAATACCAGCTCAAAAAACACAACTCTCATCTACTCAACATTCCCAACTTAATCGCGCCCGTTCTTGATTTGCTCTCCAGAACACACACCTATTCAAATGGATTCCTTCAATCTACA
The DNA here is from genome assembly GCA_022817965.1 of Solanum lycopersicoides. Lineage (NCBI taxonomy): Eukaryota > Viridiplantae > Streptophyta > Magnoliopsida > Solanales > Solanaceae > Solanum > Solanum lycopersicoides. The sequence goes on along the minus strand of CM040624.1, from coordinate 94,664,344 downwards.
CTCTGCCAAAATGTTATTTATATAAAAAAAAAAAGTCACCATCTAGAAGCTCAATCCGAAAAATACAACTAGTAGTATTAAATTAACAAGATAAAAGATACACTCAAAGACTCCGTAAACAACTAGCTAAGAATTTGGTAGAATGACAAAAACAAGAATGTACATCCAATATACATAAGCAAGCTAACTTTCAACCATATTATATCTTAATGAGTTTTACATATTTTATTGCAGAAACCAATAAGACAAGCAAGAAATTATATTTTTAGCAGAAACAGTCAGAATATTACACCAGGTTCATTGAAAACAGAGAGAATTTTGATATAAGAGTCCAAATAATTGGCAAAAATAGTATCAATCAATCCCCAAACCAAATCAACATTTAGAATCTCAAATTTTTACCATTCCACAAATGCATATACACCCAAAAAGCCAGCAAACACAAAAGGCAAAAAAACCCAGAAAAACAAACAATCACATAAAAAATTCAAAAAATCAAGAAAACCCAGAATTTCAGTACCCATTACACAGAAAAACAGTAAAAAACAATCTTTTTCTACAAAATTGAATCAGCACCTAAAATAGCAAAAAAAAAAAAAAACTGTAAGCATATAAACATTATGATACAATTTCAAATCACCCCACAAAAAAAAAAAAATTAACCCAGAATTCAACTATTTCCGATAAACCCAGCTCAAGCAAAACTACTCATCAATAAACATAAATCGAAAATAAATAAATTAAAATCAACCCAAGACTAAACATAGAAATACTAGTGTAAGTATATATAAGCATTCCTTCATTAATGGGTATGATTCAAATAAACCCAAAGACAAAAACTTAACAGAGTAAACAAAAGAAAGAAGAAAAACCTTCAAATTTCGCCAAATAGTTATATGGATTGTTTTAGATTCTTGAACAAACTGGTTCATTTGAGAAGCAAAAGAATTATATACAACAAAAACAGAATCAGTTTTTTTTTTTTTTTTTTTTTTTGAAGAAGATGAAATCAGCTAAAGATAAAGATAATTTGGTTAGTTAATTAGTAGACATTAATGGAAGAATTATAAAAAAAAAACAGTAGAAGTTATTAAAGGCAAGAACGTGAGAACAAAGAGTCTCTCACGTTTCGTTTTTTACATTTTTTTTTGGAATTTTGTGTGTAAATTCCATTTTAGTCTTTCTTGTGTTTGAAAATAAGTCTTTTTTTTTTAGACTTCCGTGCGGATTATATTAAATTTATTATTATTATCGTTGTTATTTTGTTCAATTATTTTTAAAAAAAAGTTTTTTAGCTAAATCAAAAGTTTATCAAATATATTTTATTTATTTTTGGAAATTAGAATTAAATCTGTGTATATTATATTTTATCTTTTATTTGCTTTACTTATAGATTATTGTTATAATTATATTAAAAGTAAGTATTTAAAGGGTGTAAACTCCATTTTTAAGTCTTTCTTGAGTTTGACTTGAAAGACATCTATTATAATCTTGTTGGCTTATATTAAAGTAAAGTAATATAAGTACTTTTTAAAACTATGGTTAAAGTGTGATGAAATGAATAGCTTTTGAATTTTGGAGTATTAATCGCAGTGGCGAAGATATGATTTTTAATAAGGGAATTCAAAATTCGAAAAAGTAAATATATGAACTAGTTGAAAGGGATTCGTCATTTATTATATACATCTAAAAAAGTAATTTTAATCATGCATATTTAATAATATTTTTCGCCGAAAAGGATTTAATGAACCCCTAAAGACATGTTGGCTCTGTTTATGATTAATCGTATCGAATTATAATTAAATTTTAAATTTGAATAAGTATACCAAAATAAACAAGAAATGTAAAATAAAATATCTGAGGCTACGTGTAATGTGGAGAGTGGAATTCCTGAGGAAAAGGAGAACAAAAAGTGAAAAGCATTATACTCATAATGAGTCAAATTAATTATTATTATTTCCGTTTATTTTTATTTGTTATCCGACTAAAAATAATTATTGATATATTATTTTACTTTACTATTCCTATTGATGATGTTTAGTAGAGTATTAGGTCTTAAAATAAAGTATTTAATATTATGGGTAAAATATGAAATAATAATAATTATCTTTCAACATAGTGATAAATAAAAATAAAAATTTATTTTAAGAATAAGCGACTAATAAAATGGACAGAGAAAATACTATATCTGTCTGCCTCATACTTAATTAATCCATTAATAATATATTTAGATTAAAATCTGAGAAAGATAATTTTACCTTTATCTTTCTTTGGTATAGTAAATTGAAGGAAAAAAATTTATTCATAAACTCAAAAATTCTTTTTATTACTCTTCGAATTCTATATATTTCTTTATACTTCCTTGTATTGAATACTTGATAGACAAATACAAATAGTTCACGAATTAAAATTGTACACAAACTGAATTTAGAACATTATGATATGAGACAATTCGATTTCACTCGTAATTTTTAATAAAGTGTTTTCGTTTTATTAGAAAAGATGAATTAGCATATGAAATAATAGGTGATGAACTTTATTTAATTCAGTTTTCTTGATTAATAATGGGATTATCCCTAATCTTTTCGTTTAGCGGTGTCTCTTCTATACCTAAAATTATTATTTTTTCAATAAAAAACTTTATTTTACATGAAAAGATATATATAAAAGGTCGATATCATAATCATGTCAGTATCTATGACATAAACTTTAGATCTATAATGAAATAGTAAATATTTTTATACTAATATTTTTTGTACTTATAAAGATGGATATAATTTCAAATTATTTTAATATAAAAAGTTGGACACTTAATTTATATTTATAAGTCTAATCTTTTTTTTAAAATATTTTAAATAAATCAATCTCCCAATTTTTTCACCTTTTTTTCTGTTAGTAACTTACAAAGGAATTGAATTTTAAAAAGCATACAAAATGGTTGACTTTGACTTAAAAACATGTCTAATTAACGTGTCATTCCACTTTGCACGACAAATTCAATTATGTATTTTGACATTTTAATATATATAAATATATATATACTATTAGATGATGATTTATAATATTGTAAGTTATTTTACATAAATATATTAGTATTGTTAAAATGATTAAAATGATGAACGACGTGTATTATTCTCGTTGAGTTGTTCATTTATATTATATATTATAGATATGTTTATTAGGTTGAACATTCTATTTACTTGATATATATACTACGTATATATATATTTTTTATATTGTATTTATATTTTCTTTTTATGTCAATAGTATTAACTATTGGTGGTATTTTAGCAGTTTTTAGCGTTCAGTTTTTGTTACTATATGTTATTTTTTATACTTCAATATAAAAAATAATTATTATAAATTACTTCGATATGTATTATTTGAATAGGATGTCTTTGAGAAATAACATAAGGTGGAAGGAAGATCTGTGTACGTTACTCTATTCTCTCCAAACTCTACCTCTAAAATTAGATTGAATATGTTATATTCTAGCCTTTTTTAGTCATCAATCCGTACATCAACAACTTTTTAAAGATAAATAATATTTTAATGAGTTCGATTCAACTCGTAAGTTCTGAAGCTTTGACATTTACATCCCTAATTAAAAGTGACTTGCTTACTTAGACAATGATATCCTTACCCAATCGATTCATTCAAGTCCGATATTTTTGACCTGGTATTAATAATATAATCAAAATTTATATCAAAAAATTCAAAATACATAAATTAAATACCTGATAAATCGAGACACAATGAATTTTAACCGATTTACACAAGTACGAACATGTACGAACATAGCTTTATCCCTATTGAGCTTATACATACAACTAACAAATGATATAAAATTCTGAAATAATTTTCTCAAAATAAATTATTTTTTTCATTTTTTTTTTATGTAATTAATATTTATAGTAATTTATGGTTATAGCTTTCACAGTTAGCCGATCGAAAAGATCCAAAATGCGAGGTGGTGACGTTCATAAATGAGATGGAATTTTATGGGCCTTTAATTGGGCCTTCAAAATGGACATTACGTGAATGTGGGCCCATCTTTGAAGGTTAGGCGAATACAATAAATTAAAAGTAGTTGGGCCCACGTAACAACAGGAGAGCTAATTACATTATATCTCTAAATATTCGTTAAATTTGGTGGAACCTCGATACATCCCAAAACGTTGCGACATGTCATGTCCCGAGTACAAATACATCCCTCAACGTTTTAATACATCGCGACTCGATTTAGAATACACCAGTTAATGTCTTGATACATCACGTAAAATAATATATTTGAAAATAGGAGAGAGTAGAATTATTTATAATTTATTCAATAATATTTTTTTAGAAAAATATAACAACGTAAGTTATGTATTTAGGTAATTTATTTCAAAGATTAGGCGAATAGAAGAATTTAAAAGTAGTTGGCCCACAGTGGGGCCAGCCTCATCTACCGCATTTTAATGCGGAAAATGTATATATTTAATTAATTTCTTTTCGTCCTTAATTTTTCCACGAATTAATTGACTTCCTCTTTTTGTTGACTTATTAGATTGGCTAAAGTCACCCTTTGTGAAAAAAAAAATTATATTTAATTTTAGTAAGTAATCAAATAATATAAAATAAATATTTTTAATAAAATACTCATTTCATATGGAATAGAGAGTATAAATTAATCATAATTCATAATCAAAAGATTGGTTTTTAGTTAATTTTGCGGCTTAAAAGAAAGTGTTTAAAGACACTTTTTGTCTTTTAAAATATATATATTATAAATAGAAACAAATTTTATTAAAAGCTTTTTTTTAAAAATGAGTCAATCTAAATCATCTTCACAATTTTCAATTTTTAAAAATTATTTAAAGGTCGATTAAATCTTAATTTATATTGAAAATAACATACCCAATAATTATGTATTGAGAGTTATTTAAACTTGAATTTATTGAAGAGTTAAAATTACTTAATAAAGATTATTATATATCCTATAGAGTTTAAACTCGAGTTTATCTGATTAATACTGAAATGGTACTCCCTCCATTCATATGGAAAAAAAATAATTATATTGTATTGATAGATTAAACGAAAGAATAAAAATAAATAAATTATTTCTGAAATACTGAACAAGTAAAAGTTCGAAACGTTCCACAAAAGTATCTTGCTAGTCTATTTTTGTTGTTCTTTCTTGGCAAATGATGGACAAAGGTTAGTCAACTTCACCATCTTAGCTTCTACATATAGTCAGCCAAACCCAAGCATATAGACTTGTTAGTCATTTTATTTTACTACTAGTCATTTATACCCTCAATATTAATATTTAATCACTTGTTTTTCAAATCATTTTTCAAAATTAAAGACATGTAAAGTTTAAAGTGAACAAATAAAAATGAACAAAAGAAATATTTAGTGGTGTATTCTTCGATAAGCGACTCATTGTGAGATATATTTCCTATTTTCATTGTGCTAGCTGTTTGGGCTACCAAATTGAAGCCCATTTAGTGCTATTATTGGGTATTGAAAGCCCAGAGTCTAGAGAGATGCAATTACCTAAGGGATCGTTTCGTTGAAAATAAAGTTAACCTACTATGTATTTATGATAACTTATCTCGTTACTATAGTGTAAATGGTGAAATAAAGAAATCCAGGACTACATAATACCTTTAACAAGATAAATAATCCTACAATCTGAGATAATTATATTTTATACCTCACAGACCGAACATCTCCTAAGTGAAATCGAAAGTTTTTTCAAAACTATTTAATATAGAACTCTTTGGATTGAATCCTTTGAAACAACAACAATAATATATCTATGTAATCCCATAAGAGGGGGTCAAAATAAGGTAGAATGTACGTAAATTTTACTTTTATCTTGTTAGGTACGGATATCATTTTCGATAGATCCAGACTCATGAAAAAACAATTTGAAACAGGTTTGAAAAATACAAGGTAAAAGAAGGTTTATTGTGGGCTTTCATCTTCAATCAATTCCTTGAAGGTTAGGCCCAATAACCCACTAAGGGCTTCTTGTGATAATGGACCAAGCCCATGTATATTCCATCACTATAGTTCACTATTAAACACTCTATTCGTTTTAATTTGTTTAAGTGTTTTTAAATTGACACGGAGTTTAAATAAATAAAATAAACATAAGTATGTGTAGAATGTATTAGATCTTTAATCTCATAATTTTAAGCATGTCATGTAGAAAGTCAGAAGAGTTGCCATAAAAAAGGAAAGAGACTTCTCGCGATTTTTTTTTAAAAAAAGGAAAGAGACTTTCTTTTTATTAGCAGAATAAAAAGAAAGTAAGACAAACAAATTAAAACATTATTACACTGATATAACTCCTCATCAACCAAATAACCAAGAATTTTTTTTAATATTGAAATTTAATTCACATTTTATACAAAAATTTAAATATTTTAATCTTAATAAAATAATCAAGTCTTACTAATTAAATTTTATAAGCATCTGAATATATATTATTGTAAATATTACAGATGCAATATCACATGGCCAGTGAGAAGCAAGACGATAATATAATAGTATTTAACTATTAGATTTAAAGTAATAATTTAAATATCAATTTATTTCGAGTCAACTATATAATAAGTTGTATATAAATATTGATCATAAATGATAAATATTTTTGGGAGTAATTAATCTGCTTTAGCCATCGCTTTTATCACATAGGATGCTTTAATTATCATTTGCTATTTATTTAGTTTAATATGTCTAATCAAGAGTCAAAACGTTTAATTTAAATTATGTCTTATATTATTATAAATTGAAGTGTTGATAAGTATATTTTATGATGAAGAACTATTTGAGTTTATAAATAAAATATTTTACTAAATTCTGTTTCTTCTTCTTCTTTTGTTATCAAAATTAGTTGTGCATGAAATTCATGTGCATATCAAATCCGAATTTTCATAATAAATAAATTTTGATAAAAAACGTTATTTTGTATAAATTTAAAGATCGATAAATATTAAATACGAAATAATTATGAAAAAAATATTATTATTTTTTTGGAATGTAGGCTAGATTGGTATTATCTCAGATCCAATGGGCCATTTCTTATCTGGTTGTTACTTCATAATCCTGTCCTTTACCTATAAAGCTATAACAATATTTGTCATATTTATATTCTCCCTTACTTTTTCATTGGAACGATTTTTTATTCGGTGTTCGATGATTCAATTAATCAAGATTATATATATATAAAAGTTATATAGTAAATATGTTTTTATCTAAAAAACTGATTTTATAGTTCAAATTAGAGATGTCGTTTTATTAAAAAACATAAAAAAATGTATATGTATTTAATTATTTAATTGATAGCGTTTTCAGCTTAATATATGTATCAATCATATACTTTAATCAATACTAGTCCTATATATAATACATCATCAATCAATAATACTAAAACAAAACGATCGATAAAAAGTAATCTTTTAATATTTTTTGAAATTTCAAAATAACCCACAATTACTATAATTTCCGTCCTTCAAATGATGACTCTGTATGTGAGACACTTTATGTGCATTGTGTATTACCTTACAAACCACATTGGAGATGTAAATCACACTAGGCAAGTGTTATACGACATAATCGATTCAAAAGGCATTCAGAGAGAATCCATCCATGAAAACCACTTCCAAACCAACGTAGTCATCCTAAAAATCAAATCTCTCAACATTTCTAATATACAATTTATTTACCTTTTCTCTCTTTGTCAGACGTTAAACAATCAGCAAATCAAATTGCTCATTGTCTTGCTAAAACATTTATTTCTATGTCTGGTTCGATGAAATGAGTTACTAAGTTACTAACCCTTCATCTTTCATTCCGGATGTACTCGTTTTCGATTTAAATATTACTTTCAATACACTTTACCAAACTACCCCTTCATCACCCCATATTGTGAAAGTATTTGAAGGGTAATGTTGGTCATTTGATGTAGATGGCTTTGTTTCTCGTAATCATCGACGAAGATATGACGTTTGGGTAGGTTAGTAGTACTAAAAGTTTAAAAAAAACTTCAAAACAGAATCACCAAAACACGTGTTGAATTTTTTGGTTACACATCAAACTCACAAAAATATAAAAACAGATAATAAAACCAAATAAAAAAGAAGCAAAATATTGTTTTGGTTGTCTCGTGAGTACCCTCTGAATATCTCAAAATGGCATTGTCCAAACGGCATTAATATTTTTTTTAGCGCTTGATGTTCGATATCTATATTATAATTTGATTAGTTTAAATTTATGTTGTATAGGATATTATTCGAGAAAACGTACTCTCTATTAAGAATTTTTTCATACTCAATTATTATTTAAACATAAAAACTTTAATTAAGAAAGGAACAATCTCATCTGCTATATCGTATTATACTTTATTAGTAGTAGAAATTCTAAGCATAAATATAAATGTTGTAAAATACAAATCAAATATTACTTCATAATGAAAAAAAAATAAATTGAACCTTTACACAAGCATAACATTATTTAAATTTAATTCAAAGTTGAAATGAAAAAATCTAAATAATTTAGGATTTATTTATATTGTTCTCATATATTTTTTGATTTGCTTTATAATATTTTATGATATAACACATGCATTAGGATTTACAGTATTAATATTCTTTTTCATTCATTTAGTTTAACACTTTTTTTATAAAAATAAGAGTACATACCCTTTATTAGTGCTTTACAAAACATTTTGCAAATGTTTGGTACAAATCTTTCACACACCACACATGTGTTGTTTAATTCTCAAAACTTACCTCTAAATAACATCAAAAACTAAAATTCTTTTTCCAAAATTACCTCAATTTATAGGCACAATTTTTTTTTAATTTTTTTTTATTAAACTCTAAACTAGAGTAGTGGGAGATATTTTCTTACTACTATTGAGTCTGAAAGTATTTAGGGGTATTTTACTCTAACACTTAATATTATTCTTTTGATTTATTTTACTTGTCATATTTTGCTTTTACATATTTTTTAAATTAAAAATATAATTTGATTGATAACAACAGTGATATATGTACAATATAATTTTATAAATGAAATTTGAAGAGGATATAATATACATTGATTTTACCCCTATTAAATAAATTATATTGTGAAAGACCCTTAATTCAAAAGAACGATAATAACCACGACAAAAGAAAGAAACAACTATTATTCCTATTATTAATTTAATTTCAATTTAATATTATCATCTTTTTACTACATTAATCCATCTCTTAACATATATTGAGTGAGAATAGAAGTAAAAGTTAATAATTAATTATATATCTTAATTTTTGAAATAATAATTATTTTAGATCAGTTATTTCTAATTCAATATGACAACTAAAATAATCATAAAGTCTTTTATTTTTACTTCCTATAACAATCTCTCTATAACAAAAATGAGTGGTCTTTACTCTATTTATATCGTTTGAACAATTTTCACTTTTTAAGCTGACTTTTAAATTTAAATTAAACTAAAATACTTTTAAACACTTAATTCTTATCAATTATTTTTTAAAATTTTTAATCATCTAATCCAAACAAACTCTTGACAAAAAAATTCTATACATGTTGCACATTATTTAATTTTATTATCACAAAAAAGGAAAAAAATAAGCTAAAAATGGACAAAAATATCACACACCCCTTTCTTTATTGTTTCATAATTAAAAGTTAAATCAGTCAATAAATATTTATAGGTCTGATCTTTATGTTTATTTGTACCATTTTTTTTATTTTTATTTTTTTAAATAATAATAAAAAATTAAAATACCATACTCTCCTCACTACCCCACCTACCACCCACTCCCTATTGCAAAAAAAATAAAAAAAATAAATTTTAAAAAATAAATATTATTTTCAAGATTTTATAGTAGGAGAGAGAGAAAAAAACTGAAGAGATCTGAAGAGGGGGTCTGACTAGTTTCTTCTCTCAAAAAATCTCTCTTTTGAACGGCCCTCCCTAATTTTTGTCAAAAAGGGTATAATAGAGGGAGGGGTAACTGTCTTTTCTCTAAATCTCTGCATTTAGTTTTTGCTATACTCAGTAAGTTTTCGACAAATTCAGTTTTGATTTGTTTCTTCACTGTTTCCTCTTAGTTTAACTGTTCCTTTTTTGGGGGTTTCTTTTCGATCTGTACTGATCTTGATCTTTTTTAGGTAGTTTTTGTTTGCTTGTGTTTAATTTCAGTATTTATGATGTGGGTTTTGTGTTTTAGGATGAGGGTTGCTAAATTTACTTGTTCTTGATGTAAAAATCTGATCTTTTTTGTGTTTCTGCCGTGTGTGTACTGATTGTACTTGGGGGTTTAATTTTGGTATTACTGATGTGGGTTTTGTGTTTTAGGAGGAGGGTTGTTTGAATATAGCTGTTCTTGATGTAAAAATCTGATCTTTTTGTGGTATGTTTACTGATTGTACTTGGCTCTTTAGTTTTTGGGATTGGTGATGTGGGTTTTGTGTTTTAGGAGGAGGGTTGCTTAAATTTTAGCATTTCTTTATGAAAAAATCTGTTTTTTTTTTTTGTGCTCTAGCTATATGTGTATTGATTGTAATTGGGGATTTGAGCTGATTTTTCAGTTTGTTTTTGCTTTTTTTTTGCATCAATGCAAGGATGATTTGGTTTCTATCGGATTCATTTTTTTTCCTATCCGATGGGGTTTGTTTCCTTGTTTTCAATTTTAGCATTAATGATGTGGGATTTGTTTTTTGGGAGGAGGGTAGCTAAAATTTTGCAGTTCGTGATGCAAAAATCTTATCCTTTTTGTGCTCTAGCTATATATGTATTGATTGTACTCGGTGAGTTGAGCTGTTTTTTTTCAGTTTGTTTTTGCTTTGTTTTGCATCAGTGCGCAGCTGATCTTTGGTTTCTAGTGGATTCAGATTATCTTTATTAAAGATCTAATCGTTGGTTTTGATTTTGAATTTGGATTAGTTTGTATGCTACTTTGTCTTATCTTTTAAGGTTTATGGATTTTTTCTTATCCAATATCCTTCTTTTGATTGTTGTTAATGTATATTGGATCGTTTTTTTCCTGTGCTCAGCTTCTGAGATGATGACTCTGAAATCTTATGTTGTTTATTGATCTCTCTGACCTCTGGTATATTGAGTGTCGAATGAGTAGCTGCTCTCTTAATCAAAGATCTATTTTTATACTGCTTCATAGCTTGATCATGGATTATTAGGATTCCCTATGCTGAATCATTCTGCACCAATGGTTAAAAGTTTAGTCCATCTTGCGTCCAATTCATTATTTTGATAATATTGGGAACCGGGCCGTATAACTTAAAAGTCTTCCATATCGTGTTATTCTTTCTGTCATCAATTATCGTGTGTCTTCTTGATGCATCTTTCTCACTTGTGTAGTAGTTTGAACATAATTTTGCTAATGTATTCAATCTTTGCTTCAGGATCAGGCACTTCTCGGTTTGTATTTCATTGAAATATGGGTGTAGAGGTGGAAGCTAAGTTAGTTCATGTTCCAGTTGAAGCTGGAACTGAACAGATCAATCTTCTGAAAGAAAATGGAAAGCCGAATCATGTTTCAGGGATTACTGAGCCAATAAAATTCGGCTCTCATGGGACTGAAGAACCTAAGAAGGAGGAAGTAAGTAGAATTCCTGTGAGCAATGTTCCAAAGGATGCGGTTGAGGATTGGCCTGAACCTAAGCAGGTCCATTCGTTCTATACTGTTAAATTTCGGAGATTTGACGACCCTAAACTGAAGGCCAGAATTGAACTGGCTGAAAAAGAGCTACAGAAAAAGAACCAAGCTAGATCTCAGATCATTGAGAAATTGAAGGCCCAAAGGGTAAGTTTTTTGGTGAATCTTCCTTTGGCTGTATAATTCAAGAGCATATTACTTGGTATCTCTCTAGTATTGTCAAAATCATGGAGTTGTTTATGACATGATATCCTAAAATCAGATTTTTACCATGTTTTGCTGCGTTGAACTGGAAGTATTATAAAGTCAAAATGAAAGATCTTGTTATCCTACAGTTTTAACTAATTTCTGCAAATTCAGCAAGCTTTCTTAAGTTGATATTGCCAATTGCATGGCCCATTCTGCTAGTTGCCAATTCTTTTTCCAATTTCTGTCCTTGTGGGAGTATGGCAGCTATAACTGAATGGTCTTTGAGTATTTTCAGGCTGAAAAATCAATTTTCATTGAACAAAGGAAAGCCCTCAGTGCTGAGAATAAGGAATTTCGGAGTGCTATTGATGGTAAGATAAAGGAAATGGCACCTCTGCATGAGGCTTTGGGCCAGCTCCGCGGTTCTAGGAATGCAGGCCGAGAGAGGGGTCCTACAGTGTGTTCATCTGAGGAGGAGCTCAATCATCTTGTAAGCACTCGTTTATAACTTTACTTAATAGGTTTGTTTTGTCATTATTTGCATTCATTCCTTTATTTCATATTGTACACAAACAATGATAATATGACATTTTCATGCTGGCAACTTTCTAGATTAAGGGTCTGCAATACCGCATTCAGCATGAAAGCATTCCTCTGAACGAAGAGAAGCAAATTCTTCGGGAAATCAAACAACTTGAAGGAACAAGGGAAGATGTTAAAAAGGTTGCTGCTGCAAGGGCACAGATTCATGAGACGATGGGTGAAAAAGAATCAATCCAGAGCCAGGTCAAAGTAAGGCCTTTATGTTATGTTTCTCTTATACAGATGCAAATATTTAGGTTTCGTGGCTCTATCTTATCATGTTAGTTTGCTGTATTCTGCATATGATAACTGCTAACCTGCCACTGGTGTTGTAGCTTATGAATGTTGGCTTGGATGGAGTTCGTAAGGGACAACAGGAAGTCAAGGGCAGGCTTAAGATAATAGATGATCAGATTGATGCCATAAACAAAAAGATCGGCATATTGGATGAGGAATTGAAGGACGTTGTGGAGAAGAGGGACAAGACTTATGAACATATTCTGGAATTGAGAAAACAGCGTGAAGAAGGGGTATGCTGCTCTGCTTCCTGTCGTACTATTTTGGTTTAAAAAAGGGTTTATGGTATATGTTATGCTCAAATTCAATCCGATTAAAACAAAAAAAGATTCAATCCCATTGTTTGCCTTCGCCCTTCGGTGAATCGTCAACAATCAATTACATACAAGATGCTTCAATTTCTGTGCTTCTACTTGTTACTGTTCTGATGTCATATGCTACCCATATATGGTCTATTTGCTCTATCTGTTCCAGTTTTGATTACATGTTTTTGTTGTGTTGCGTTGTCCTGTGTTTTCCCCTGTATTTTTGTAGTTGCCTTGTGTGTAGGAATTTTATGAGTGATCAGAAAAATTTCTGTCGTCTACACTATTTTTTGTTAGGAAATCAGAGCAGGTAGAAACATTTCATTACTGGTCTAGATACATGATTCACGGGCGCTGATAAGTGACATGGTGGTTGCCTGGAACTTTATAGAAATGATGACTTCTGGTTTTGCTCATATATGAGGATTTCCAACTTGCTAGTGTCTTTCGTGTATATTTGACTGATTACCGCAACCGTCCTTGGTAACTAACAGCTTCTAGAGACACACACCCAAAAGAAATAAAAACAGTTAAAAGGATGGCAGCTCAGAGGTAAGGAAGGTTGCTCTTCCTAAAAAGGACTAGAAAACAGTAGGAAATTTTACATCTCAAGGGAGAAGCTGGTTAATTTGTTTATGTCAACTCTCTGAAATCTTTCACGGGCGTTGTTATCTTTAAAAAAATTGAAATGTTCTTTTGATTACTGCAAGCGCCAAGAGAAATAGTCTCTAAACTTGCGTAGTTTTTATTACCTATTTCCTGCAATTTTCAGAATTCTTCTTTCTATCAAAACTCCAACGTATTGCACAAAGTGAAACAACTTGCTGACCAAAAGGATGTTGGAGCCCTTAAAGAACTTTCAGTTACAGAGGTATGATATATTTTTCGCCGGTAGTTGTTATATCTATGTGTTTGGTATTGACAACTTTTTTTTTTACTAGGTCGACAAGTTCATTTCTCTTTGGTGTGGTAGTAAGTCTTTTAGAGATGACTATGAGAGGAGACTCTTGCAGTCCCTTGATATTAGGCAGCTGAGCAGGGACGGCAGGATGAGGAATCCTGGTGAAAAGCCACTGGTGTTACCAGAAGCACCTACTGTCTCTCGTGCTGAAGCTCCAGCAAGAGCTAATGCAAAACCCGTTAAGGAAGATCATGCACCTGTTGATGCTGCTCCAATTCAGAAAGAACAGCAAGAGGTTAGTGGCAAGCAGCTGAATGATGCTCGTGGTAAAAACTCAAAAAGCACAGAGAAAAAAGCTGTCGTTGATGATGATGAGGAAATCTATAGTTTGGACCTACCCAAGGATATTAAGCCCAAGAAAACCGAAATTGATGAGGCAACACTGAAGGAGATGAAGAAAGAGGAGGAGATAGCAAAAAATAAACAGGCTATGGAGAGGAAGCGCAAGTTGGCCGAGAAAGCAGCTGCAAAAGCTGCAAAGAAAGCTCAGCTAGAAGCTGAAAAGAAGCTCAAGGTAATTCTCTCTCTGATTCTTTATAGTTATACCATCTATGTTGCTCGGACTCTTCAAAAATGTCAAACGAATCCAACATCGAAAGTGAAGAGCCCCCGCAACTTAGCTTTCCATTTCCTTGTAGTTTTAGGTTGTAAACGTTTCAGATTAGCCATAGACTTATCTCTTTACATTGATCCCTTTCAGGAACGTGAGAAGAAAGCAAAGAAGAAGAGCGGAGCTTCTGCTGCTGGTCAGGAACCAATCGAGGAACCAACTGAAACACCCGAGGAAATTGCTGAGGAAGAAAATGCAGAGGAGACTGTTGAAGCAGCCGTTGCACCCAAGGTCAAGGCACGGAAAGAGAACACCATCAGGCACAGAGCAGCACGTGCAAGGGGCTCCGAGCTTCCCAAAGCTATACTAAAGCGCAAGAAAGCAACAAACTACTGGCTATGGGCAGCTGCTCCTGCTGCACTCGCGATTCTGGTACTTCTAGTCATCGGATACATGTATCTTCAAAAGTAGAAAGAGGCGGGCGGGGAGACAAAACAAAACAAAAAACAAAAACTTTGGCTTTAGTGTTTTTCATTTATTTTTTTACAAATACTGCAATAGCAAGTACTGTTTAGTTTGATCATAACAATATTTCTTTTTTCTTGCATCCTATATAGTTTAGGATGGAAAACTCATAAATGTGTTGCTGGTAGATGTGCGGCCTATCTTGAGATTACTTACTGAGAGACAGTCTACATGTTTTTCTTTTGTTGCTCTAGTTCATATTATATTCACATTTTGCTTAATTACTTGTCATGTTAGACCTTTTTTTTTCCATCATAGACATCGGACTTTTTAAAAATTATTATTCGTCTACTTAGTATTTGATCGTAGATTTAGTTGAAACTTGAAAAAAATGAGTGGTTGGTAATGCCATTCGATGTTGACTTTGAGTGGGATTTGACATACAACATTTTCCTTTTTCCTTTTTATGATGAAAAGGAAAAATTACATGTTATACTATTAGACACTCTTTAGGGCTTTGTTTTTATTATAATGATAGTGTTAATTGTCAATTTAATTATGTCTCAATTCTAAACATGGTGCGAGCGATTGGTTATATAAATTTTTGGCCAAATACGGCGGTAGCTTTCTAAATTTGGCATCAATTTTCACTTAGACATTTCAGTTAGGCGATATTTATTTTAGACACTTCGTGTAGGGTTCTGTTGTGTCATTTTGACACTTTTCTGACAATAAACAAAGAAACTAAAGGACAGTGTAATACACTCGTGACAAATCAATTAAATAATTACATGTATTATTTTGTTAAAAATAATTATAAAATCTATTTAGTAAATATATTAAAAATATTATTCTAAGAAAATCTCTTATTTCATTACACTTAAAATCTCTTTTGTGCTTTTTCAGAAAAAAATATTCTTTTCTTTTACTATTTTTCGTATTTATTCATCTTCTTTCTTTTTAGTATTGGTTTTTTGGAAAGAAAAGAGGGAGAGGAAGAAAGGAAAAAAGAATAAATATGAAATATGGGTGTTGGTATCCATTTTTCCGGCAAAAAAATGGAGGGAGGTGACGGTAGATTTAGATAAGTAATACAATGAAGAAGAAGAAAATGACTTAAAAATGAATTTTAATAAAAAAATTGACTAAGCTTGAAAAATAGATAAGGGGTGTGGTTTGAAATATGGAGAAGAAGAAGAGAAAATAAAATTTAAAATGGCTAAATTAAGCTTTTCATGCGCTATTGTTGAGTGTATCACACTCACTTTGACATGTTAGCAAAAAGTGTCAAAATGACACAACAGAACCCTAAATGAGGTGTTCAAAATGAACATCGCCTAATTGAGGTGTCTAAGTGAAAATTAGTGCCCATTTTAGGAGGTCATCGATGGGTTTGACCTAAAATTTTCACTCGAAAACAAGTTGTTATTAGTCATTCGAATGGAGAGTTAGTTTCTTTTTTTTTTTTAACAAAAATAAATATTCAAAGTTATTTTTTCTCTTTAATAAAAAGCTTTATTTTCTATGGTTTTAAACTATATATATATCAAAATATTTTTTAATCTTGTGACCTTAAACGTGTCATGTGGAAGTTAAATTCAAAAATTGACAAAAAGAAAGAAACTTTTTTTACTGTTTTGAAATGAAGCCAAAGAAAGACACAATAAACTGTCACGTGGAAGTTAAATTTAAAATTTGACCAAAAAAAAAAGAAACATTTTATACTGTTTCGAAAGACACAATATAATATATTTTTTGTTAAAAATATTGGATAATATTTATAATAATTGTATTATTATTAAAAATAGAGCACTCAAATTTGGATTCTAAGACGATATCTCATTTATAAAGACATTGAGTCGCCCCGATGGCAGACAATTAGATATTCTAGGAGGACTTGAAATGAAATCTATGAAACTAAATATGGATATTAACAATTCTTGTGTTTTTATAGCATTTTTTTTAATGTATCTAATTATACTTGTAGGTTTATTTTGATAAAGATCAGTTCCTTTTTGTACGTCGAACTGTGAATCTTAATATATGAATAAAATTCTTCTATTTCAAGAAATAAAAAAGTTGTGATGAGTTATATCAATTTTAACCAACCAAAGCAAAAACCAAATAAAGTGAAATTAATTTGTTAAGTAAGCTTAGAATGGCTGCTGGTACTTCAATTGGATTTCCATCAAATAGATACAAATAAGTAGTATATATTATGACGTGGTTGTGATGTAGACATTTGATGGTTCTAGAGCTCGAATTCGTAATCAATAAGTCACTTAGAGACTATTTTATCGTGATTTCTAGCCAATTATTTAAATGGTTTAACAACAACAACATATCTAGTAAATATCCCACAAATGAGATCTAGAGAATGTAGAATGTACGTAAACCTTATGACTATACTTCGTTGAGGTAGAGAGGTTGTTTTCAAAAGACTCTTGACTCAAGTGTAACAAATCTCGGTGTAAAGCAGGAGACAATGAAAAGATTATATCAGACAACAAGAAACAATGCAAAAGTAACCAAAAGATTAAAGAAAACTCATATGTTAATCGAAATACCATAGTCCATAAACAACATATTAGGATAGATCATTATTAAAAATAATAAGAATAAACAATAATTAACCAAAAACAAGAACTACAATAGTACTTAAATGTTAGACTTTTTCAAATAATATAGAGTGTTCGGATCAACTTGAAACCTTGTAATTTTGTGTATGTTTATCACCGTTTCACTTATTTCATTAACGATTAGATCACACCCTTATACAAAAATACCAAGAATAACATCACATACTTTTTTATTAATGACAACATAGTCACAAGTATTACTTCCCTACATAAATCTTTGTATCAAATGGAGCTTGTTGAATCTTAGGTACAAAAATTAGTCCTCCTCCTCTATGCAAAAAAAAAAAAAAAAAAAAAAAAAAACTTAGGAGTAATAGCAATGATATATAGTACTTACTATATCGACTCACTCAGCTAATTCCAGATACCACTCGTGAAATTATACTGAATATATTATAATCGTATCAACTCAACCCGTTATAATTCCACCTTATAATTAAGCATACCCACAATATCCATTTTCACATTTCACCCCATCCTTACAAACTCTATTACATTTGCCACAATTCTTAGGATCATCAATCACTCTAGTACATACCCCACCACAACAACGTTGTAACAAATTACATTTATTTTGACATTTACCACAATTATTCATGTCACCTAACACATTTCTACAATGCTTCTTACAACAATAAAGCATACTTGTCCCTTTATTTGCCGATACTCCATCACAAATATTATTAAGATTCGCGTCACAACTTGCTCCTTTTTTTATCGTTGTCACTTTTTTCGAGCTCCTCAAGCTAGAAAAAGGTGTATCGAGGATGTAAATCGACTCTTCTTCATCGTCGTATCCAAAAAGAGAGTTTGGATTAGCATTTGTTGATGAAATAAGGAGAATAATGGCAATGAATTTGAGTAAAATGTATGCCATTTAAAAAAAATTGTGAGTGAAATTGAAGTATGTGATATATGTCTTATATATATGATTTTGAGTTGATGGTTGTGTGATAAAATATTCCTTATTTTAAGGGAGGGATTGTTCTCTGCTTATGGCAGAATTAATTAGGTGAAAATTGTTTAATTAATTTAATTAGTGAAAAGCTCTAGATCTTAGTGACATAAAGCTATGAATCTAATGAGGATTCCAAGGAGTAATTAGTTTGACATTTATAATTAAAAAAATAGGTAATGGAATAATTATATGTGTTAATTAACATTGTTTTGAAAAAGTCTAAATCGACTATGGAAGTGTTACTAGCAATGAAACAAAAATATTTTGTACCTAGAAAACTAGTTTTAAATTGAAGTGATCGACCAAACAAAAGCAAGATTTGTGATTAATTCAAAAAGTTTACATCAATACTTAACAAAAAGTTAACGTGTGTCGGAGTGATAAATATTTCTTCATTCTTAATTAAAAATTTCAGGTTCATATGGAATAAAACAAAAGTGAAATTTTTCGGTGCTTAATTTAAACCAGTCAAACCACAAAGCAAGCTAAAAATAAACAAAAATTACATTGTGCCTTACCTAATAAATCAAAATTATAAATGACTCAATTATTCAAGACGTTCTATCACTATCACGAGTCCTTCACTTTTATGATATCTGATCGACTTTTTTTTTTTACATAAATAATAAATAGTTGCATTCAATCACGAATAGATCGATCCACCATACAAATAACCTAATAATATAATTTTTTTTGCATGTTACTTATTAGTGTGAATATATAGATTTAAATCCTAATTAAAAATCTTTGGATACTGTTATAGGTTAACACGTCATTACAAAGTCTTAAATTGTCATTAAGATGAAAAATGCCAAATGATGGTAGAGTGAAGAGTAATTTAGGTGCCTTAGTTTAAAGAGACAATAAGAGATTAATTAATCTTGCTTAATACATAATCCTAATATATATTATTATTATTATTAATTAATTATTCACGTTGAAAGATCCGATTTCTCGGCGGGCAAAGCGCGATGCACTTGGTTTCTCACGGCCTCTCATGCTAGATCTCAGCCGACGAAAGGTTTAGTCAATTTGCAATCGCACGATATGTGATTTCTATTATCATTACTCGTTACGACGATTGTTACGCATTATTTTATAATATATTATATTGTAATGTATGGTAATATGGTATTGGATTGTTTTAACGGAGAAAATTATATGGTTAATCAAATATATACTAGTTAATTAGTTATCATGGCTATAGTTTTAGTTAATTACCACTTGGGATCAATATTTAGTGATAATTACGTGGGTTGAGGTTTCGAGTTTATATAATTCGCATTGTATGATTCAGAATTTGTATGATATGATTTGTATAATTTTTTTATAATGTTATATTGTATAATATAATTTGTATAACTGTTTAAAGTTCAGATGTTTGTGTTTGTATGAATTTGTTATTTTGAGTTTATACAAAAATAGCTCAATTATACAAACTCGACCTCGAATTATACAGACGAGGCAGCTTAAACTTTAGCT
The DNA here is from genome assembly GCA_022817965.1 of Solanum lycopersicoides. NCBI lineage: Eukaryota > Viridiplantae > Streptophyta > Magnoliopsida > Solanales > Solanaceae > Solanum > Solanum lycopersicoides. The sequence continues at coordinate 94,644,232 of CM040624.1, read as the reverse complement.
ATAACTCGTAAATATGCAAACTATAGCTATATATGGAGCGTAATTCTGTTTATTAGAGTGTATTTGCGAAAATTCCCCATAGTTTTAATGAAGAAGAACATACATATCAAATTAGACATACTTCATTGCCATATATACTATTATTATCTATAATATCAAAATATTATGTATCTTACCACTAATTAAAAGTTTTCTACCATATATTGAGGAAGATACACTTAGATACATGTACTTTTGCTATCAGATACACTAAAATAGAGAGAGAGACGAACAAGATTCGTTATGTATCCCAGATACATGCGAATCACATTAGATACACATTAGATACATATATATATATTTGTATCTAGTGTGATTCAGAGATACTAGATACATAGGAGAGTAATGAGAGAGATGACAGAGAGACAAGGAAGGCGAGCGATATTTGTTATGTATCAATGCGAATCCACTTGGATACAAAGTATTTACAATAAGTTACACATAATTTTGATCCATGTATCCCAAGATACGTGTTTCTGAACGCACTAAAATCTGGTAAGATAAGTAATATCGCAAATTAGAGTGTATCTAAATAATTAGGTCCTAAAGTAGTGAAATATATGTGAGTTCCACTTTAATGAATACAATATTCAAATAAATTGTCTCTGTCGTTAATTATATAGTGTCACACATCAACAGTTTGAATGATAAACAAACAAGAAAAATAGAATACGAGGTAAAACTATTATAAAAGATATATAAAAAATATCAAAGACAGATGCGATCACACTAAATTAGCCATTACATAAAATGTGACTTTATGAATTTAAATAATACGATATAATAAACTTTATGGTAATATTAAAATAAACATAAGCAAATGAGTATACTATTGTTGTAAATTAGGACCGTAATCACTGCTGAAAAAGGGAGTATATCACATGGTTGACTTCTCTTACCTCAATTTTATTCACATGCCTCAGCCACCCCATTTATATTAGTAATAAAAAAAAAATTGTACTACATTAACCGCTCAAAAAATAAATAAATTCTGTACACTAAATTACATTTAAAAAAAATTATAATTAGTAATTTTTTTTTGTCAATACGGGGCAATACGAGTATCATAAACTATTCTTCAAAAACAAGTACTCTACTTAATTTGCATGAGTATCACATATAAAAATGATATGAGAATGTAAATTAGTTAGTACATTAATCTTGACGTTTATATAAAAAACAGTGTTTTCAAAAACGTTTTTGGGGCGAGTTTCGGGGCGGGGCGTATCAAAAACGCTTTGGGACGTAAATTAAAAACGTAGATCCATAAGGCGTAAAGTCCTAAAATTTGAGGCATAAGCCCTGAACATAAAAACGCAAGTCCTGGGCGAAAAAATGTACGCCCGAGCGTTTTTAATGTATTTTTTAAATTTTTTTGCTTTAAATCATATTTTTATTATTGGTGTAATGATATTTCTCAAATAATAATTAATGATAATTCTTTTTTCTTCATTATTGAATATTAACACTTTATCTCACATAAAAATTATAATTTATTGTGAAGTTTACTTTTGCTTATTTTATTAGTAATAAAACTATAAAATTGAATATATACATGCGACTACGCCCCATAGATTCATGGGACTTACGTCCCGTGTCTCGAGGCTTACGTCTCACTCCATACTGTATAAAATGTCTTGCCTCACGCCCCCGCCTTTTAAAACACTGATAAAAAACATACAATATATTATGTACGTGTACGTGGGGGCTAAAAATATTTATTTTTTCTACAAATAGTATTTAATATTTGTTAAATATCTTATAATATATTACTATATTATTAAAAACGAGACCTCTTAAATTTGAAGACATAAGATACATATCTATTTTTAACACCGTCGAGTCACCTCCAATTGAATTGGCGTAGAGACAAACTGTGTAAACTTTTTCGTTTGACTGACTTTCTAGCCTACTTTTGTTTTCATTTTAAAATTTATTTATTATGTTCCATTGTTCATTCTCTAAAAAAAAAAAATCATTTTGGAAGAGTTCAAAACCTATTTAATTATTAGCTGGTAGTCTAGTTTGCGTGTTGACTAATTATTTGTTTTTTACTGCTGACATATTTAGTGGAATATATAATTTTTTGGCATAATACATAAATATGCTCTTTAATTTGGTTTTGAATTTCATTTATGTTCTTCAACTTTGGATGTGCACAAGTAGACACTTAAATTTGTATAAAGTTGAACAAAAATAGACACACATGTCCTACATGTCATTTTTTGTCCTACGTATATTTTGTCATGTAGGACTCATGTGTTTATTTATTTAAAAGTTGGATAGTTAAAATGCTTGTTGTGCATTATGAAAGTTGAACGTTAAAATTAAATTTGAAAATGAATTTAGGGTCCAATATATGTATTATGCTTAATTTTTTTCTAGTCTCAATGTAATGATTCAAATCTAGATGGTTTATCAAATCTCCTTAGGTTAAAGTCAAAGTAAAACACATACAATAATACGCGATATATATAAATTCAGGACAATACAATATACGTAAATTTTATGAATTTTCTATCATTGTGGATAAATCTCCGTCTCAAGTAAAATATTTTAAAGAAAATTCTAAAAAGGAGTTCCAAAATTATCAAACATTTTGTATGAATTTTTTTTTAAAAAAAGAAAGAAATTCCGTTGCCGGGACTTGAACCCGGGTCTCTCGGGTGAGAGCCGAGTATCCTAACCAACTAGACTACAACGGATTAGTCATTAAAGTTAAACATCCTTCTCATATATTAAATGGTGGATTAATTCATTGCAAAAGGTGCATGTTTATAGGCGATTAGATAATTGCATTTTTAACAATTTGGTTGATATGCTATCAATTTTAACATATAGTAATCTATTGATTGATTTGATGCATGTTTAGCGACTACCGATATATATAAAGTTTATTTGGTGCATATTTAAACCAAAGAAAATATGCAGGTGCTTCTAAAGTACTTAATATATAAACGAATATACATGTACGTAAATTTAATATATAGTTCTTAACGAAATAATAATTAAATCGATAAGTAACATAAGTAATCATATACTCAACACCATTAAGCTATTAACTACAAAATCTCAAACTATTCCTCAACCATTATTCTGATAACCCGCTTTTAATAAATCAATAAGCCTATTTTGTGATTGAGTTACTAATTAGGAAAAACTATCTAAGTACACAAATATTACTATCATAAATATTAATCCACCCTATAGTTTGAAATAATTACATATTCTCACTAATTAATAATGTCGTATCAGATTTCAAATCGAATACAACACTCCTTCAGATTTCAAGTCAGATACAGAGATAATAAATATATATATCACCAGATACATTCTGAAATACAAATACATACGGAAAGATGAGAGCGAGAGTTCGGTGTAGATACATGCAAATCACATTATATTCATACATATGGGATACCAGATATATTTTGAAATACGTTGTGATAAGAGGGAGGCGATAGATGTGAGTATATCTCAGATACACGTGAATCATGCTTGGACACAATGTATTAGGAATAAATTACACGTAATTTGATTCGCATGTATTCGAGAAACAGGTACTCTGGCGAAGTAACTCTGGTACGGAAGGTAATTTCAACAACTAAAGTAAAGACACATAAGTAGACTATGAACTAGTGAAATTTGTGTTGTTTGCTTTGTTAGTTACGGTTCAATTTTGAACAACTCTATTTCTTATCGGAAAGAAAAGCCCAAGAAACAATAGGGAGGAATGGGCTCCAAACATCATGGTATTTGAGTTGGGCCTCAAATATTAGAAGTGTGAGTTCATTTTCATTGGGCCCTCTTTTTAGTCTAAAATCAAAAGTTAAAGCCCAATAAACCCAACGGCTCCCCCACTCCCCCCACCCCACCCCCTCAAAATTCGAATTCAAAATTGATGAAAAATCCCCTTTTAGGCTCGTAAGCTTCTATTTTTCTCCATTGTTACGCTCCATCAACAATGGCTTCCACCAATAGCTTCCTCAATACACCAACCAAAACTCCAACTAGTACTTCCATTTCCAAAAAGCACCACCACAAGCATCATACGGCGGATCCAAACAGATCGGCTTCTGAATTCAAGGACCGATTTGAGGCTTACAATCGTCTTCAAGCAGCCGCTGTAGCTTTCGGTGAGAAACTTCCGATTCCTGAAATAGTTGCTATTGGTGGACAGTCCGATGGAAAAAGCTCCCTCCTTGAAGCCCTATTGGGATTCCGGTTCAATGTTCGAGAAGTTGAAATGGGTACCCGACGCCCTCTCATCTTGCAAATGGTCCATGACCAATCTGCTTTAGAGCCTCGTTGCCGCTTTCAGGTTTGCTATATACACACTCTTTCTCCTTAAGCTTTGTTTATGCAAGTTGAATGCAAAATGTGTTACCACTGAAATAATCTAAAATGTTACGTGGAAGCTAGCAAAGCAAACCAGTAAAGACCTTAAATACGTAGACAAAATGATAAGTGTACCATGTATTGACATTAGAGCAAAATGGACATAGAGAATTCACTGACTGCAATTAACTATGCCTCAATTCCAAACTAGTCGGGATTGGTTATACGAATCCTATATCTGTTCAGGAAATTATCATAAGAAAGTCTGTTTTTATATTGGTTGTCAACCTAATATAACACCCCCTTTGTTCGAGATTTATGATAAATGGTATATAAAGATTAGACCTCGGATTTAGAAATTGAGTATGAGTTTGATGTTGGAGATTATCTAGAGAGAGTTAATTGTTGTGTGCTGAATTTAGAGAAGAGGAAATGCTGATAATCTGGAATGTGATTTTTGATGCAGGAAGAGGATTCAGAAGAATATGGAAGTCCAGTTGTCTTGGCCTCTGCGATTGCAGATACCATAAAGTCTCGGACTGAATCACTTTTGAAAAGGACTAGAGCGGCAGTCTCTTCAAAGCCTATTGTCATGAGAGCAGAATATGCTCATTGCCCTAATCTTACCATCATTGATACACCTGGATTTGTACTAAAAGTAAGTTACTCCATTTGGCTTTGAACATACAGCTTCTCGAAGAACACACATGTTTTTGGAGTGACTGATTATATTCATCTGGCAGGCGAAAAAGGGTGAACCAGAGAGAACACCTGATGAAATTTTATCCATGGTGAAGTCACTAGCCAGTCCGCCTCATCGAATTATTCTGTTCCTTCAGCAGAGCAGTGTGGAATGGTGCTCATCTTTGTGGCTGGACACTATTCGAGAGATTGATCCCAGCTTTAGGAGGACGGTCATTGTTGTCTCCAAATTTGATAACCGGCTCAAGGTATGAACACCAAAATTCTTGGCTCACGCATTGATGATAAGAAGTTTTTGCATATGCTCTAATGTTTTTGTGTCTGTTAACTTTATTAGATAATAACTACATTATGTGATGAGAGCAGAGAATCCTAAAATGCAAATGCAAAATCATTGCTTTTTTTTTTATCGGAAAGAAAAGGAAGCTGGGAGAAAGTCATCTCCTAGATTATTGAGGAAGTATGCCTGTACACTGTCTGATCGATCATAATGATATTTCTTAGATGATAAATTTCACTTGATACATAGTATTTTTTTTTTTTTTGGAGCCTTCGTGCTATGGTAAAATTGCTTCCATGGTCATGTGTCACATGTTCAAGCTGAGGAAAATGGAAATAGCTTCTTGGCTCTTGCAGAAGTGTAAGATAAGCCGAGAAAATAGCGTCTAGGTGCACCAGGCTACCTTTTTTTCCTTTCAAAAACTACACATTTGCTTTCTTCTCTTCCTATTCAATGAATTGTTTTGGATTGGCTTATCCTCTCATTGTACGAGATCTAATTGTGATATAATCCATGTTCAGGAGTTCACTGAACGCTGGGAAGTGGATCGGTATTTGAGTGCAAGTGGTTATCTTGGGGAGAATACTCATCCCTTCTTTGTCGCCCTGCCTAAGGATCGAGGCACAATTTCCAATGATGAGTTTCGCCGTCAAATATCTCAAGTGGATGCAGAGATGTTACACTATTTGCGTGATAGTGTTAAAGGTGGGTTTGATGAAGAGAAATATAGGTCCTATGTTGGGTTTGGTTGTCTGAGAGATTTTTTGGAGGCTGAGCTTCAGAGAAGATACAAAGAAGCGGCACCAGCAACACTCGCTCTGCTGGAACAGCGATGTGGTGAAGTCACTGCTGATTTAGCTAGAATGGAGTGCAAGATAAATGCAACATCTGATGTTGCCCATCTTCGAAAATCTGCCATGTTGCACGCTGCCGCATTATGCAATCATGTGGTCAGTACTACTTCTAAAATATACATAATATATGTACTCCTAATTAGCATTTTGAGTGATCTGCTTAGTGATACTTCCAGGCATCCAGCGTATCTGCAATGGTTATGAATTTGCCACTACGCTTTGCTGTATCAAGTTAAATGTATCTTTTAGTGATGAAAGTATTTCTGAATTGTTTTTTCTTGTTATTTGATGAAGGAGGCACTTATTGATGGTGCTGCAGATCCAGCCCCTGAGCAATGGGGGAAAACAACAGAGGAAGAACGGTTAGAGAGTGGTATTGGGAGTTGGCCTAGTGTTACAGCTGAAATTAAACCTCCAAATGCGACCCTTCGACTTTATGGTGGTGCTGCCTTTGAGAGGGTGATGCATGAATTTCGATGTGCAACATATTCAATCAAATGCCCACCTGTGTCCAGGGAGAAGGTATTTTCTTTGAAAGAAAAAAAACTTTTGTTAGAAATTGGGAATTCAATTTAACAGAGTTGATGACAGGTGGCTAACATTTTGCTTGCTCATACTGGCCGTGGTGGTGGTAGAGGAATTACTGAGGCAGCTGCAGAGATTGCACGAGCTGCAGCTCGATCTTGGCTTGCTCCTCTTCTTGACACAGCTTGTGATCGTTTGGCTTTTGTTTTGGGAAACCTCTTCGATATTTCCATTGAGAAAAATCATGGAAATGACTCCAACAGTAAGAATCCAAGTTGTATTTTTTCTCGAGTCTGAGATACATGCTGCTTCATTAGAGTATTTACTATATGAGCTCAAATTTTCTTTCACGAAATGGATAAGCTGACCTTTAGGAGGCCTGTATTTAGGCTTTTGTTTTCTTGTTCTGTCATCCTTTTTTTAAGATTGTGTGATCCAGTGATAAATTTTAACTGATAGTTTTGAAAAAAGAGTAATGCTGTGTGTAGAAGCAGAAACAGTTGATGGAGTTCTATATAGCATTCTAAAGTTGGAATATCACATGCAGCTCCACGAACTATGATCGTTTTTGATGGTTTGAATATCATTTTCTCTATGCAGATGGACATAGACCAGTGGATATGGAAGGATACATTGGTTTTCATGCTGCTCTAAGGCAATCCTACAACCATTTTATGAAAGATCTATCCAAAGAGTGCAAGCAACTACTCCGACATCATCTTGATTCAGTTACAAGTCCATATTCTCATGTCTGCTACGAGAACAACTTTATTGGGAGTTTTAGTTCTGGTACAAACTCTATGTACCAATTAAATCAAGCCACAGCTAGTCCATTATGTCTTGAGTTATCTGATGGGGGTGCTGCATTGCGCAAAGAAGCAATGAAAGACCAAGAAAACATGCCCCCTGAAAAAAGTGCTCAGGAAACCACACCTGGGAAAGTTACAGAAAGCAGGGATGCACTAAGAGAATGCCAAATGACTGTTCCTGAGACCCCATCTCCTGACCAACCTTCCGATGGAAATTATGGTATCAAAAGAGAACTCGGAAACTGTGTCGAAGTTGGAGCAAGAAAACGCCAACCTAGAATTACAGGCAATGCTAGAAACCACGGCCAAAATGGTGAGAGCCTTTTGTTTGGAAATGGGGACAACATATCAAGACCGGTCTCTACTTATGCAGAGATATGCTCATCAGCTGCCCAGCATTTTGCTCGAATACGTGAAGTCTTGGTCGAGCGCAGCGTGGCATCAACATTGAATTCTGGATTCTTAACTCCATGGTACGCTACTAAATTTCTCGGACCCTAGTAGTCTATTGTAAGAATTCCTATATTATGTGTTATGTATCAACTGTGTATGCATATTAACACTGAATTAGCATCTAACTCACTAGATAATTTCTCAATCTCTAGCCACAGACGCAAGATTTAAACACAGGAGTGATTAGTATACAACTTATTGTTAGTTTATTACAAGACTGTCATCATACACACCTCCTTGTAGCACATTTTAATTTCTGTACTTCATTAAACCTGTCCAGTAACTACAAAACTGACTATTTCCTATTTGTCAACAGTCGAGAACGTCTTTTTGTAGCACTTGGGCTGAATTTGTTTGCTGTGAATGATGAAAAATTCATGGACATGTTTGTTGCACCTGGAGCTATAGATTCTCTAGAAAATGAACGTCAATCGCTTCAGAAACGACAGAAAATCCTGCATTCTTGCTTGAATGAGTTCAAAAATGTGGCTAGAGCACTTTGACAGATAACCAGTTTTCACTTATTTGGCTTCACATCTGGTGAATCCAACAAATACTCATCTGTAAGTGACTTCAATATTTTCATCTACATATCTTGTTAGCATTTCATTCCCCCACCCCCAACCCCCAACCCCCTGTGTGTACCTGGATTAAAGTCCTTTGATGATTCAAGTAATCTGCAAAAATGTCATTTCATCAATATCCTATTTGCACTTTTTTTTTATGATCGTGATAACCTCCACTAATTTCACGGGATATCTGATAACTCTTTCTAACAAGGTTAGAATAAATGAGAAGAATCACCTAGTGTTTTTTTATCTATGCTTGAATTTTGAACGGTTATTTAACTCTTTGTTTGTCTTTATGATACCATACGAAATAATTTGAGTGTTCAATCTTTTACGATTAGCCAAAGACATTATAAATTCCTTTTACGAATATTTACCCAATCAACTAGGGACAAGTGTATTCTGTGTAATAGTAATTTTACTGCACCTAGTTGGTATGTTGATTTTTCTACATCGAAATGAGGATTATAATATCTTTTCTAGAAAACATCAGCATAACAATAATTAATTATATTGACCTTATCAAAAGTTTGTCTCCTTCAAAATATTATTGGTGTTTCCATGAAGTTTACTTTGAAAAATCTAAATTTGTTGAATAATATTATACTTTAGAAAAATGAAGTACAATTCAAAGTACGAAACTTCCTAAAAATGACAGTAAATTCCTACTTACTATATACTATAAGATATATATTAATAAAATTGACCAGAAAACATAAACAAAATTGTGACAGCTAGATTTTGTCTACTATTCATGAACCTTGTAAAAAAAAAAGAAATTATAAAAAATGTACTTTTGAAGTGGTCCCTTTTATCCCAACTATTAGTATTGTCCCTTAAATTGAAGACTCTAGATTTAAATATTTGTATAAATTTGCTTAAACTAATATTAACTTTCGTCTTCTTTCTATTAGAGATTTCAAATTAGTGTTACTATTCCTCGAATGAGGCTTAATTCAACATAAATTAAAATTAATCAAACTTTAAACAGCTATCAGTGAAAAGTATTGAAAAAATAAGTCTACTCATAGATAACATATTCAAGTATGGCCTTTCACTTTGTTTCTTTTATGTCTTTTTGCTATGATTTAATTATTTAAATAAAAAACGAATTCCAGATTTTAAATATATATTCTATAGTGTCAATCCAAACTTTCATATACCATGCAAGCAGGAGTGAACCTACATATAAGTCAGGGGGTTCACCCGAACTACTCGTAAAAAGTTATACGATATATATGGGGTTAATTTTCTGTATTTATGTGAACCCTCAATTACAAGAAAAACGAGATAGCCCAATGAGAGGTTCCTTTGCAACAATGCATGATGTCCAGGGTTTGAATCTTAGTTCCGTTTTTTCGTTTTCTTTTTTTTTCTTTTTTGTTTTATAGAACATGCTAAAAGTGATTTTAAATCCAAAAAATTTCAAGGGTCACATACCTTGAAAAAAATATTTGTTGACTTATTTATACATTTATACTTTTATTTTTTAAACCACCTGAATGAAAATTTTGAATTCGCCACTGAATGTAAGTGAATAATGAACAAGCGCATCCGCCATATCTTAAAACTAAGATATTATTGAATAATTCTATGCATCAAAACTTTAAATAAATAGTTCTTTCTTTTTATTATTAGGATGTGAATGATTCTATTTTTTATTTTTTTAAAATGATTTTCTTTCAATTTGTTGATAGTTAAGTGTTCTAAAAAGGGAAAATTAACAAATAATTCGATATTGACATTAATATTATTGAGCCGCCCAATAGTTATTAGGTAATTTTAATTAATAAGAGAATGGAAATATTCTTATTTGACGACAAATAAGGCGATGGACTCTCTCTAAAGTCACTTTGCCAGCTAGTTTGAATAATGATGTGTCAACTATCTCAATGACTAAATAATAACAAAATAAGTTTCTTCATAGAAAAATTGAACAATTTTATAAATATTAATGAAAAAATATAATTCGATGCATAAAATATTTCGCTTAGTTGGTCCGGAGAAGGTCACAACCAAGGGATGAGATGTAGACATTCTACTCTAATGCAAGTTAATATATTCTGTTTCAGCGACTAAAATATGCGATCTATAAATAATACAAACACAATTTTATCGTTACTCCACAGAGAGAAAAGAGACAGAATCACTTATTATTATTATTATTATACCTTAATTAAGAATGATAGATAAAATTAAATATCCAAATGAGTAAGGGTAGTCAAAGCACACGTATTAGGAAAATAATCATTTTAAATTATTTTTTCTATGTACTTGTTTGATTTTGAAGTAAACAGAGATCCAAGGCAATTAGTAAGACTTTTTAAAATAAAAATAATAATTATTATGTACCTTAAACACCACTTTATACAATTAAAATTCATAATTTCAATCTCAAAAGTCACAAAAGATTCTCTTCTCTTACATTTTTTTTCTCCCACTATTCACGTCCTAGGAAGCTCACAAAACAATAATTTATAAAGAAAAGTATCAATAAATTTTTAAATATAATAATGGAGAACTAATTAAGTTTGATTAAGTAGCTTAAACCAACTAAGGACTTCTTCAAAACCAAACATTAAGGGCATCATGACTATATAAGAGAGGAGTAGACCAAAATAAACTCGTGTCATGTCATGTATTATCTGCTTTGAGTATAGGTTCATATAGACTTATCTTTTGAGTTACGTCAAATTATTCCCCGAAAGCGTAGAAATATATGAACTTTAACCACGTCGTTTCCTTTTTAATTTGAATGCATGTGGAGTTTATGTAAGATATTGTGGCACTTCATCTTTAAAAGTCTGTCAGTCCTACTTGATTACTCTCTGTAAAGAGTGTCACTAAACTCTGATTAAGGACTATGAGTGTCATCACTAAGGTTTGCCCCACAATCATAACAAAGAGAACTGTCTTTGATACCAAATTTATCATGATCCAAATCTACGGTGCAGTTCACTTGGAATATAGATACTAGATATAAACGAATTATGAATTATCTTTCGGTCAATGCCACATCAAGCTTCAAAACCATATGATATGTGAGCTTTAATTATATTTTATAAAAAACTCTTTAATTTCTCTCTTATTTTAATGTGAAACTTTCAATCCTGCTTGATTCGTCCTCATCGATCCGCCAACCTCAGGGTTGTCACATTAGTTGCCCCTTCAAAATAATTTAGTTTCTGCAAATGTGACAGTTCTGTATCCAAACAAGACAAGCCACATTGATTCCCTTTAGATTTTCTTCAATAGCAATGATCTAAACTTGTGTTCCACTTTATCGGACGCTCGATATTATTTTGAAATTTGATTAATTAATAATGAATATCGATCAGTTATTTTTATTCTTTATCTTATAAAGATAGATAAATTATTTTTGATAAATTTTCGATTTAGAAAACACTAATTTTCTATTATTTTTATGATCATTTGACATAAATGTTTTAATTTACTTCTCAACTATTTCAAATCCAATATTATTATTTTTTTCTCAGCAAACAAGCAATGACTCCACATCTTATATTATTTCTATCTTTTGTCGTTTTTCCCAACAATTTAAATTATATTATCCTAAAACAATTTATTGTGAAAGTAACTGCAAATCTTGCTAGGAAATTAAATAGTTCAAAGAGTTACTATTACATTTGATTTTACAAGTTTTTATTTATTTTTTAATATAGAAAAATAAATTCTTGGGCTTATCAATTCTAGAACAAACTATATGTCCTGATCGAGCTACTAAATAACAACATATTTTGTGGAATTTATGAATTTTTCAAAAACTTAGAAAACCTTAATAAGCTATTTCCATAATTTTCACTTCAAATCGTTCACATAAATTTAAAAACAATTCCAATTGCACACCTATCCAAATACCAATTTACACATGAAATAAATACTACTTTGCCCCCCTCCAAAATCCACAATTTTTAAATCAGAACGCCGTTTAATAAAAAAACAAAGGATACAATTCTTTTTCCTTCATCTTTGAAGTTAAATTTGAACTCATCCTAACAACAAATATATGCTCCATGAATTTGATTAATTCATATGGTTCATCGATTTTAAAACTTAATATAAAAGAGTGATTCAGTCGAAGCGTGTGTCGATTTCTAAAAAAAGTCAAAAGTAGATGAATATTAGTGTTTGGATTGTTGTACAATTTCCTAATTTGAAAGCTTCCTAGGGTTGGACATACTCTAAAACCTCACATGTGACTTAGTCCTTAAATATCCAACCTACTAAGATGTTTAATTAATTATAATAATTCCTAATCATAATTAATAAGATATGTAACTTAGAGATTAAACCAATGGAAAATTAATTTGGACCCTACTAGGGTTAGCTAGGCCAGCAATTATCAGAGTAGGATTCACTTAATCTTGTCACTATTCTATCCAAACATAAAAAGAACACAAAATAATTATAATTATAATTATAATAATTATTATTATTATAATAATAATTACAGCCTACCTACTGTGAAAATATTGTCTAACAATTTAAGTCAAGCCGGCCAAATTAGTAAACATTATTATATTATCAAAGATTATGTATTAAATTAATTATATTTCAAACTTAGTCAGCATCAGAGTTAAAACAATTAGACTAAGCACATTGATTAGTTGTTTAACTTTAGTAAATTAACATTTATAGAAGTTTTACATTTCACTTTCATTAGGGGTTTTGAAACTCCATTTATTCAAAAAAATAATTTTAAAAAATTGATTGTATTGAATAATTAAATGGAGAACTAATTCAAAGAAAGGTGTGTTTGCTTTTGAAAATTAAGTACATAATTAGTGATATATTTTATTGAGTGCTCCACTTCTTTTATGCCCCTTAATTATCATTAGTTCCAATTCCAATTGAATGGGAATTTGATTATACACCTTTATCTAAGTGCTTAGAGAATGCTTTAATATTCCACTAATTTAAATAAATACTTTCTTCCGTCTATCTTTACTTGTCCACGATATTAAAAAAGATAGATGTTCAATATGAAAAACTACAGATAATTCATCACATAATTCTGAATTTACCTTTATTATTAACTGTATTCATTTTCCAAAATAATGAATTTATCAAATTTAATGGATAATATAAAAAATTATTATATTTATTGATTCTTAAGAGACGTACCAAATTAATACTGAATACATAAAAATAGACGAAGGGACTTGGAGTACTAGTAAAATATCTCTCATTTTGACCTTACAATAGATAGGTTTGATGTTTGAGCAATAAATAAACTTCCATTGAAAAAATTAAATCATTCAATAATTGCAATTGCTTTATGTTTAATGCAATTTATTTTTTCCCTTCATATTCTAAACATATCATAAACGTTAAGTGGTTGACTGAACTTGTTTGGCAACATTGATTGTTTACACTTTGGGACCAATATATATATATATATATATATATATATATATATATATATATATATATATATATCTTTTGCTACTATTCAACGGTCGTTAAGGTGAAATCATTGTGATCTCTTTATTGAAATTTTGTGTATAAATTTTTAAGAAATGATTTTTTTTTTAAAAATATCGTCTCTTAAAATAGACTTTACAACACAGTTTCAAATTTAATCACACTCATTCCCATCATCCCACACCCTCAAACCATCTAGATAATATTTTTTTGTCTATTTACCAAACATCAGAAATTAAGTCGGAAGGTCATTTATTTTATAAAAAAAAACATTTTTCTGTCCTGCCAAACACACCCTAATTAGTCTATATCAATTTAACTTATTTAATCCTAAGTTTAGAACTAATTTAGGTTTGGTGAAGCTCATATAAATGAGTCTAATACAAGATTATATATATAAAATAAAGAGAGAAAAAATCAAGTGAGAAAAGAAGTAAAATAAAAATTAAAAAAATGGTAGGGTCAATATAATGAAATTAGATGCCTTCTCAATGATTTGAAGGAAGAAAAACACTAAAAGTGCTCAAAAGGCTGAAGTCACGGACGGTGTTTCTCACATTATTCATTTTATTTTTCGATGACTATCGTGTCTCAATTTTTACACATCTCAACTAATTTTCCGTGATGCTTAATACTTGAAAACTCAGTTCTCCAATTTTATTTTTCTTAACGAGAGGTAACAAGTATTATAATATCTCAACCTTTATTGTTTAATACTTGAATTCCGTTCTTTGATTTGAGACTTTCATATAGGTCCATATAGTGTTTTGAGACTTATCAAAAAGTTCAAGACAATTACGAAGGCCTTCTTGTTTTTGCTTAGTTAAGATACGTGAAAGTTGATTCTGATACCATCTCACAAATACAACACTATGTTAATAGTTCAAATGAAAGACGATTATTCAAGCGTTATAAAGAAATCACTCATCTCATTAACTATCAACATGAATTTTTTTTCCTTCTTTAGCATACTTATAACTTATACGTATTTGTTTAGTCAAAATATACATTAACTGATTCAGACATCACGAAAACATATTATGAAAATAGGAAGTGAGTGTGCAAGTGAGTAGTTGAGAGTAGAAAAGAGGGGAGGGGCCAGATGTCAGGGCTCTGAAGTCAATGTACAGCTCAATATGCTTTGAAATTGAAATTCCCACTCTTTGGCCACTTTTGATGCTGACGCCCTAAATTCCACCAATACACCTTTTATTATCTAAATTGACTATTGTAACTTGTATTTTCTCAATTACCCAATCAACCATCCCCTTTTCCATACTACACTTACCTCACTCTCCGTTGCGAGTTACATATTCAGAATTTAAACTATATGAATTTTTATAGTAATTAACCTCTTCACCTTTTTGAGTACGCTTAATCCTTTCTACACTCCACTTAATGAATTTCATTGAGTATGTTATTATTCAGTTTCTATCGTAATTTCAATTAATATATAATAATAATAATAACAACAACAACAATTATGTTTGTAGTTAAAATTTTAATAGGTATCTTATTATACATACAAAATTTGAATAAAAGCTTTTCGAAATTCTCATGAACCTACTCAGTTCATATCTTTATTTTCGTGTGCTCCTGCCAGGAATTCGATATCGGGAATACCACCTAAATAACTACGGTCAGAGAGTCAAATAGGTCGAAAAAAAGAGTGAGGTTGGATCGGACGACATAAATCTGATTGGTTTCTCCACCACTAGAGATTGAACATATATAGAATCCTTCTTCTAACAAAGGGACATATCTTTATTTTCGTGTGCTCCTGCCAGGAATTCGATATCGGGAATACCACCTAAATAACTACGGTCAGAGAGTCAAATAGGTCGAAAAAAAGAGTGAGGTTGGATCGGACGACATAAATCTGGATTGGTTTCTCCACCACTAGAGATTGAACATATATAGAATCCTTCTTCTAACAAAGGGATTCTTATATATATATATATATCTTGATAGATTATACTCTAAACTCGTTATTGATATCAAATACATGTTCAGAGCCTCGATTAATCTGCTAAAAGGAATAACATTTTACCAAAAGAAAATTTGAACAACATTAACATATAACATATCTAGTGAAATTTCGATACGTAGAGTTTGAAGAGGATAAAGTGTGCCCACATTTTACTACTATTTCGTAAATATAGTGATCTAAAAACCCTCGCATTTAAGAGGAAAGAAAAATTATATTCATTCCACGACAAACCGCGCACCATAAAAGCAAATATAACAAAGTGAGAAAGAGAGAGAGAGAGAGAGAGAGAAAAAATTAGTGTTAAAAAGGAGAAAAAGGGAAGACTTGAAGGCTCAAACAAAAGCAAAATTACTTGTAATCTTTCTTCTCCATTAGCCTTGTTTTTCACTCCAAACAAACTTTGCTTTTTTTTTTTTCTCTTCTTTCATCTTCTTCTTGTTGTTGATGATTTTCATTTTGAGATTGTAACAATGGAAATCAATTCAAGAATTCAAGACAGAGAGAACCCATCTTCCATAAACTCACCAAGAAGCAATGGAACAAGTCCTACAAGCAACAGCAATGGATCAGTTATCCAAAATCCAACCCCACCACTGACCCCAAAAACAATTTCTAGATCTGAAACAACTAACCCATACCCAACAACTTTTGTTCAAGCTGATACTTCTTCTTTCAAACAAGTTGTTCAAATGCTAACTGGATCATCTGAAACTACTGCTAAACAAGCATCTGCTTCAGATCCATCTTCTTCTTCAAATTCAAATTCAAATTCAGCAAAACGTTCAATTCCCCCAATTCGAACCGCGCCGAAGAAACCTGGGTTCAAGCTTTACGAGAGGAGAAACAGTTTGAAAAATGGGTTTATGATTAGCCCTTTGATTCCTGGAATTCATCATCAGAATTCAAGTTTTTCTCCTCGGAACAAACCGGAGATTCTCTCACCGAGTATTCTAGATTTCCCTTCACTTGCTTTAAGCCCTGTTACGCCATTGAATGAAGACCCATTTAATAAATCTTCGCCATTAACGAATCTATCTGAAGAAGATAAAGCTATTGCTGAGAAGAAGTTTTATTTGCATCCTTCACCAAGAAGAACACCGAGAGACTCTGAACCACAGCTTTTGCCTCTGTTTCCGGTGAGTTCTCCGAGAGTTTCAGGGTCTTCTTCTTGAATTGAATTTTTTCTGTGAGTTGTGCTGCTGTTGCTGTGAGAAGGAGAAGTATTTCAGCAACAAAAAAAGGTAGAGATCTTAGTTTCAATTGTATAATTTGATCTCCCTTTTTCATCCATTGTTTCAAGAAACAGATTTAAAAGAAGAAAACAAGAAATAAACTACTTTTGTTTCATATCTCTTTTTTCTTCATTTTCATCCTACTTTTTCGATGATTCCTTTAGTAAAATTACGCAATTTTATAGTGTGAACACAAAACAATAACATATTCAGTGAAATTTCACTAACTCAGGTCGAGTCGGATAAAGTGTAGCAGACCTTACCAGTGAGGTAGAAATGTTATTTTCGAGAATTATAGTCTAAAGAAGTGGGTAGAGTCACCACATTATAAGAGTTGGGTTTCAACCAATCACGTTTATCGTCGTAGACTCGCATTTAACCTAACCACGATGCTCATGAATCGCGGTTAAACTCAACGAGATTCATTAGTATTTAGTGCGTCGTGGTTTAGGCAAATGGAAAATTTAAAAATCATATAAAAAAGGCGAATTTAGAAATTAAATTATCGTAATTCCCTTAGAGTTGAAAGATCAAACCAAAACAATATTTTACATGTGATAATTTTTATCTTTTTTACACAAATTTTAGTGTTGCATGAAAAAAGATTCAAATCTTTTTTCGTGGTGCTTTTAGACTTTTACAACTTTTATCCAAAAATAATAGAGTAAAGGGTGTCGTCATTTTAAGAATATAAGCATAATAACTAGTGTTTGTTCATAAAAAAAACACGAGAATTTTTAAGTTTCAACTTCAGAATTTACGACAAAACGAGAGCGTAAATATATGCTAGTAATGGTGGAGGTATCAAATTCGTATTCTTTTTACCAATATATATATATATACAAAGAGTGGGAATAAGTGATAAGTGATTATTACAATAAAAAAATTGGTGTAATGGTAGGATCAAATTCATATTCTGCATTATCTTATGAGCATATATGCACATATACACTAAGAAAAAAGTGTTAATGATTCTTATGAGTATTAAATATTTTAATGGATTAAGATACTTGGATTCACTAATCAAAGTCATCATGCACCATTAATATGCTTCAAGAATGTAGGATTTTGGGGAGTTAGAGGGTTAAAGACATGATAATAAGAATATTTTGGAAAAAAATAAATAAGGGGTGGGGGTGATGAATTCAACTTTATCCACTATAATAATAAAATCATATATTTATCTTTTTATTATATTAAAGTAATGAAGTTTTATTCGATTTAGTTTAATAGTAAAGTCAATTTTTAATAGATAAGTCTCTATGTTATTAGAAGGTAAAGTTTAATGACTTTAGTGTTATGTACGAGGAAATAGTTTTATGACTTCATTGTTATAATGAATAAAGGTCATATCAGAGTTGAAGACTAGCTCACTTGGTGAATTCTTTTCCTTTCACTTATGAGATAAAAAGTTCAAATTTCATTAGGAGCGTAGTTTTTCCTTTTCCGATATAATTAAAGAGATTTAAAGAAGCTTTGTAACTTAATTCCAAGGTTTGAAAATGAAGAAACTTGTGATAACAACTTTCGAACTAATCAAGCTAGTGAATTTTGAATACCGAACATAAAAGTATAAAAAAAAAAAGAGAGAGAAAGAGATAAGCAAGTCAATGAGTTAGTTGTATTCACTTGCCAAAGAAATTGAATTACTATTTGCTTGTGTTTCTTTTAAAAAGAAACAAAAACCAATCACGATTGTCGTAGAGCGATCAATACATATCTTTTTATTCGAGATATCAAATCTGATTCTCTCTCAATATAAAATCGTTCTTGTTAGAAAAAGACACATCACTCCTTAATACGAAACTTCTCAACATGAATTTAAATTTAATTAAATACCGAACACCGAATCGAAAACGAAAAGGAGATAGTTTTTTATGATGGGATAAGATTAGACCCCTCAATTTGTGGAGTATTTGAGTAAGGTTCAGAGTTATTCCTAAGATGGACTAATCAAATCATAAAGATATTAAAAACAATCCTTTTTTCCTAAAATGATTGGATGTTTGATTCACATTTCAGCCATAAAGTCTCAATTATAAACATAATGGCCCCCACTTTTTCTTAGATATTTATATATATATATATATATTTTTCATTTTTAATGTTCCAAAAGATTTTCAATTTTTTCACCATGTCATTTTCTTCCTTATCCTTTTTCCCCTACACTTCAAATCATAGTGTTTCTAGGACTTGTAGCTTTCTAGATCTTAAAATATACTAGGATAAAAAAAAAGTCATATTTGCCCTTTTATTATCGAAAATAAAATTATTTTCACCGTGTATTATATTGTAAAACAAATTATATCCTACGTTATACGTTTTGATCAAATATATGAAGGTACTCCACTCTCTAATAATGATTTTATTTTTTTTAAAATGCCTAAAAACATTGCATGGATATAAATTGAGTCATATTTAAAAATAAAAATATGTTGCATAAATTAAGACAATAATAATCAATTTGCACTTCTGAGAAACGTTTTATAAACCCATACTAAGGTGTATATAAACATACTTTTTACACAATATGTCAATTACTAGGTAAATACATGCAAATCCAAAAATATTACTTGATGATATGATAAAAATGATAATTAATCAGGATTACATATCAAAATTTAATTAAAAATGTAAAAAAAAATTTATCTTTACATGATGTGTATATAACTTTAAATAATTTCTTTTAAAACAAATAAAAATTACTAATATTTTCATTGATAAGTTTCTGTCAGTTTGACTTATAATTTACCAGTTGTTGCAGTATGAGAGGGGAAATAATAAGTGGAGCTGATTATGATTGAAAAACTAGAAAAAAAAAATGAAAGGATAATAGTTAGAAAAAGACTTTTATTTGTCTAATATTTTGTATACCACACAAGATGTTGCAATTTCTTTTCACCTTTTTTTTTTTTTAGTTTTTTTTTTTTTAAAATAAAAATAAAAATTTGTCTCTTGTTAATATAATATCATAGGATTCCTTTCCTTTCTTATTCATTCCTTCTCGTCTCGATAGGGATTGCAATCTCGAGAAAGTAAGCTTTGACAATAGATAAATTACAATAAACAAATTAAAAATAGATCCTTGCTCAAACAGATATAAATCGTGAATTTTTCAGAGTGAACTGATATGCTAAACATACAAAACCTATCGAGAAGTCAATCGAGATCTCCTGTTAGTAGAGCAAGAGTAGAAGTGTCGTACCTCAACAAAGTGTTCACTGCTTTTTCGCGAGTTTATATTCCATCTGCTGTAAGATTAGATGGATAGAAAACATGCAAATTACCTCATTATTATAGTAGAAATGGAATTATGAAAGCACCAATATTAAAGGAATTGTTTTCATAAGATGAAACTTAATACCATCTTCAATACAACAAGAAAAAGGAGACTAATTGACACAAGTACTAAATCGTAACACACAGAAAGAACATGAGAGCTGCAGTATGAGACTCGATTGGCTCTACTTTTTTCACTAGAGAAACGATCGATCAACTCTCAACGTTCTTTTGTTATGTTAAAATACTGCACCATACATGGGAAATGTTCACAGAATGACACATTCCATCTTTAGATCTATCTAACTGTCCGGAACCCGTGATTATCTGGAGCACGTCCGTTTCTGGTCTAATAGAGATTTATCACTGAGAAAGCGATAAATTTCACATTTTATAAGTTGTTTTCATACAAAATGAGCAGGACGTTACCTGATGTCTTTGCTGTCGCTTCTTGATAGATCTCTGATGGATAATCTACCCTAACGACGCTGTAATTTCAAATGAAAAAAAGGACCAAATTATGAAAATCCACTGAAAGGTAGAAATTTACCCCACTTTTGTATCGAAAAATCCAGAGAAATATTTTCAAATGTCTCCATGTTTTGCGCGACCAAACAGAAATCTCTGTGCAATTCTGCTGCCACTTGAGTATATGTACACCTGAGACAAAAAAAAAAAACTAGTTAATCTGTAGATGGACACCTCTGTTATGATAATGAAGAAGAAGAAATCATTTAAACCATGCAGCACGCTTGTAGCCTTTCAAGAAGAAATAGAGTTGTTGTTTCAATGATCATAATTGTTTTCATTTGCAACAAAATTTGGATACAACTAGTGAACTAGATCTTACTAAAATGAGGAATGCAGTGTACGGAAACAAGGGAAAGATGAAAGAAACCTTGATGCCTAAAGCAGTTCATTTCTGAAGAGCTGCAGGTTCGTCAAAAACAAGTCTCTCTAACTCATTGTTCTGGAACGCAGTTTGCCAAATATGTCCCCGAGTATTAGAATATGAAGTAAAGCACTGATTGTATGTAACTATCAGATGAAACCATATAATATTTACATCTATTTGAGGGGCCTAGGAGAAATTTAATCACCACTGTCCTCACCTGTAACTCTTTCAAGGCAGTGATCTTGCAGTCAGCTTTAATCATTGCCTCAACATTAGTGACCAAAGACACAATTATCTCCATATTCCCAGCAGCATCAGATGGGATACACACAGCACCAGCAACACCATTTTCCAGGTCTTGTTGCACCTGAAAGAACATCACAAAGGAGGCAAGATTTTAAAAAGGCAGCACAAAGAATTCGTATCATCTGATATATTTGCCATTCTTAATGTCTTTCAAGCATATCACTAGTTTGACTACTTTTAAGCTAACTGTGACCTTATGGCAAGACTTCTCTATTCTCTGTTTAAAATATAACCCATCAAGTTTACTCTTAAAACCCAAATTTGATTACACGATGGAGTGAATAATAATAGAACTGTATTTAGTGACGAGTATTTTTGTATGGAATGTCCTCCTCACACTAATAGTAGTAGCTGTTATCATTTAAGCAAAACCATTTTTTTATAACCGGAAGGAAAACCATATATACAGCTAAAGGTGCTTCGTTTTTCTTCATTAGTGATGATCAAGAACTTCTCCTGCATAACTCCCGACTCATCCACGAAAGACAGGGAGGAGATAATGTTTTTCTTGGTTCCTAGCATCAGATGTGCCTAGTATATTTTGGTATGTTATATGGGCTAATTGTTTACTTCTAGACTTCTGTAGTGAACCCCAGACCATTTGTTGTAATTAAGAGCTGATTAGCATACATATTGAACTATGTTTGGAACTTCAAAAGTAGGATTATCATGGGAGTGGACTAATTCTCTTTACTACAAATGATAGCACTTCAATTCTAAGAAAAAAACTATTGCGAAAACCATTTTTTGTTGGTTAGTAACTAACCTGTATGGCAAGGATATGAAAGCACAGTGCCAGATCAATGCTAAAGGCAGAAAACTGGTTTGACTTATAGATACACATTACGCTGAAGCTAATAAAGAGAACATGTAGAGTTTCCATTGAAGACAACTTAGACAAGGAATTGAAACTAGATCAAGATTTCTCTTACTTACCCGAAGTGGTCCTCAAGGGAAGAGCTAGTAGGTCTGAGCTCTTCGTGCATAGTAAACATCTCTTTGCCCATGCAATTAGTTTAGTTTATATTTTCTTGCCAAAACAATATCGATTTACACTTCTGTTACCAGTCATGCAGATACAATGGGCATGTCAGCAAAAAAAATAAAAATTGTTAGAGCAGATAAAATACTAATCTAGTGGAAAGTACAAGCATCATCATGCTGAAAGTGTTCCCACTGCTTATCCACAGTAGGCTTCCAAAGATGAAGAGAAGAAAAATGAATCTATGACTTCATCCTATCTTTTAAGGTAGAGTAAGTTCTGAAGCCAATCTTAATAGCTTGACATAACTTGTTAAAATTAAGCCAGCCGTTCGCTTAATGGCCAACCCCTTTTTGGGAACTGAACCCAAAATAAAATTGTATAAAGGAACCTAAGCCATTCTCTTCCATGTGTTGTTACAACAGCTCTATAAATAAGAAGAACTATTCTATAAATTTTCCTCTTCTTATAGGGGGGCGGGATATCTACTGCAATCAATGCTTTACGAATAATTTATCAAGCCAAACCAGTCTACTTTCTTCCATGTAATGTTACAACTTCAGAAGTGAATAGGAACCACAGACAGTGACCAGATTTTCTGATGATAATATTGGGAAATTGAACGAGTGATAATTGTACATGTATTTTGCTAATTTGCAAAAGGGGAACTGTAAGCCTTGATGTTATAGTGATCATAGCCAAACAAAAAACAGGAATGAAATTAACATACTTAAAAAAAAAATCAGTAAAGCATCTAAAAACAAAGTTAAAGCAGAACTCCAAACATAAACAAGTGCAGATACACAAAGGGTGTGACTTTTAGAAGAGGGAGAGGCATATGGCTTTAGTAAGAGATTCTGTGAGTTCTCTACATGCTTTCATATGCAGTGTTCTCAATAGTAGGAACTACAAGTTCATCACAGTAAACACGCCCTTGAATTCCTTTTATCATTTCCATATGAGTGATCTGTCAAATAAAGCAGCAATGAATAGTGAATGAGATGAAAAATAACAATAGGTCTCAATAATTTACCATGCAGAATTATACATCTTTTAAAATTTTATCAATTGAGCAAGAGAACCTAGGTAGAGGAAATAGAGACAACTCTGTACATTAGAAAAAAAAAAGTTTCAAATGCAAATTACATCAACAGATCAATCAATTATGCCTCAATTCCAAACTAGTTGTGTCGGCTAGATGAAGTAACTACATACACAAATATATAGAGCAAGTATGGCCTATACAGTTGCAGGCAAAGGGAAGATACATTAGGATTATACTTCACGTGATATTAGGAAAAGCACAAGTATCTTCATTTGAAAGAAAACTTATACTCCCAAATAAAAAGCCAAACTATCATGAGTCAGATTATATGGACGTTGGACTGTATTGAGCGTTTGGTGCTCAGCACTACCAAGTCCCGTATTCATTTTCTTGATGACTCAAAAGGATTTATCTGCATCACACCAAGATTGTGTTTAACTTCACAAAAGTTTGTAGCATAGTTACCTGAAATTCTTTTGCTAGTGGATTGAGCATTGTTACAAGGCCGCATTCCATTCCATGACTGTGGATGACGGCACCAACATTTAGCAGGAAAAAAAAGGAAGAAACTTACAGGTGACATGAGTGATCCTTAACCCTGCTCTTCTTATTGCTATTTGTGACGTCAAGTGCTTAAGCGATCAGTGCTATGGCAGGTCCTTGGACGCTGGCCCTCCGTAAAGTAGAATAGTCAATCAAAAAGAAAATAGAGAGTTCGTTTATTAGATCAACTAATATGAGATCACACTCTCCATTCCAAAGAATCATGCTTCGTCTGAGAAATTGCAGGCTACAACACTAATAATCCTGGGTCTGGGCTATACTAGATTATTTAGAGAGAGAATAAATTTAAGATGGCAGCAGAGAAATAGTAAGATGATACCGAGGTTAACCTGAGAGAAATGAATATGATAAGTTCTGAGCTAGACAAAAACAAAGAAAGGACTACAGATAACATAACGATTACACTGTGAAAGAATAATCTACAATACAACATACCTAGTGTAATCCCACAAATGGGGTCTGGAGGGTAGTCGACCGTACCCCTACCTTGGAAGGTATATAGGATGTTTTCAGTATTTCAAATTACATGAATGCAAAACAATTATCCCCCTATAGAAGAAAAAACCCTTTTTTTCCTATTCAACTGTGAAGTTTAGAAAGCTGAGAATAATGCCAACTTCAATTATCTTCTGAATTATAACCAAAGACAACAATTCAACTTCAACGGTATCTTAGTTCCACCAACTTTTAAAATTGGTATAACTACAATTAAATGTGATATGTTGATGGTTCCAAGATCCATCAATAATGGAAAGAATTGAAGTATTTACCGATCCTCATTTATGTGGTATTACCTTCGTAGCGGATAAAGTGAGGAAAGTAAGACTAAGATGGTTTGAATATGTGAAGAGGAAGTGCTAGTATGTAACAATGAGGAGATGTGATAGGTTGACTGTTACAGGAGCTAGGAGAGGTAGAGGTTGGAGAGGTGATTGATAGGACATGACACAACTTCAGCTGATTGAGGACATGATCTTAGATAGTTAGATATGTAGGTCGAGGATTAGGATAGAATGTTAGATATGTAGGTCGAAGATTAGGATAGAAGGTTACCAGATAATCAAGTGTTATCGTTATCGTACTTCTATCAGTATAATTTATGTATCACGTAGTTTCTTTTCTTCGGTGTGTTAATATCTATTGTTACATTTGTTTGGTACATTTTCTATTTTATTGTCTCTTTTTCCTTCTTACTTTCCTGCATCCATAACATCTCTTTGTAGTGAAGGGTCTATCAGAACCAACATCTCTACCCCGCAAAGGTAGAAGGAAGGTCCGTGTACACTCTACCCTCTTCAAACTGTGCCACCTCCCAACAACAACAAGTACCAAGTAACTACTCTACATCAAGGATAGGACATATTCGAAGAAATTACCAACTAGTATTTTTTTGTCACAACTGGGATTTGATCCTAAGACTTTATGGTTCCCACCTTGACATTTTTAACACATATATATATATAGATATATATGTACAAAGTACTACTAAGAAATTCAATAAAGATCAAATATTAAATCCAACATTCCTAATTGTGTAATTCAGCAATCTAAACATGATGAACCCCATAAAAATCAGATCTTGGAATAGAAATTGGGAAATTTTACCAGATTTAAGGCACAAGCAAAACCACCTTTGAGATCAAACAGCAGCTTTCTTTATAAAGAAGCATAAGCCAGCAATTTCTTTGGCCAGTGAATATACATAGGTTTGAGAGCAAACAACAGCAGTAAACATAGTAGATTATACAATCGCAGAAGCGACACAACATATGAAATGGGGAAATATTACAGCCTATCTCAAAGTCATCAGAGGCCACACTGTGTCTCCAGCGGCTGGCAACTGTGGCCGAATGAGAGGAACCCGCTTCACAATAGAGAATGCTTCGTTAAGGCGTGCAGCACGGTTTGTGAACTGAGATACATTCTTGTCATCCACAGTTAGTTTGAGCTTCAATGCCTTGGTCTTTTTCTTCATCTTAGACAATCTACGAACCAAAATAACAAAAGCCATGATAGCAGCAGCAGCAGCAGAAAATGTCCACACAGGGCTAACTCTAAAAGCAGCACAATACTTGACAAGGTGTATTGGCACCTTCCACCACCACACTAGGCTCTTCTTTTGGTCCCCTGCATCCCTCCTCTGTTCACCTTCACCTTCAACATTTCCATTTTCCTTTTCCTGATTTTCTTCAACAGAAACTTGTTGGAGCTGATTATTTTCTCCAGCACCAAATTCCACAGAACCCGGCCTAAATTCTTCACCATTTTCACTTTTCATCTCTTCAAAAGCCAATTCATTTTTATCCTCACTGCCGGAATCCGACCAGAATTCGCGAGAATTCTTCATGGTAAACTCGTTGTTTTCAGAATCGGGCTCAATCCAACTCGGATTATCCGATTTTTCAGAGTCCTCCTCGCTTCCATCCGTAGAAAATGTCCTCATATACCTGATTTGAGAGTCTAGAGAAAAGTAATTGGGTTGAATCACACCGATCGTCTCAGATCCAACTTCATCGACACCGTTCGTGTTTCCGGCTGAACCATCCGGGGTTAACGGTTCCGAGTCAGATGCCCGGTTCGAGGGAATCATCTCCCACTCTTGGAACTCGGCTGCCTCAACATCCATGGTGCTGATCAAACCCTAAATTACGGAAAAGAGAGATACAGAGGGGGGACAGGTTGGGGGAGAGAAGAAATAAGGCTCTTATCCATTCTCATTGATAAACATATTTAATCAAATTCAAATTTAATCCAACTCCAATATGACTATCGAGTACTCATTTTTATTCTATAAAAGTCAATTCAAATCATTTTTTTTTTACAAAATAAAACTAAAAATAATATATTTTTTCATCGATAAGGTCCTATTTGTTGACATTGCTTCTTAACTAGAGATTTCAGACTCAAACGAGTATTGAAAAATCCATGGTCGAGCCCTTTCCCCAAATGGAGTCCTACATGGACCGAACCCAAAATAATCGAACTTAAGTATGAAAGTGAAAAGCTAAAAAAAGAAAAGAACAAGATCATTTTCTTTCTAATTCATTCCTTCTTTGTCTCGATAGAAATTACAATTTCGAGAAAGTGCTTTGACAATAGGTAAATGAGATGAACTACTATAAACAAATTGAAAATCAATCCTTTCTCTACACTCACTCGATTCTAGTTACTTAAAACATGTATAAAACACGAATTCTTGAGAATGAACTAACATTCGATTTATTGAGACCATGGTTGTAGAGAAAGAGCATAAGTTCCACTCCTCAACAAAGTGTTCACTACTTTTTCGCGAGTTTCCATTCGATCTGATATAATATTGGATGAATAGAAATCGAGCAAGCTAGCTCATTTAGAAAAGAGCCATGCCTTTGAAAATGGAACAAGGAAAACATCAATCTCCAACAATAGTTCTCACAAAGATAAAACTATTACCATCTCAATACAACAAGAAAAAGAAGACTAACACTAATCATGAAGATAAGAGCTGCAGTATGAGACTCATTTGGCTCTACTTTTTCGACGATGAATCAACTCCCAACCTATTTTTATTAAGTTAATGTTACACAATACATGACACTTTCCATCTTTAGATCTCCGAAAATGATTTGACTGTCCTGAACTCGTGATTATCTGGAAGAGGTCCGTTTCCCGGTCTGATAGAGATTATCACTTCCAAACCTGAAGGAGGAGAAAGGGCAACAATGTCAGTTAAGTATATGCACATCTTAATGGTGAAGTATAGCTTTTAGTATAAGAAACATCACACAGGCTCCCCAGCCGCACAAATTTGTCTAGATGAGCTCCTAGTTGTTGGGATTGAGAGGAGGAATCACACCAAAAAATGGAAGTTCTAACATCTTAAATTGGCAACACAGTTGTCGGCTAAGCTACATTTTTTTTTTTAATAACCGAGAAATCCCCCAAGGCAATGGCACATGGTTTGAAACTCGGAGTCGGTGGATAATACACATGTCTCTCTTTCTTTCTTCACTTAAATACCAACCTACTTTTTCAGATAGTATTTGGTTTCATTGAAGAGTGAGAAAGCTAGCAAATATCATATATAGAGTTGTTTTCATACAAAATGAGCAGGATGTTACCTGCTGCCTTAGCAGCTGTCGCTTCTTGATAGACATCTGTCACAAACAAAATCTCTGATGGATTATCTACTCCCAACGATGCTGTAATTTCTGCATAACTTTTTGTTTCTCTCTTGTTGCTACAACGGGAGAAGAAAGATGAATTACTTCAAATGACAAATAGGACCAAAATATGAAAACCCACGGAAAGGTAGAAATTTACCCCACTGTTGTATCAAAAAATCCATAGAGAAATTTCCTCAGGTCTCCGTGTTTTGTGTGACCAAACAAAAGCCTCTGCGCCAATCTGCTGCCACTCGAGTATATGTACACCTGAGAGAAAAAAACAGTTAATCTACTAGTAGATGGAGCTTACAGACTTCAACATTACCTCTTTCTGATAATGAAGAAGAGGAAGAAAGCATTTAAACCACACAGGACGGTGGAGTATTTCAAGAAGAAATAGAGCTATTGTTTTGATGATCATAATTGTTTTCATTTGCAACAAAATTTGGATACAACTAGTGAACTCTAGCTTACTAAAATAAGGAATGCAGTGTATGAAAAAGGGACAGATGAAACCTTGATGCCTAAAGCAGTCCATTTATCAAGAGCTGCAGGTACATCCTCAAAAACAAGTCCCTCTAACTCATTGTTCTGGAACCCAGTTTGCCAAATATGTCCCTGAGTATTAGAATATGTAGTAAAGAACGAACTGTAAGCAACTATTAGATGAAACTGCATAACATTTCTATCTATTTGAGGGGCCTAGGTGACATTTCACCACCGCTGTCCTCACCTGTAACTCTTTCAAGGCAGTAATCTTGCGGTCAGCTTTAATCATTGCCTCAACATTAGCGACCAAAGCTGCAATCACCTCCATTTTCCCAGCATCATCAGCTGGGATACACACAGCACCAGCAACACCATTTTCCAGGTCTTGTTGCACCTTAAAGAACATCACAAAGGAGGTAAGATTAAGAATATTAAAAAAAGCAGCATAAAGTATCTGTACTGTTTTATACTTTTTAAATTTGAAAGCAGACAGTATTAAGTGAAAAAAACCAAATGATGACTTTGTAAGGAGAAAGAAACTAGAGCATCTTGAATGTTAATGGACTCAATGTATGAGAAACCACACATCTACACTGCGACCCTGTAATGGACACCCTCAAATTGGATCAGGATTAGCTTCCACTTTTCCAAAATTCATGCCAGACACCCACCTACAAAACTCTCCTCCTCCCCCCACCCCACCCACCCACCCACCCCGCGCCTTTCTTCTCAGCAATTCACAAACAAAATGACCCCTATCTGATATATTTCCCATTTCTTAATGTCCTTCAAGCATCACTTGACACTTCACACTAATATCAGAGAAACACAAAGCATAGTAAACATAGCTCCAGCAATCAAATTCTGAATAGAAGTATGTATGATTGCGTGCAAAGGTCAGAGACATAATATGCTAACTAGTGTTTATGAAAAGAACTTCTATCTTGCTATTAGAAAATTCAAACAGGTGGTGCTGATGTAAATTGTAACGGATGATTTATGTTATCTAACACGAAATTCATGAGACCACATGACTAACTGATCCAATAGGAAAAGAAAAGCACATATGAAAGTAGGCCAATTTGGTAACTGAAACAGAAAACATTCCTATAAAAAATCAGCATCACGGCATTACCAAGAAGAAATGTAGTGATAGTCTTTTTTCTTTAACTCATATGAATTACGATGCATTAAATACCAAATGTGGACACTTCTAATCCATCCATTAACACGCCGAGGAAAACAGGAAAAAATGACTAAATTGTGGATAACACTTCTGCGGACCATTTGGCAGAAGTTATTCAGCAGCTCCAAGGAGGTTGAATGTCATTCCTAGTCTGGCACAACCTAGCAATCCAGATTTGACTTTCTCATCAACTTTTCAGGTTTGTCACAGTTACACCCAAAAGTTCTGTTAAACCTTCCTAATATTCTCCAAAACAGACATCACCATTACGACATAATAACATCTACCACAAATTTTTCCAAGAAAAATGCTCAACTCTTTTGAAAACCTTTTTCACAAAGCTATTTTCTCTGTAAGTTTACTTACTTGAGCGCGTAATAACTTAATATCCTGTTGAGTTTCTGCTGAATCATATGTTGCATCCAAATGTCTCCCAACATTATTACGTGCATAAGGGAATAGAACCTCAGTAACAAATGATATTGGAGTAGTGGTTCCTTCAATATCCAAAACGATGCACCGCTGCAAGAAAGTATACATATCACAATGCAGACAACAATAAGAATTCAATGGAAACACCTACGGCACATAAATGTAAATCTTTAGATTTCAAGAAAGTAAGCGAACAGTCTAAACTTTTGAGGTGCTTACCCTTGATGGCTTTATGCTGCCATTTGGAGCAAGTGCAGATATTTTTGCATTCTGAATGGTACCATGAGCTGGTGTTGTCCAGTCAATTCCTAATTGATGAAGTTTAATAGCAGCATCAAAGAGGTAGTGGTAGCACTCAGACTGGAAGATAGTATGTCAGTTAGAAGAGTGCCATATGAAACATAAATCTCAGATACATTAAACTAATTGATCTGAAGACTGTTTCCATATGTACATTCTTAAGAAGACTACAAGATGTACACAGAAACTCCTTCAAAAGTCATCCTTAACTTACTAACACAAGTTAAGTTAATCTTATTAGTTCTAAACTCTGCTACCTAACCATATCAAACCCTCCCCCCCCGGCCCCTCCCCTCCCCTCCTGATATAATCCATGACACAAACCTGTGTTTTAGCGCTGATCCAAGAATCTCCCCATACATATATACCATGGTTGCGAACCAGCACAGCTGTCGTTTTTGGGTAAGCTTTGATCTGTTCAACATGGAAAAAAAGTTCAATACTTTCATAGAGATGTGAAACTCAAAGGATAGAATCATCAGGCTTGGTGATCATAGCCACAACTCATTGAATTCGCAAGTGGAAACTGTTAGCACAGTGTTTGGTGATCATAGCCAAACAAAAACAGGAATGGAGTTGATGTACTTATAGAAGTTCCAGTACAAGCATCTAAAAACTAAATTAAAGCAGCACTAAAAAACTAAACAAGTACAGATACACAATGGAAGGGTGTGACTTTTTGAAGAGGGAGACACATACAGCTTCAGCAAGTGATTCTGTGAGTTCTCTCTCATATGCAGTGTTCTCGATGATAGGAACCACAAGTTCATCATAGTAACCATGCCCTTGAATTCCTTTTATCATTTCCATATGAGTGATCTGTCAATCAAAGCAACAATGAATAGTGAATAAGAGAAAAATAACAATAGGTTTTAGTAATTTACAATGCGGAATTAAATCTTTAAAATATTATCAATTGAGCTAGGGGAATTAGGTGGAGGATATAGAGACAATAGCAAGTCTATACATTAGTAAAAAGAAAGTTTCAAATGCAAATGATATCAAGAGATCAATCACTTATGCCTCAATTCCAAACTAATTGTGTCGGCTACATGAAGTAACTACAAAAATAAATTTATAAAGAAAGTCTCGCCTATACAGTTGCAGGCAAAGGGAAGATGCATAAGGATTACAATTCTTATAACGTACGGAAAAGCAAAAGTATCTCTATTTGAAAGAAAATTCTTACTCTCAAATAAAAAGCCAAAATATCAGTAGTCAGCATTATACGCACTGAATTGAATGTTTGGAGCTCAGCATTACCGAGTCTCTTTTTTCTTGATGACTCAAAAAGATATTATCGGAATCACATCAAGATGTAGTTAACTTCACAAAAATTTGTAGCATGTTTACCCGAAATTCTTTTGCTAGTGGATTGAGCATCGTTACAAGACAGGATTCCATTCCATGACTGTGGATAACAGCACCAGCGTTACGCATCTGATATGCCTGAGGAAAAAAAAGGAAGAAACTTACAATCAGCGGAGTAGACTAGTCAATCAAAAAGAAAAAGAGTATTCATTTATTTATAGATCAACTAATATGAGATCACACTCTCCAGTCCAAAGAAGTCATGCTTTATCTCAGTAACTGCAGGCTACAACACAAAAAAATCCTGGGTCCTGGCTGTTACTAGATTATTTAGAGAGACCAAACAAATTCAAAAGATGGACCGAGGTGAACCCGCGAGATATGAAATATGCTAAGTTTGTTGAGCTAGACAAAAACAAAGAAAGGACAACGGATAACATAACAATTACACTGAGAAAGAACAAACTACAATACAACAACAACATCTCAGTGTAATCTAATCCCACAAGTGAGGTCACGGGAGAGTAGTCAACCATACCCCTACCTTGGAAGGTAGTAACGCTGTTTCCAATATTTCAAAATAGACATGACTGCAAAACAATTATCCAACCGATAAAAATAACATTTTTTCCTATTCAACTAAGAAGTTTAGACAGCTGAGAATAAACACCAACTTCAATTATCTTCTGAATTGTAACCAAAAACAACCATTCAACTTCCACTTCCGTTATACCTTAGTTCCACAACTTTTCAAATTAGTAAAACTTCAATTTACAATACTACAACAACTATAGTTTCATCATATTATAGAAACCTTTATACCTTCATAAAAAGAGGAGCACAATCAGAACACTTAGGAGGTTTATGAGGGGTAGGTTTAGCCACCGGTGCAGATAAAATAGACCCATCTGATGCCATAATATACATATCCTCATCCACCATCCTTTCCTTTTGAACCCCTATAAAAAAAAAAACATCAACAAAAAACTCAAACAAAACCCAAAAAATTAAAAAGTTGGGTAAGATCGTAAATGGGTTCTTCTCACCAGAAGGAGACATAACGATAAGTTGTTCGGATTTCGGAACGGATTCATCATGTACTTTAATGGTGATGCTGCCGCCGGTGCCGGAAACCCATCCCTGATTGTAGAAATGACGGCAAAGCTCAGCGATTAAGGACTTGGTCTCTTTGACCTTGTCACCTTCCAAATATGCTTGACTGGTAGTCGCCATTTTCAGAGCTCCGTTTGCTGCAGCCATATTTGCTTTACTTTAATTTTTTTAATGTAAGAGAGAAGAGAGATGGAATAATTTCTTTTTCGGAATTTTGAGATTAATTCGTTTCGCCACCAAAACAAAACAAAAATATTCGATTTTTCAATAGTAAAAATACTCCACTTAATTAAATTTATTTTGAAAAGATTACTATCTCGAAATAAATAATCACATACTTAATATATATTATTAGAAATATTTTTCATTTTATGAAGTTAGAGAGTTAAAGATCGAAGTTGTATTTGAATAGATCTTTTTCAAATAATCTTTAGTTGTTTGGATGTACTTTTTATTTTAAAAAAAGTAAAAATTAATTTTAGACACGAAATATAATTTTAAATAGAATTAATTTTATAAGAATAAAAAATATAGGGTAAATTTGAAAGAAGTGAAAATAAGATTTGTGATGTTTTACAAGTTTCAAATACAATCTCAGATTGCAGTTGAAATTTTTATGTTCAAACACTCATTGTCTGATAAAGTGGAAAAAAATTGAATTTTTTTTATGCACGAACGAATCTTAAATTATTGAAGATGTACATATATATATCATACTTGATTGGTACAATACGAGATAAGTTGAAATATCTCGTTGAGTAGTTAGGGTTCAATCTGATGGAGACTGTGTAATTAAATGAGATAAGTTTCAAAAACATATCTAAACTATACTTTTTATTGAGTTTCACATCTAAACTATTGAGAGTATAAGTTTTATACATGTGAAACGTCATGTGTTAAGTTTTTTTTCAAATAAGAGAGAAAATGTATTACACACACCACTCGAGATGCGTTTATGTATGAAACTCATACTCTTAATAATTTAGATATGAAACTCAAAAAAAAAAAAATTAGGTATGTTTTTTACACTTATAATAGTAGGTGGTTACTATATTACCGTAAACAAATGTGATACAGTCGATAAAATTATTTTTTCTTTGACAATGTTTTAAGCGATATCTATTAAATTAGTTAGTCTTTAAATAAGTATAAAAATAAAAAATAAAAAAATACGTAATAAAAAAAATATAAGGTGGTACTGGGTTAGGTGAGAATATATAAAAGGGATATTTTTTTTTAATAAAAAAAGCACATTATTTATGTGCCTATATGCATCAGCTCATCCAAATTGCGTGAATTTCCTACAAACGTTTTTCACGGCGTGGGTCACATGTGGCACAAGACTTGTGACATTGTCGGAGAAACCTAACATTCAATCAAGTGTATCATTTTATTATACGTAATATTAATATCGTGAATTCACATATCCCATAAATTTGATCCTGCAAGGGCGGTATTGGAGAACGGAAAAAGGTTATTCATATTACGTTTTAATCTGTTTGTCTGATTTTGTTTTGATATAAAGTTTGAGAAAGTAAAGATTTTTTTTAAAATTTTATGATCTTAAATTAAAGATATTTAGGATACACCAAAATGTCAATTCAGAGGAATGTTATATGAAAAGTTAGAATTAAAAAACTATTAATTACGAATCAAATTAACAAATGAAGAAGTAATTTACGGAGAATCTGTAAATATATTATTTCACCAATTTACAAATTCTGCACCATCAATGAATCATCTTCAAATGATGGCACAAAAGTACACAATGTAAACATCGTGAAAGGAAGTTAAAATAATTATATGGAATGGACAAACAAAAAGCTTCTTAATTAGCAAATTTATCTCCATTCCATGTTTATATTAGTGTGTATATATATAGTCGCAATTAAAAGATGAAATGTATATCGAGTATTAATTAGTTTAATTTTATATTTTTACGATGATCGCAAAAAAATGTTTTATTCCGTGGTTGCATGGTATATTCATAATGTACGATGCAATCGGAATAAAACGTAATATTTTTAACGACGTTGGCATCTGGTGATTTTGCTGCAACCACGTCTATAAGGCCGAATCTTCTGCATGCGGGTGCACTGGTAGTAAGATGCGCCACGTCTGTCACAGGGGATGGCGTTCTTCGACATCGCCCTGTAACTGATGTGGTCCTGGTCATTGAGGGCCCTACGGGCCGACTCTGTCGGCATCATCATTTCTTCATCAGCAAACAATGTGTCCCCGATACGACCTGTAGTCATCAATTCATCAAGGCCACCACCAGAACTGTGGCCGAGTGAATTGACTGCAGGGTCGTTGAAGAAGGAAGAGGAGGAGGAAAACGAGGACTCTGCCACCATGGCGAATGCCAAGGTGGCAAGGAGCATGAAAACGAAGATTGGTCGACCGGCCATCTTGACAAATTGATGTAAGTAATGCGACTCTTGTTGTTTGTTTGTTTAATTTTATATTTTTGTGAGATTTTTTATTGTTGTTTTTGCCCTTCCTTTAGAATGTAAACATGAGGGGTAAAGGAAGTTAAAAAGGATGGGTGAAATGTGAAAGTAAAATGAAGAAGAAATAAGGTAAAAAAAGCTTATTGTGGAGACATGAGAAATTGTTTGTGGTGGAGATTTTTTAGGTTAAAAACTTGTGGTTTGTGGCATTTGAATTTTTTTGTGACAAAGAGTAATTCACGTATTTACGTACATAAGAAGAGTAATTATTACTTTTTTCGTCTCATATTAGATGAACATCTTTTATTTTACACCATAGTTAAGAAATTATAATAGATTAATTAATTTTACGATATATTTTATCTTTTAGTCATATTAATTAGCTTTTTGAAAAAGAAATAAACTTCCAAAGGTCATATTAATTGTAGGGATAAAATGAAAAAAAATAATTAATTCTATCCTGATTTAATAAATGATAACAAATAATGTTTCATCACGGGACGGAGGAAGTAGTGATGGAACACCGTAACTTTTACTAGTGTATTTGTCTAGTCTGTTTTTTAAAATTATTATTTTTTGAGTCAAAGGAATTATCAAATACAATAGTTTTATTTCACGAGTCATAGAAATAAAATCTACGTATACCTAGTTTTTTTTCTCACATTATATTTGTGAAATTACATTAAATATATTATTTTTGTTTCTCTGTTTCATTTTTCATTTTTCTTGGTTGACATCCAATGTTGTATTATTTTTTGCATGTGGAATTATGGATGTAAATTTGGAAAGCAACTAATTAATATTTCCTTTTTTACTTGTTTGTCAAACTGTGAAATTAGGAAAACCATGCCAAAGTCTAACACCCCCCATACTTGTCCGACAAAAACAATTAAGAATTGATATCTTAAATGATCAGAAATTTAAAAAATTTATAATATTTTTTTATTTTAAAATAAACAAATCTTTTTTCCATTTTAAACTAAAAAGCACTTAATAGGATAAAAATATTCAAAAAAATAAAATAACATAGTATAAAATATGTTATTTTAATATTCTGATCAAATTTTTTGATCGAAAAAAATTTCCGTATGATAATTTGTATAGGGGAAAAAATAACTAAAAAAGTGTAAAAATATATCTTAGAATTTTTTTGGATAACCTCACAAGTCACAACTAGTCCAAATGAAAGAAAGAAGAAGAAGAGGATGACATGATATTTATTGGGCCAAATTTGATCATACTTAGATTAGCCCATTATACTTGACCCACACACGAAGAAGGAAAGTTAATCAAGTAGAAATGGGTCGCACGAGGCATAATATATAAACGTGTTCTTTTAGTTTTGCCTTAATTAATATTAATATTCTCAAATTTTTGGTCTGTACTAATAGACACTTGAATTTATATAAAATTGAGTAAATGGATATACATGTCTTACGTAGCATCTTACATGACAATTTATGTTCTACGTGTACACATCGTCCTGTATATATTGTCACGTAGAATGTGTGTATCTACTTGTTCAATATTATACTAGATTCAGTGTCTACTTATGTGCACTCGAAATTGGAGGACGTAGATGTTAACTAAAGTATAGTTAAATGATATATTTATATATTATGCTTTTGCCTAAATATCCTTATTTGGAGGTGATGATTAATTTTGCTCCTAAAATTTAATATTTTTAATTCTGTGGAAATCATAATATAACAATGACTTAAATGTCATAAACTATTTCCTACATAAATTATGCTGAACGAAATAAAAGTTTAATTTCAGAATCCACAAATTACGCTATAAGAAGCATATCTTAATTCCTACATAAATTATGTTGAGCACGATACAAGTTTAGTTTCAGAATTCACGAGTTATATCGTTAGATGCATAAGGAATATGATTTTCTTGATATACTAAGAGTGACAAATAAAAATAAAGTATTTTTAGTATACTGAATAAGTAAAAGCAAATAGAATTACGAAAAATTAATTTCTTAATGAAAATGTCAAAGTCGACTTGAACGTAACTTTAAAGCATTGCTCTCAATCAATGTTTTTGGGATTTGCTATTTTTTCCCTCCTTTAATTGAACGTAATTTTAAAGGTAATCACGATCAATATTTAGGGATTTACAACTTTGCACACCTTTTTAGTTTTTCGATCATGGTAATTCACTAATTAAACCTTGTTTATGTCTTTTTCACAGATCTAAGTACCAAATACTCCAACTAATATGTTTCAAGTTTTTAGCATTAATTTCTTAAATATCGTAAGCTATATCAATATTTTAATACTATCAATACAGTGTAATATTTTTTTTGTGCCTAATTATTTGTCTATTTTTTTTTTTTAATTGTATCTAATTATTTATCCATTTTGACAAATCAAGAAAGGACAAATTATTTTTATCTATTATATCCTCAATTAATTATTATGAAAAAGATGAATATTCTTGAAAATCTTAAATTTGTAATTCATAACTAATAAGGATAAAATGATAAACTTACTATGTCAATTATTGTTTTCTTAATATGTGTTTATTAAAAAATGAACAAGTAATTACGGACTTGGAGAGTAATAACCAAGTTAGTAGTAGAAATCTAATCAAGTACTAACTTCAATGTGATATATAAATTACAAATTGTATTTATATATTTATTCATAAACATCATTTTAGTTAAAGTGATATTTATTTTTGAAAACAAAGGAAATAACAACTTTTGGGTGTGATATAGGGATTAAAAAGTGATTTTTTCTTACTCCTATTACAATAAATTAATTTTTATATAATTTTCAATAGTTAAGTGAACATTTGAAAATTTTACTCCATTACAAGTGTGATTATATTGAATACGCAGCTATTTAATAAAAGATAATAAAATTCTTTTCTTTGAACAGAGGATGTTTCACAAACTACATCCTCTATCTCCCATTAACACTATCTTTGGATCATTGTTATCCATTATATTATGTTGTATCGTTATTATACATGCAATGTTTGTTTTGATTGTTACTTAAAATGTATTATACCTTAAATTTTGTTGTTACATAACAATAGAAACCCTATCTTATGGAACAACCAATTTGGTGTGTTTCTATTGTTACTTAATTTCTTTTTCCAATTATATATTTATATAATATTTCAAAATACAATTTTATCCTTTACCTTAATTATTTATACCTAGTCAAACCTCCTACCCTAGAATAATTAAAGATATTTAAGTAAATTTATAAATTACAATACAGTACGATACAATCAAAACAAACAATTAAAATGTTACTAAACGACAATAACAATACAATCAAGCCAAACATTGTCTCTATCATACAATACAGTACAATAGAGTATAATACAATACAATACATTATGAAACATGGATAACAATAATCCAAACAAAGTGTAAAGCCAATAAATTATGAGTGTAATTAATCTTCTCTTTCAAAAATATGTCCAAGCTAAAAACACAAACTAATACGAAAAGAAAGATTAGATTAATATGTTAAAAAGGAAAAGGGTAAATTAGAGTATACTTTCATATATTAAAATTCATGCAAACACACAAAATTATACAAAAGATAACAACTAAACACCTCAATACAACTGTAATCAAAATTAACTAATTTAACACAAAAAAAAAGAAAGAAGAAAACCAAATTATGTAATAAGTATAATTAATTTCTATGTTAAATTATTAATCCCAAAATTAGAGTAAAAAAGAGTGACATTGTTGACATAGAGGGAGTAATTGATGCTTTCTCTGCTGCTGATTCGGAATTGAGTGGTGAACTAGCTGGTGAATCAGTGTCCGCCGGAATATTGTCGCCGGCGGTGGCCGGAGCAATATTTCCCGGCGGAGAATCTGTCTCCGATCGCGGCGGCGTACTTGATGACGGAGAAGATGAAATAGGAGAAGATTCGTTGGATGATTTCGCTGTTGTCGGTGAAACGGAAGGTGAGGATTCATCATGAGACGTTGGAGATAGGCGTGAGCTAGGATTTGGGGATATTTTCGAAGTTATTGGTGTTGGAGCGGTTTCGGGTGTATTAGCAATCGGGTTTAGGTGTGAGCGAGGGCTGGAAGGAACATGTGAGGGTGCAAGTGTTGGCCCCGATTTTACGGGTGCATTAGCTTTTGGGGATGAGTGGGAACCAGAAGGCGCATGGGACGGCTCGGATGGAGCCTTTCCTGGTGCATGGGTAATAGAAGGTGGGTTTGAAATACTACCCGGAGGGACATTTGATGATTTGGGTGTTGGAGCTTTTACGGGTGCATGAGCTTTTGGAGATGAGTGAGATGGAGCTTTACCGGGTACAGGAGCCGTAGAAGGTGGGTGTGAACTAGTACCCCGAGGAACATTTGATGATACTGGTGTTGGAGCCTTTACGGGTGCATGGGTAGAACCATCAGGTGCATGAGCGGTAGAAGGTGGGTGTGAACTAGTACCTCGAGGAACATTGGATGTCGGTGTAGGTGCTTCTACAGGTGCATGAGCTTTGGGAGATGAGTGAGAACCATCAGGTGCATGTGATGACTCGGATGGAGCTTTTCCTGGTGCATGAGTCGTAGAAGGTGGTTGTGAACTAGTACCTCGAGGAACATTGGATATTGGTGTTGGTGCTTTTACAGGTGCATCAGCTTCGGGAGATGAGTGAGAACCATTAGGTGCATGTGATGACTCGGATGGAGCTTTTCCTGGTGCATGAGTCGTAGAAGGTGGTTGTGAACTAGTACCTCGAGGAACATTGGATATCGGTGTTGGTGCTTCTATAGGTGCATGAGCTTTGGGAGATGATTGAGAACCATCAGGTGCATGTGATGACTCGGATGGAGCTTTTCCTGGTGCATGAGTCGTAGAAGGTGGTTGTGAACTAGTACCTCGAGGAACATTGGATATCGGTGTTGGTGCTTCTACAGGTGCATGAGCTTTGGGAGATGAGTGAGAACCATCAGGTGCATGTGATGATTCGGATGGAGCTTTTGC
This sequence comes from Solanum lycopersicoides, assembly GCA_022817965.1. Taxonomy (NCBI): domain Eukaryota; kingdom Viridiplantae; phylum Streptophyta; class Magnoliopsida; order Solanales; family Solanaceae; genus Solanum; species Solanum lycopersicoides. Next base: position 94,603,517 of record CM040624.1, on the reverse strand, counting down.
TGGTGCATGAGCGGTAGAAGGTGGGTGTGAACTCGTACCACGAGGAACATTGGATATCGGTGTTGGTGCTTTTACAGGTGCATGAGCTTTTGGAGATGAGTGAGAACCATCAGGTGCATGTGATGACTCGGATGGAGCTTTTGCTGGTGCATGAGCGGTAGAAGGTGGGTGTGAACTCGTACCTCGAGGAACATTGGATATCGGTGTTGGTGCTTTTCCAGGTGCATGAGCTTTTGGAGATGAGTGAGAACTATCAGGTGCATGTGATGATCTGGTTGGAGCTTTTACAGGTGCATGTGCCATAGGAGATAAACCAGTACCTCGAGGCACATACGATACTGGAGTTGGCGCCTCGACAGGTTCTTGAGCAGTTGGAGATGAGTGGGAACCAGCGGGCACAGGTGACGCCCCAATTGGAGCTTTTTCAGGTGCATGAGCTGTCAAAAGAACAGAGTCGATATAAGTAATGTTCATGTGAGTGCTATTTGGGGACATATAAGCGAATTTATTTCACGATTGAACAAAGCCTTAGTATATTATAAATTGATAATTAGTCATTTCTCATAAAAGGCCTAAATTTATAGAATTGAAAGAAGTCTATAAAGGTGAGTGGGAACCAATACCTCGATCCACATTTGATGATGCCGGTGTTGGCGCCTTACCAGGAGCATGAACTGTTGGGGATTGGTGAGAACCAGCAGGAACAGGTGATGCTCCGGTTGGAGTCTTTGCTGGTGCTTGAGCTGATGGAGATAGGTGTGAACTTGGACTTGGAGACACATGTGATAATGCAGGTGTTTGAGCCTTTTCGGGTGCATGCGTTGTCGGAGATAAGTGGGACCCAGTAGGGGCAAGTGACGCACCACTTGGAGTCTTTCCTGGTGTATGAGTTTCAGGAGATAGGTGTGAACCACTACTCGAAGGCACATTAGCTAATGTTGGTGATAGAGCCGTCGGAACTAAATGTGAACCGGAAGGCACGTGGAATGATGACGGTGTTGGAGCCTTTATAGGAGATCGATGTGTACTAGCACTTGGAACTCCATGAGATGATTCTAGTGTTGGAGCCATCCCTGGTGCGTGTGTTGTTTGAGGTGGATCGGAAATAATACCTCGAGGCACATGCACCAGTGTTGGCGCCATTCCAGGTGCGTGGCCCATACTAGATGAGTGAGAACCTGTAGGGGCAGGTGACAACCCGAATACTGGATCCTTTTCGGGTGCACTAGATACTGGAGATAAGTGAGAACTACTAGGACCAGGCGAGGCCAACGTTGGAGCCACACCTGGTGAATGACTCATCTGAGGTGAGTCTGAACTAGTACCCCGAGGAACATGCACCGTTATAGGGCCAGGTGATGATACCCCAATCGGCACCTTTCCAGGTGCATCTGCCTTCGGAGATAAGTGAGAACCAACCGGAGCAAGTGATGGTACCAGAGTAGAAGGAGGCAGCACCATACCAGCAACAACAATAACAAACTTTTGTCCTTCTTTACACTTATCCTTATTACCACTCACAAAATAAAAACTACCTGAACGATCAAATTCGAAAACAGAGTCTTCATCTTCCATTTTCTTGATCGGATGTTCTATATTGCACTTGTCATAATCATCTTCAGTTACCTCCAACACCAGATCTGATCCTTTCTTATTCTTAAACACTGTGTCACACATATGGAAAAAAAACGAACAATTACAAAGATCAATCCATAAAATCTTGTTATTACAAACAAATTCAACAGATTAACATAGGATGATGATACTTACAAAGAGTGTCATTAACTTGAATTCTCATCAGTTGAGACCATTGATCGAACGATTCAAGAGGATTAGCAATCCAATCATCTACGCCACCAAGTTCGAATTGATAAGCATTCGATGAGCTAGACCAAAAACATAGCAGTAGGACTAATATTGGAACATGTCTCTGTAGAGCCATGCGAAGTTGAAATTTTCTTCTGTTACAAAATGTGCAAGAGATTTTCTTACTATGATAGTTTAATAACTGTAAAGATACAGAAAATGTCACAAAATCACAAGAGGGACAAATGAAATGGACAAGAAACTGAAATTAGTGAAGAAGTGAGAGGAAAATGAAACTGAAATGAAGGTTACGGGGTAAATATGTTGTTATATATAGTTTATATGAAATTGACTGTATAGTGTTTGATATCAAGCACATGGATAAAGGTAACGTACTAATGGTAAAGGGAATTTAATTTAATTTAATTAAGGTTGATTTTTAGCTTTTACTATAATATTAAAATGGCCCCAACTTGGGGAACAGTTTCACATACACACCACCCTCTCTAGATCCAGCTTGTGGGATTACATTGGGTTTGTTGTCGTCGTTGGTCCCAACTTGAATCATTATAAGCTGCAGGATGTAATACAAAAATGAGGGAGGTATTGGCAAAAAGCCTGGACTTGACGCAACAAAAGCTAAGCAATAAGATGAGAACAATTACACCGTCAATTTTTTTCTCTTTTATTGAATTGTAAGGAGAGTGTTTCAAGAAGTAATTTGTTTCATAAATTCCAAGGGCAAGGAGTTCAGAGTCGAGGCGATCCTCCTGTTTTTGCAGTAGCATCACGGTAGTCATATACTCCAACGCCTCGCTTTTTACCAAGCCTACCAGCATCAACATACTGCACAAGGAGAGGGCATGGGGCATATTTATCGTCCCCTAGACCGACTTGAAGAACTTTCATGATTGACAAACAAACATCCAGTCCGATAAAATCTGCAAGTTCAAGAGGACCCATAGGATGGTTGGTTCCTAGTTTCATTCCTGTATCGATATCTTCTTTTGTTGCAACTCCGGTGTACAGTGTATGAAAGGCTTCGTTTATCATTGGCATCAAAATTCGGTTTACTATGAAGCCAGAGTAATCCTGAGAGCAGATAACTGTCTTACCAAACCTGCAAATAACAGCTCATCAGAAATTAGTTCCAGAGGATAAGGGAGTATTCTTTTTCTTTAGCAAGCAGAGGATAAGGGACTATTCTTTTGCCTGTATTTTAATTCATTTCATACATCGGAAATAAGAAATACTGTATAAGCTTTGTCCATGTTGCTTATGAAGCGTAAAAGAAAAAAAGTTTATGTAGAGATCTTATAGATAACAAACAATCTCACATGTTGAGACAGGGACATAATGAAGACCACTTTCTCATTGTTCGGCTGCATCTATCAATAAACATTAAACAGGGATACATTTGGGCCAAACGATCTTAGGGAGAGTTTTAATCATTTGTGTAAAAGTGAGGCTTTGTTGCTAGAATGAGAAATTGTGGTGAAACTTTGGGGAAATGTAATATCCGTAAGACATGTAGATTATATATGACTGTCGTATCTGAAAGCGTAAACATTCAAGGCAGAACTTTTTTTTAAAAAAAATGTTGAGGAGACATGCATATTAAGGCAAATACTAGTTGCAAGGTTTTCTTATCAGTCACCTCTCTGCCAGGCATTTAGTGGCACAATATGTGTCTTCTGATGTATCTGCACCCCGAATAATTTCAACCAGCTTCATAATCGGCGGAGGATTCATAAAATGCATGCCGATCACCTGCCCATGAAGACATAACATACACAAAAAAGGAAGAGAAGATATATGAGCAATGAATAGAGACTCTAAGCACTTGATGGGTTTGTGTAACTAAAGTTTACTGTAAAAAGGCACAGAGATAGATAGACAGCACACTGGGGAGGGAAAATGACTACAAGTGCCTGATTCATTGTCAGCTTGTGCTGATCATTTGCTGTTCCTTAATAAGTACCAAAAATTTAATAAATGAGTATAACTTCAAGAAAACAAAATAAACATATACGAGACACTTCATATACACACACAAAGAAAGAAGAAAAGACTTTTTTTTGGGCCTGAAATGAGCACAATACTCCATTACCGGTGTTTTAGGAACCAAAAGGCAATCGAAATGAATTGAACAGTGCATTCTACATAATATGCAAGAAAAAGCAGCAAGCATAAGTCTGTTCTATCTCTGACTTAAACTCGTAACTTCTTTATGAGCAAATAAATCCTCCTTCAAATCATCACTTTGAGATATGTGGTTCCCTATCAGTTATTCATAACAACGACATTCCAATATTGCTTTTTAGCAGCCACTAAAAAGTTCTTTTAGTCCCTTGTCTTCTGGTTAGCAGTGAGATGCCTTACACCTTCAACCTTACCAACCACTTCATTGACCCGACGAAAGATAATTCCCTCACCTTACCAATACTATAATATTCTATATGTTGTTCCTGAGAAATACAGACAATCTCATCATAAAGTTAATCAATGTGTGTTTTTACAGGTGATGATGACTACTAAAGATGGGACATACACACTAGTGCAACCATAAAACAACCACAAGAAATTCTACTAGCTCGGGCAAGAGTGCCTAGATATTGAGATTTCACAAGTCTAAAAGGACAGACAACAAGATATATATAAATTTCACACATCTTCCTTCTGAATGATTGAAAAAAGGAAGTGAGCAAGATAGTTATGCAATTGTTTGAATGTTGGCATTTTCCTGAACTTCAACACATATATTTGCATACGAACAAAGTTATTCTGTTTTCAATAAGTTCCATATAACATCGTTCAGTCTACAATCAATCAACAGCCAAGTAAAGCAAACCTGAGAGGGTCGGCTCGTTGCAGATGCTAGACGAGTAATGGAAATAGAGCTTGTATTAGAAGCCAAAATAGCAGAACTCTTTACAATCTTATCCAAGTTAGCAAATAAAGATTTCTTCACTTGTTCAGACTCCACAATAGCCTCAACAACAATATCAACTGAATGTAAATCTTCCAAGCGCGATGAACAACGAAGACGCTTCACAGCATCAACACTCGTTGCCTGTTTCATCAATGAGATCATCAAACACATGAACTCATCACAGTTCACATTTCTTATAAATTACTCCCAAATTAACCCTAAACAACACCTTCATAGAGTAAGTAGTACAACTTTGAGAATCAAACCAGCTTTTTTCACAAGAATTTTCAAACATTTCCCAAAATTTGTGATGAATCAATTCTGACCTTATATTCCAGAACTCCAAAACGTAAAATTCAAAGCAAGCAAAATCTTATTAAAAACGTAAAATTCAAAGCAAGCAATTTACAAAAGCTTTCAGCTCAAACGAAAGGAGTAATAATACCTGAGAGATTTGTCCTTTGGTGAGGAGGCGTTGAATATTATTGGAAATAGATTTTTGAGCTTTAGTAAGAGCTTCAGAATCCAAATCGTAAAGCCAAACGTCGACGCCGTTGACGGCGGCGAGTTGAGCAATTCCGGCACCCATTTGGCCGGCGCCAACAACTCCGATCCTTGTTATATCGGCCATGCCTAAAAAATTATTCAGATGATCACCAAAAAGCTACCTAAGTCGAGAATAATTTTATTTTAAATATATTACTGCAAGATTACAAGTAGAGTCATTTTCTTATATGATAAAAAAAAAAAAAAAAAAAAAGAGGCAAAAATAATACATAAAAAGAATTATCCTATCTTGGGGTGCACACCAAATATATACAGTACTACTTTTTTTTTTTGGATAAATAATATTTTCTATTTTATATTAGGAATAAATTAAGGATGGTTAAAATTTGATTTCCTTTTATTTTATGATTTATAGTAATAAAATAGAATAACTGTAGAATATTTTATTTCCTTCCAAGTATAGATTTTATATTAATTACATAAATTTAGTTTACTTTAAGTATAATATTTTATAAGAAAAAAATGTATTCTTTTTATTGTTCTCTCTTTAACTGCTTATAAATAATGATATATTTTTCTATTTAAATCAATTCTAAAATTAATGCCATTTTATCATTGCATCTCTCTTTAATTTTCTTTCTAATTTCTTCGATTTCATTACAAGTGTGGACTATTTCTCGCTCCTTTTTCTAAAAATAATCTTTTATTTATTCTACTATAGGTAAGTCACTAACAAAAAATATGATATGAAACAAATAGAAAAAAAAATTGATAATCTTTTATTTATTCTACTATAGGTAAGTCACTAACAAAAAATATAATAGGAAAACAAATAGGAAAAAAAATGAACATCGATAATCTAGAATATAGATTAGGTATTTTATAAGAACAAATTAAGATAAGTCATTCATATTATTTTATTTTTTATTTATTCATTCATTTTTTGTATTTTTAGATAAGTCATTCATAAAACATTTAGACTAGATAATTTTTTGAAAATAAATTAGCTCCTTCGCATTTTTTTTTATATATAAGATAATAGATATATCTATTATTCAGTCAAAAATATTTAAAATTTTCATTACTTAAATTTGAATTTACCTCCTACAATCAAATAAAATTATGAATAACTCATTCTCCTCTCTTTTTTCTTTTAAGACAAAGGAAAATAACAATTTAATTAGTTGAATGTGCCGAGAATCATATAGTTCGAGAGCTAAATTAAGTTTTAAGGTTCGATTAATTAGAGTTTTATTTTCCAAACAAATGTGAAATTATAAAATTTTAAACCTTTTCTTTTAGACATAATACATAAATTATTATTTAATTTAATTTCACCTAATATTTATTTATATTATCTAAATTTAAATATATATAAGTAGACGGTTAAATTTATGCATTTTATATAGGTTATAACATTATACACGTCAGATTTCATGTAGAACTTGAATTTTCACACATAAAATATCATTTAAGACACGAATTTTCACTCATAAGATACCATGCAGAACACGATATATCTATTATATAGAAGAGCCAAGTTGAGAACAACTAAGTATAAATTTGTCAATTTATAAAGATTCTAGAATGTTGTTTCTATATTATGACATCAAGAAAGTGGTAATAGATTTGTAATGATCAAACAATCAAATATATTTTCCTTAATGTCATGTTTATCCTAATAATGTGACATTTAATATGGACCCGCATTTTTAAGCACACCTTTTTTCTTAGATTTTTTGAATATAGACTAATAATTAGTCTATTTTAATACAATATTACACTTCTTATAGATTTATTTTCTATATAGTATAAAATGTGCATTAAACCAAAAATACCTATTAAGCAAATGTAGAATAAATTTTTATTTTTATTTTTATAACATACTAATGATTTTTATAGGTATAAAGGTAATTCTAAACTAATGATTTGTTAAGACCTAGAAAATTGATTTACATGATAGTTTTCTAAAAAAATTATATTAATATATGATAACTAATATGGTTTAATGACGTGATAACTTATTTTAAGTAATATTTCTCTATATTATAAAGTAAAAAATTACTTACTATGAGGACATATGAAAATCTTCATACCAATTTTTCATAAAACATCAAATTTGTAAATTTTCATAATAAAATAAATTACATATTAAAATAAGGAAATAAATTTATAGTGTGAAATTTCTTTACACTAAAATGTATATGACATAAACATATCTAAATATATCATTTGTACTCCATTTTTTATAAATAATTTTCAACTATAAATAAATTATCTCTTATAATTTTCATGTTGTTTCATTATGACAATTAACATATATATATATATATATATATATGTAACGAGTGACAATTAACTCATAATGACATTCATATAATAGTGAGTTGAACTTTTTAATTTTAATTTATACTTCTTACAATCTTGAATTATGATAAATTAGTGTCATTCGTCGAGAGTAAGGAGCATATTAAATATTAGATTATGAATGCTTTACAACTTAAAAATAAATATTTCTCATTGATATCAATACTTGAATTATAAAATTAAGTTACTTTATTATCTTATTTTTATTACAATTTTGATATTATTGACAGAATATTGATAAAAAAAATACTGTAAAAATAATTGTGAAAAAATTTATTATTTTCATTTTAAATTTTGTTAAAAGCAAAATAGTTACAAAAATTCAAATTTCATAAATATAAAATTGATCAAAATTTTGCACACTCCATTTTGATTTATATGATGTTTATTTGACTTAACATGAAGTATATTTTTTTAAAAGAACACTTTTAGAACTCGTGGTTTAAAATAAATCATAGATGTTCATATCATTATAAATTATCTTACGTAGAATAAAATAAATATTTTTGAAGTCAAAATGTTATTAAATATATTGATACAATTCTTTAGAAATTGACTACAAAGAAAAATGTCACATAAATATTCATAGTGTTAAACTAATTACATCATATCACTATTCTTTTTTAAATTACAAAAAAATCATAGATTCATCAGCAGATTTGCGAAAACATTGATTGTGATACTATTCAAAAAACTTGCAGACACATATCTCGCGGATGAATCCGATATGGGAGATGTGTATTTGAGAGGGAATATAGGTGTATCTGAAAGGAGAGAGATGTACCAAAGAGAGAATAGAGATGTATTTAAGAGGGGATAAATTTGTATTCGAGAAATGATAGAGATGTATCCGAGAGGAGATAGTGATGTATATAGAGGATAGGAATGTAGCTAATTTTTTTTAAATGATAGGAAATTTTAGAAACTATAATAAAATAAGATGTGAATTTAGGTAATTTTTTTAAATTAAAATTGAAATGATAATTAATTATATTGGGCCTGTGAACGGGCGTTTGATTATCTAGTATCATATAGAAGACGTGTGTCTACTTATTCAATTTTTCAATAATTTAAGCGTTTATTCATCTAAACCCAAAATTAGTGAAGATTTTAATTTTTCAAAATGGGAATTAAACTCCCGCCAACTTGAGTTCATTTTCCGCGCCAAAAATCCCCTGCTTAAAGCTCCGTCTTCTTCACCGAAAGAAAAAACCAGAGAAAAAATGGATGCCATGAATCGCTCATCAGCAATATCTCTAACTCTCCATTTCCCTAAAACTCAAAGAAGAAACCAGAAGAGTGATTGCAACCGAAGAAGGTAAATACGAAGTCTCTCCAATCAAATATATAGACCTTCCGAGAGAAATTATGGTATAATTTTTTCCAAAATTGCAAATCCAGTCCATTTGTCGTCTTAAAATGGTTTGTACAAGTTTTTATGATATATTCTCTGACCCTTTATTTGTGTTAATGTATTACTCTAGATCCCCCTTTTCCCTACATCTTATTTTCGAATTATCACTCCGTATATTCAATTCTTAAGCTAAAAACAGATTAGGATTATAATTCTTGCTCTAAAATCAATCACATTGTGTTGAGCAATAAATTTCACCTCCCTGAGCTAATGGTGAAAATGGTTTATGGCGAAACTATTCAACTTGATTCAACACTTATAACTTATTGGATCCTGTGATGGAGTCATTAGTCTATTAGTCGATTTCTCTAGGCATTCAGATCAATTTTATCTATAATCCGCTTTTGGATGAGCATGTAATCCGATATATAAACCAATCATATTATGGAATGATGGAGAAATCTTAACAGTCGCATAGAAGAGCTCAATTCTTACAACCCAAAAAGATGAGTTTTTAAGGAAGGTCATTGTTTACCGTGGTAGTGCTGTAGTTACTACATACATTCCCAGCTTTTACTCACTCAAGACTGTCGTGGGTGACTTGTTAGAGATCTCAAAGGTCTATCCAAAGATTGAGATAGTTTAGTATTTATTTTGTGCAATTTCTGTCAAGTTACTATTTTGTTTTGCATCTATATTTTTTTGTATAGTTTACTTTAAACGCGTGATGACTTCCTACTGTTTTGTGGATACTATCTTGTTTGACAGCAATTCCGCTGCTCCATTAGTATTGTCCAGTTTCACAATGACAATTTACTTGCATTGGATCATCTCCAGAGCTGAAATTCTTTTATTCATTCCATTTATCATCATGTCTATTTTTATGATTCCAACGAAGGAACAAAAATATTGGCTTGTTAGTTGAGTACAATTACTCTGAAGAAGTGCATACTGATGCGTACTTTTGGTGTATCTTTTGACAGTGTCTATCGTCTAGTCAGATTGAGATATGAATTCTGTGCATTTGTGTACTATATTTTGGTCTAAAGAAATGATTTTCGCAATGTGGAGTTCATTTGTAGCAGCCTGTTCTGCATTGGTGCTAAAATTTCCTCCTTTGGGTTGTCTAATGATGAACAATCCGAATTCAGTGCATTCGTGTACTAAACTCTTTTCTCATGGAGTATTTTCGCGATGGGGAGTACATTTGTGGCAGCCTGTTCTTGAAACATTCTGATATTTTCCAATGCAAAATAGTCCAAAATGAAACCTCCCATAGCCATTTTCCCCTTCAATATCAATAAGAGTTGTTTTCAACTACAATTTGCTTGTCAGCAGCAAAAAGAGAGTCTATATCCTATGCCAGTGAAGTAGTAATATATAATGCACTTACCTCACTTGTGTAGAGTATTAGTTTATGTTGTTTTGACTCTCCAAAAATGCTAATGCACTCGTATTATTGTCGTCTTGGTAAAGGGAAAAGGATATTTTAGAACAAATTAATAGATTTTCGAATTCATCTTCCCTGGTAGATTTAGGTTTATCTCTGAGGTCCATTAAATGTTCGACTAGTAGCACTCTATCAGCTTAGGTTATATTAGTAGCTAGTATGAAAAGTACAGAGTTCAGCATAATCAAGTAACTTTAGTTTAAACTTTGTGTATTTATTGAGTTGTTCATCGAATAGATATATGTAATCAAATTTCATAAAATTTAAACTCACTCTTGAATTCACTTCCCTCATCTATAATATTTCCTCCATTTAAAAAAAAATAACTTAATTTGATTTCGAACGGAGTTTAAGAAAAATAAAGAAAACTTTTTAATTTTGTGATTTTAAATTAAAATTATGTCAAAATGTCTTTAATCTTTTTGAAGCTGATTAAAAAGAAATTTCCATCCTTTTTTTTTTTTAAACTAGAGAATAAAACATTTTCACTTTTTTTAATAGTACAATACAATAAAATAGTTTACTTCTATTTTTGGTGAAAACCAACAATTGTTCAATATGATTGGACAATTGCCACTTTTTTACTTTGTATCTACAAGAAGGAAAAACTTGATAATAAAGTTTTGATCATGTTATCATAATCAGTATTCCTAAAATTCACCAAAAATAATCTAGACCCTATGGGTCCTTCCCAAAAGATTGTTGGAACAAAGAGTAGGGGTCATCATCAATTTTTGCCTTAAAATTAGAGGTGTCAAATAGACGAGTTAAATTAAATTTAAATAAATTTTGTAACTGATTAAAAAGTTACTTCATTTCATATAAATTGAATTGAAATGAGCCAAAATATGAATAGTAACCTACTCTGGCTAATGGCTAATTAATGAGCTAAAATGTAAATCGTAACTTAACTTGTCTAATTCTTATTAAGTTTTAAAATTATTTTATTTACTTTTTTCATAATTTTCTAATTACTAATAAAACTATTTTTTGTTTATATATAACATATTAAATAATATATATATATATATATATATATATATATATATATATATATATATTTGTTTACGCAATAAGAAAGAATTGATGGGTATGGGAAGTAAAAAGTTAAAACTTAATATAGTAATATTCAAGTTAAGTAAATATTATTTAAACGCTTAAATTACGACTTGTTTTAATTGAGTGTACGGATATGATAAAAATATTTTATTGAACATTTTTAGTTTAATTTTTGATCTTATGTGTTTTTTGAAATAAAGATTTATGTGTCTATTATATTAAAATGTAGATAAGTTCAAATGTTTAAAATATGACATCTTTTTTAATTATTATATTAGCCTCAATAAAAGCTGTAAAATTTCAAATTGTACCAATTGAACCTGATGTGTATAACTAATTGAGCTCATATATTTATATATTTTATGTATTAACTTAATTAAAAATACAATATAGATTTATTAGGGATCTAAATGTCATTACTTTCTTCATCCATAAGTGTCATCTTAGCAAAATTCATATCTATTACAAAGATGCATGGAATGCTATATAGTTTCATAAGTGGTGGAGATGTCATTACTCTTATGTGTTAATTAAGTTTGACATATTTATATATACGTGATTAACTTAACTATCTAATGAATATATGTTTTTGAAAATACCATATAGCTTTAGAAAATGTCATTACTCCCTCATTTTAGCAAAAAATCACGTCTATTATGAAGATGGAATATAATATAATTTTATAAGGGGTATAGATGTCATTACTCTCTTCATTAATAAGTGTCATCTTAAAAGAAGTCATGTTCATTAAGCAGATCGAAGTATAACGATATAAGTGAAAAATATGGTAGTACTAATTTTTATCTTCAATTATTTTATCAAGAAAACACTTGCTTTGAAACTATTATTATTAGGCTAAAAAGCTAAAAAAATAAGTGTGTTTGGTTCAGATCCTGTATGATGGGCTTAAAAGCTGGTCAAATTGATTTAAAAGTCAAATTTTGACTTATTAAAATGTTTGACAATTATCAAATACAGTATCTTATTTTAAGCCAAAAGCTAAAAGCTAAATGAGAGGTGTTTTTTTTAACTTAAAAGTTATTTTATTTGAACAAGTATATTACCTTTTTGCCCTTAATTATTTTTATTTTTATTTTTAGTATTATTATTTTATTTATTTATTATTATTTTATTTTTTATAATTTTTTAAGTTATTATTATTTATTTATTAATATGTAATATTAATATTATTATATTTTATTATTATTATTATTATTATTATTTATAAATAATTTGTGATGATAAAGAAATATGTGAATGATAGGAAATATCATTACTTATGGATGTAAAATATAAATTAATTTTGTTTTAATTTTCTTTTAAGTATTAAAACCTTAAATTAATCAACATTTTATCATATTAACAGCTTTATGGTATTTCAGATATTTTGATTAAAAAAATAATTATCAAACATTTATTTGCCAAAAATATCAACAATTTTTTTTCAACTTCAACACTTTTATTCAAACACATAACTACTTATTTTAAAAATAAATTTCAATCACTTTCAAAATAATTTTTAAAATTTACCATTTTTTAAGTCGATCCTAAGAGGTTCTCATTCACACTTTACACGTAGGGCTCTCATCCGAATCACCTGCTATTTCCCGTGACTTCCGCATATCTCGCCGCTCTATGTCACCGGCTATTTCCGGTCTTTTGACCTCCCATTAATGCTCCTACTTAATTAATAATTACATATTCCTAATAATCTCCATTTTGTTTTATACGAGTTAGTTTAATTCTCAGAGTGAAATTTAATAAAGAAAAAAAATATTTTTGAATTTTATTTTTAAAATAAGCTATAGATATTTATGTGATGATAAATTATTTTATTTAAGAATAAAATATATTTTTGATTTCTAATTACTTATCTATTTTTGAATTGATAAAACATATTAAGAAAACAATTATTGATATAGCGAGTTATAATTTTAACCATATTAATTAAAAAATGGATAAATTAAAATTTTAATATTTTTGAAAATTTCATACCTTTTTTAGAGTAACTAATTTAAAGTATAATAGGTAAAAATATTTATCCTTTCTTGATTTGTCAATGAACAAGTTAAAAAAGAAAATTGACAAGTAATTAGGAACAAATAAAGTATATTTTTAAATTAAATTATTACCAAATATAAAAATATATCTTTTTTTTCACATATTAAAAAGAAAGTACATCATATAAACTGTAAATAGGGTTATAATGCTATGTACATACTATTCTTCGTAAAAACAAATGGTAAATAACATTATATTGAATATGTTATTATTATAATAATACCGTCAAACTGAATTAAAAAAAATGTCTTGAATATGTATATTTAAAATAGGAAATAAGTTAATATTTGATACTCCTATATAATTTATAAGAAGAAAAAAATTATTTGGCAAAACTCAACCTAGTTTATTTAATATTGCCAGTCCATAGTTTTGACTCCACAACTGTCCTTTTCTTTGTTTTGAGCTGTAATATATAATGTATCTGACCATATTCACATTTAATTATATAATATATGATGTTATATTGGTCTTATTATAATGTATGTACTTATATGAGCGTTATTCTTTGTTATTGCATCACGTACTACGACATTTGTTGAAAAAAAATAATGACATTTATGTATGAAGATAGAAAAAAATTGAAAAATGAAATGTACTTAAATAGTCCATGAAATTGTTTTTGTATTCAATATTGGCAACTTAAGTTAGGTTTGAAAATTTTTATAATAATTTTAATGTGTATGTGTACTGTCACGTTTCAAAAGTCCAAAGTGTTCATCGAGTTTCTTCTAGGCAATCTATCTATAGGAATAATTGCAAGTAGACTACTAAAGGTACGTTTGGTACTTTCCAATTCTTTTGACTATAATATATGACAATATGATGCTATTGCTAGAAAATAAGAGCAAAAAAGGAAGGGGGGGGGGGAGAAATTAAATTATTTATAGAATAAAAGAAGATTACATTGCTTTTGATTCTAACTTATACAAAAAATAAGTTTCTTAAAAAGAAAAAAGATAAATAGAATACTATTTTCAAACCCGCGACCCTTCCCCTAGCTACCTCCCCCCCACCCCACCCCTCCTTCGTTGGTCTTCTTCTACTATATTGTCCATTATCGTGGATATCGTGATGATGAGGGTATATGGTGGCGGGCTAGATTAGAAGGAACAAGAGAAAGATTATTCTTTTTAAAAAAAGAAGTAATTAACTTATCACGCGCTCTGGTACAAGTAAAACTCACGTGTCATGCATGCCATCGAGTTATGCATGCTCAATATAGATTGTTGTTTATCTGTATTACTAAAATACTTAAAACAATTTTTGCTGAACTTCATAACAAACAACAAAGTCTAAAGAGTATTTTTAAAATTAGAAAATTAAAATTAGTAAATAGAATATAATATGCAGCAAATCAGAAATAATATTGAAAGAAGAAAATCGAGCCCATTGAATGTACAATATGTCCTTAAGAAAATTATTTCCCTCAAGTATACGAGATTATTAGAATATATCCTCTCAAAATTGAGTGATCTTACTCACCAGTTTATTAGTACCTAAAATTACAACATTAGTGAATCACTCAATGATAATAAAGTACATGACTAAAATTAATTTGTGCAGGATAAAAGGAAGTTTAGAAAATTCATCGTTGAAAAATGAAAGGGAACTCCTTTATTTTTAAACAACAAAGGGTAATACAAATATGTACTTATTGTGCTTTATCAAAAATATTACAATTCTTTTGAAAAATTATAATTTTTCCAGAAAATTCATAACCCTTCAAAAAAATTACAATTGTTTATAAAATTACAATTCTTTACAAAATTATAATTTTTTATTTTTCATTTACACATTAAAACTCAGAATATAAATATTATGAAGTGATTTGATGCAAATCAAGAGCAGGAATGATAGCAAGAGTGAGGGTATGAGCTACCTTAGATATGAAGCTTTCAATCACCAATGAAGATATTAAAGTGTCATGGAAAATTCATTAAAAAGTGATTTTAAATTTCATATATAACATGCTCAAATAAATTTATGCATATCCAATAATTCTTCTAAAGTCTATTCCTCTCATTGTTACTTTTTAATCACATCCTATCTTATTTAATTGTGATTCAATTTAGTGCTCTAACCTCTAGAATCACATCATGAGTTTACATCTAAATTATATTGCCAACTTAACTACCAAGTTCTTTTTTTTTTATGTATTTCAACCAAACTATTTAGAAAGTGTGTTGAATATAAAATCATTTGTCATTCCTCTTTTGGAGCCTTATTAATAGCCCATCCATGAGTTTCATCATTAATGTTTATTAAGATATTTAAGTTTTACTATATATATATATTTTTTATTTTCATCTAGTTAACAAGTGGGATACATGTTCTTTATCCAATAACCTTTAACTTTACCCCCCAAAAAGCTTGTTATAATAGGGATTGTTTGGTGGCTCCTATTAATAATGTAAAAAATAGTTTTGAATAATTTAGTTATATAAAAGTTAGGTATATATGCATAAATCATTATATATATATATATATATATATATATATATATATATATATGTCTTTTTATGCGGGATTGTAAATTGATAATCATATATTATATTTGATGGGTTTGAATCTTATACATATCAACTAGAATATCATCAAATGTGGTTATAATAACTTCTTTTGGATTTTTCACATGTCAGAACTATTTCAGTTTCACTTCCTACATCTTGTCCTCCATCGAAGTCGCTCTCACCGTATCTTGAATATCATTATTTCCAATCCTATCTCTCTCATTATTTCCACACTTTAATCGCAACATTCTCATTTTTGTAATAGTTTCATTTTTTGAATGTGAAAATTCTTAATTGATCAATACTTTATCCCGTATAATAACATATCAAGTGTGATTCTACAAGTGGACTTTGATGGGGTGTAGTATATGGTGAATATGACCAAAATGGTCCTTAATATATGAGTAGTGCTTTATCATGGTCCTTAATGTATTTCATTTAATTGAAATAGTCCTTAATATAAGAAATGTGTTTATTTTGGTCCTTAATATATTTCAGTAGTTAATATCTGATATAGTCACTCAACTAATAATGTTTTTCATACAGAGTCACTCAATTATAAATTTTTCTCACAGAAAATCACTCAACTATAAATTTTTATGACAGAAAATCACTCAACTGATATATAATTCTTTTCATGAAATGACAAGTATAACAACAGAGGTTCATTTTGATCTTTTGCTCTATTTATTTCCGATAGACTCTCGATAAATAAAAAAACTCAGCAAGGTATTATGACAGCTTTGTACTGCGCGTGGGAATGGTGATTTTTTTTTTTGGGGGCCTTGTAAGACCGCACCAAATTAATGTAGTAAGCAAGTGTGTATATGTAGGAGATAGAGACAAATAATGGGTGTTGGGACAGCAAAGTCAGACTTTGTGAATGAGAAACTGTGAAATTTTTGGCAAAAAAAAGAAAACAAATGAGGGAAAGTCAGCTCTATGTTGTCACCATTTTCAAATCACTCAACTTAAGTTTTTTGTTTTTGGATTTTTTCTTGATTGACATTGCTCACAAGCCTAAATAAAGGGCTTTTTTTACTTTGTCAAATCTTAATAATAACTGTTTCTTTGATTTGAAATCTCAATCTTTATCAGCTTAAGTAACAAATGTACAATCTTTTTATTTTTCTTTATTAGATTCTGTTCCTCTTTCTTGAAATTAACTAAAAAAAGTTTGCTTCAGTTGAAAGTTGAGTTCTTGCTTCTCTTACAAGTGATGGGGTGTTGAAAAAATCTAATCTTTTTTCATTTTTTCTTGCTAGTTTTAGGCTTTGAGTTTTGTAATTTAGTGTATTTATTTATGATTTGGAGTTTTGGGTTTGTTAATTCATACAAGTAGTTAGAGGGCTTGCTTTAATTACAAGTAGTTGGTAGGCTTTTTTCTTTGAGATTTTTGAGGTGTTTTCTTGGGATTTGTGTTATTTGAAGTTTCTGCAACTGGGGTTCTCTTCTTCCTTTACTATAATAATAAGGGTGGTGGTGCCCTGCTGCTACCGTTAAGTAATCTTGACTTTTACAGTCTTGGGATCTGATTTGATTTTTTGGTACTAGGGGATCTGAGGAAGGTTCTTTCTTGGTGCTAATTTTGCATCAAAGGTGGAAACTTTTCTTCATTTGGAGCTGTGAAATTTGGAATATATGGTGGTGGAATCTTGATTTTGAGCTGTTTATATAAAGATTTGTGTGTTTTCATCAATGGTGATTTGGGAGTTTCTGCCAATGAGTTTACTGTGTTGGGTGTTTTTGGCTTCTCTTTTTTGTTCATCTTTGAGTCTTGAAACCCCAGTTCAAAACTGTCATCCATATGATTTGTTGGCATTGAAAGAAATTGCTGGCAATCTAACAGATGGGGTTATTCTATCAGCTTGGTCTAATGAACCTAATTGCTGTAAATGGGATGGGGTTGTCTGTGGTAATGTTTCTGCTCAAAGTAGAGTGATCAGGCTAAATTTGTCAAGAAAAGGTTTGAGGGGTGTGGTTTCACAGTCCTTGGAGAGATTGGATCAGTTGAAATTGATCGATCTTTCGCACAATCACTTGGAAGGTGGATTGCCTTTGGACTTGTCCAAAATGAAGCAGTTGGAAGTTCTTGATTTGAGTCATAATGTGTTGCTTGGACCAGTGTTGAGGGTGTTTGATGGATTGGAATCAATCCATTCTCTCAATATATCAAGCAATTTGTTCACTGGAAATTTCAGTGAGTTTGGTGAATTCCCTAACCTTGTTGCATTTAACATAAGCAACAATTCGTTTACTGGTAGTTTCAAGTTTGAAATTTGCAGTTTTTCCAAGAAGCTTAAGTTTCTGGATATATCACTTAATCATCTCACTGGTGATCTTGGAGGACTGGATAATTGCAGTTCATTGCTCCAGCAGCTACACGTGGATTCTAATGATCTCGGGGGTCACCTTCCGGACTCGTTGTATTCAATGACATCTTTGGAGCAACTTTCACTGTCTGCCAATAATTTCTCAGGCCAGCTAAGTCCACAACTTAGTAAGCTTTCCAAACTGAAATCCTTAGTTTTATCAGGAAATCGCTTTCATGGGTTGCTACCTAATGTGTTTGGTAATTTGACATTGTTAGAACAGCTAGATGCACATTCTAATAGATTTTCAGGACCATTGCCCTCTACGATATCGTATCTATCTGTGCTTAGGGTGCTTGATCTTAGGAATAATTCTTTGACTGGTCCTGTTGATCTTGATTTTACTAAATTGACAAGTCTGTGCACACTTGACCTTGCAACTAACCATTTCAAAGGTAACCTTCCGGTATCACTCTCTAGTCGGGAGTTGAAAATCTTGAGTCTTGCCAAAAACGAATTCACGGGGCCAATTCCTGAGAACTATGCAAACCTCTCATCCCTTGTGTTCCTCTCATTGTCCAATAATTCCCTTTCGAATTTGTCTGGAGCTTTATCTGTTCTGCAGCACTGCAGAAATCTTTCGACTCTTATTCTCACCAGGAACTTCCGTGGTGAAGAGATTCCGAAAAATGTGAGTGGATTTGAGAACCTGATGATATTTGCATTGGGGAACTGTGGTTTGGATGGGCGAATACCGATATGGTTATACAATTGCAGTAAATTGCAAGTGCTTGACCTGTCATGGAATCATTTGGATGGCGAAATTCCTCCTTGGATTGGTGAAATGGAAAAATTGTTCTACTTGGATTTCTCGAATAATTCACTCACTGGTGAAATCCCAAAAAATTTAACTGATCTAAAGAGCCTCATTTCCCCACACAACTATGCATCTAGTCTGAATTCTCCCACTGGTATACCGTTGTTTGTCAAGAGGAATCAAAGCGGTAGTGGTTTGCAATACAATCAGGCTTCAAGCTTCCCTCCGTCTATCTTATTGAGTAATAACAGACTGAACGGGACAATCTGGCCCGAAATTGGTCGTCTGAAACAACTTCATGTCTTGGATCTCAGTAAGAACAACATTACAGGGACTATTCCTAGCTCAATTTCAAATATGGGGAACCTGGAAGTTTTGGATCTTTCATGTAATGATCTCAATGGATCAATTCCTGCTTCGTTCAATAAGCTCACGTTCCTTTCAAAGTTCAATGTAGCTAATAATCACTTGCAGGGAGCGATTCCAACGGGGGGCCAGTTCTTAAGCTTTCCCAACTCGAGCTTTGAGGGTAATCCTGGACTTTGTGGAAAAATCATTTCTCCTTGTGCTGCCAGCAATTTGGACCTCCGACCGGCTAGTCCTCATCCTTCTAGTAGTAGTAGGCTTGGCCGAGGTGGAATTATTGGAATTACAATCAGCATAGGGGTAGGAATTGCACTTCTTCTTGCAATAGTGCTGCTTAGGGTGTCTGGAAGAGATGCTGGTCACCAGATTGGGGACTTCGAGGAAGATTTCAGCAGACCACCTCGATCGTCTGATACTTTTGTTCCTTCTAAGTTGGTACTTTTTCAGAATTCTGATTGCAAGGAACTGACTGTTGCAGACTTGCTTAAATCTACAAACAACTTCAACCAGTCGAACATAGTTGGATGTGGAGGATTTGGTCTTGTTTACAAGGCGGAACTTCCTAATGGCATAAAGACTGCGATCAAGAGGCTTTCTGGAGATTGTGGTCAGATGGAGCGTGAATTCCAAGCTGAAGTTGAAGCCCTCTCGAGAGCTCAGCACAAAAACCTTGTATCCCTTCAAGGTTACTGTCAACACGGGAGTGATAGATTGCTGATATATTCTTACATGGAAAATGGAAGCTTGGACTATTGGCTACATGAAAGAGTCGACGGGAGCTCATTAACATGGGAAATGAGGTTAAAGATTGCACAAGGAGCAGCTCGCGGATTAGCCTATTTACATAAGGAACCAAATATAGTTCATCGCGACATTAAAACCAGCAACATTCTTTTGAATGAGAGATTTGAAGCTCATCTAGCTGATTTCGGACTATCAAGGCTGTTGCGTCCCTATGATACTCACGTCACAACAGATCTCGTTGGAACCTTAGGATACATTCCTCCTGAATACAGTCAAACACTAACAGCTACTTTTCGAGGTGATGTCTACAGCTTTGGTGTTGTTCTACTTGAGCTATTGACAGGCAAGCGCCCCGTGGAGGTATGCAGGGGGAAAAACTGCAGGGACTTGGTGTCATGGGTTTTTCAACTGAAATCTGAGAACAGAGTGGAGGAGATATTCGATACAACGATATGGGATACAAGTTACGAGAAGCAGCTTTTCGAGGTGTTAAGTATAGCTTGTCAATGCATAGTGCAAGATCCACGACAGAGGCCCTCGATCGATCAAGTTGTCTTATGGCTCGAGGCAATCGGAAGTGTAAAGGAGAGATGAGATTTCAACTAGTTTTTCCTTGTAGAGTTAGCTTATTTTGCTTACAAAGTGAAAAAAACATCAATGTAAAGCAACAGAAAATTTTAATTTTATAGAGTTAGTTATAAAACTTATGATGAACTGCTTTGTTTGGTTCATTTTGTTTCATACACAAAAAATAGTAATAGTTGTGTTTTTGTATACATATGCTTAACTTAGGGACAAGTCCTTTACCAATATACAACTAATTACTCCTCTGTTTCAGTTTATTTGTCTTACTTTTCTTTTGCATCTTTTTTTTTTTATAGTTTCAACTTTCGACATGACATATTTAAGATCACAAGACTAATGAACATTTCGACTGTTATGTCAAAATCAGATAAACAAATTGTAACCGAGAGAATATTCTCTCCATTATGCATTGCTTTTGCCAATTTGTACATGGTGATCTTGTATTCTTTTTGTTTTTTTCAAATCATGGTGTCTGAGTCAGCTCTCGTGCACCTTCAACTAATGCGTCGCGGGATATTTGTTATTCTAGCTATACATAAAATGAGTTTATTTCTTCCTAAAATAAATAAAAGACATTCCTCCTCCATTTTCCAATCATGTACTATTGAGGGGCACAATTCACCTAAAAATGTAATATGCTAAAAATAAATAATAAGAAAAAATTATAGTTTATGAAATAATTATGTGGAAATAATCATTTATTATGATTATCATTTGAATAGTAAAAAATGCATTTATAAAAATAACCTCATTTATAACCTTTAATTGATTGCGAACACATAAAGAATAGTGTCAAAACCACATATAGTGAACTATGATTAATTACACACCTTTGATAAAAAAAAATATCACCCATATATATAGATTTTGAACTTTTTTTAAAAAAAAATTCTAATTTCGCCGCAAAGTCCTGCACAAATAGAGTATCCATCTTGTTGACTTTGTGCATACGTAAATAACTTATCATCAGGATTGTAGTAGAATGATAAGTACTTATTTTATTCTTAACTAAAGGTTTTGGGTTTGAATCTGTCTAGCTACTGAGTTGTCTTTAATTTATTAGTAAGCGCTTTACATCCTCCCCTGCCTCCAAATGTGAGACTTTATGGTGCTAACCTGAATTTATCGAACTATAATATGGATATTGAATTGAATGAAAATCAAAAAATAATAAAATATTTTGGTGATGTGAAATAGACCTAACAAAAGACAAAGACTTTATCAATTTTTCTTTAAATAATGTTGTCTTTTTCCTAGGATCACACAATGTCAAGACATGCATGCTTGCCTAATGGAAAAAGTGACTTTAATAAAAAGATGAGTTTGTTTCAAGTTGTGCAAGTTGAATAGGAGTAGTTGATAATTGAGATGTCACATATATATGTTCTCAAAAGTTTCACTATCCTTTTCTTGATCATAATTATTGTGTTAGGCTAAGTGATGATTATGACATCTCTAACTTTAACTTGACACTATTATATAATGAAAAAGATTTGAAAAATATTTTAATTTTTGATGAAATTGTTATTACGATATCAAATTTTATAAAAGACTTCTTACTCTTTGTATTATTTAATTGATAGTGTATTTTAAGGGTATATATGTGTCCACGTGGACACGTTACTAATTATAATTATGAAATATATATGATGTCCACTTGGAAACATATATATTTTTAAAATACACTATTAAATAGTTCAGGAGATAAAATGTTCTTTCCAAAGTTTAATATTGTTTTAAAACAATTTCGATCAAAATTCAAATATATTTCAAAAAGATTTCCTATATTTGGTACTATTTGATAAATAAGTATTTGTGTTAAAGCCAAAATATTTCTTTTCGCACAAATTTTCTTTTGGATGAGATATATGTCAAATCATCATTGTGGATATGTAGATAGTAAAATGTATATAGAAGGTAGTTAGATTAGTTACATATTGATTGGTTTCTTTTTTTTTATACATTCTATTAAGCCATCTAAAAGTTGTAAGTGATTTGGGACAAAATTAATATATATAGCGCTAATTAACATGAAAAAATTAATCAAATATTTATTAAAAGGCTTGTTATTTTATTTACTATTTATGATTAAATAAATAAAAAGTTTTTCAAAATTGAGTGAGTTAGTGATCCTTCTTTTATCAACTTTGAGTCAATTTTGATCCATTTAATTTTTTCACACTCAATTTATTATGTTTATACCCCTAAAAGATTGTTAATTTCGTTTTGTATATGTAAAAAAGATGTATTATTATGTCTGGTTGGAAGCGTTATTTTCGTATGAGCCCTATAATGTGGAATATGAATTTAGTTGATTTTTAATATAGGTTTAATTTAGGGGTATGTAAAATTGAAATGACCAATAAATCGAACCAATTAAAAGTGTTATTAGGGTATTGTGTTAATAGGTTTTTAATTATTTTATTAAAAAAAATTATTGAGTTATCAGTTGGTATTGTTTTTTAATATTGAATTATTGGGTAAACTGATAACCCATTAAGATTAGTAATTTACTACTTTTACTTGTACATAAATATTAGTATATATTAATTTCAATATCTTACTAGTTACTATGTCTGTCCTTTAACCTTCAATGTACACTTTATAATGACTTTGAGTTCACAATTTCACATTATATAAAACGTTAAAATTTAAGTAAGAACCTTATTTTTATTAATTTCTCTTTGTGTTACACTTGTATAATTCTTTTCATGTTTGTTATTATTATTTCTATTTTATGAGCATTTGTAAAGTTATATTATTATTTTTTCGCATCAAATTTATTAGAAAAGTCATTTATAAGTATTTTCTTATTGGTTTTACGAAAATCAAACCGTTAAGGACCAAATTCGATAAAAATATCTTATTAATTTGATTATTAATTCTAACATATTTAAAATCAAATATTAATAAACTAAATTAATAATACATACAATCAAATCGAATCGATCGATGTACAGCGAGTGAAACAATTGTTGGCCTTTGCATGGTCTCGACACGTTGAAGGTTTGGTATATAGTACACATGTTATATATTATTACATACGTGTCACAAATCCTTGTATTTTCTTTTATTTGGATCTAAATTTAAGGACAGTACGCATGTTTCAATTATTATTTACTAACATTATATTATATAGTCTATAGAGCTCTTTAAAATAGAGAAAAATAATAATGTTGGCAAGAAAAAGAGGTGGTGCCATAATATTGAATGTTCTTCAGAGTACTTCAAATAAAGGAATATCCTTTATGCCTTTTACTTCTGCATCCAACAATGACTTTAAGGTAATTTACAAAGCTCAAATCTTTAATTTTAGTTTGTATATATACATTGATTTAGGGTGTGTTTGGTATAAGGAAAATATTTTTCGTGGAAAATATTTTTCTAGAAAATGTTTTCTTAAAAAATAAGTAGATTTTGGACTTATATTCTCATGTTTGGTTGGTGAGTAAAAAATATTTTTCAGAAATGATTTTTAGTGTTTGATTTATGAATGAAAAAATATTTTTTGAGAAATGTCTTTTATTTTTACTAGAGTAGAAAATAATTTATGAAATTGAAATAGAAATAAATTTATTTATATTCTTTTCAGGGGTGTGTAAATTAAAATTTGAAGTTGAAAATATTTTTTAAAAAATTAGGTGAAAAAATATAATTTTGAAAGTTTAAAATATTTTTTAAATATAAAATTAATTTTTTTTTGGAGTTGGGGGTGGGGAGGGAGGTAGGAGTTTTAAAATAAAAATATTATTAAAAACGAACTTAAATTTTTTGGGGTGGGGTGGGGTGCTGGCCGGTCAGTGGGTGGGGTGGGGTGAAAAATAAAATTTTGAAATTGAAAATATTTTTTAATGGTATTTTGCTAAAATAATGTACTTTGAAGGTGGAGGAGAGTTTTGGAAAATGTTTTTTTTAATTTTTTGAAGGGTAGTCATTTTTCTTAATTTTGAGGAAAATAAGTTGATTTGGAAAATATTTTTCTAAGACTTTTGTCCCAACCAAACATGAGAAAATTGAAAAACTTCGTACCAAACACACCCTTAATGAAAAGATTTAGCTTTAGTTTTACATATTATGACTACTCAATTGTTAATTGATCCTCCTACTAGAAAATAAGGAATTAGCAGCGAGAATTTTGATGTTCATTTTTATTTAGCTACGGATTAGCAATAGATTATAAGAAAATTCAATTAGCTAGTAGCTAAATTAAAAATTACAGTCATGGTAAAATCTTGATTTATTTAATCATCAGGGACTCCAGAGTTATTTAGCTACTGATTGACTAAGGATTACTTACAAATTTCATAGCTAATTTCGTGTTTTTTTAGTAGTTATAATAATCACTATATAACAAGTGGCAAACTAAAATTATCTTATTTTATATACGTACAACTAGTACTTTACATACATTTGTTACTAATTAATGATATAATGAATATCGCATGGGGTGGTATTATTAAGTATTTTGGACCTAGTAACTCTCTAGATTAATTCTACTATGTCACACTTTAAATATTTGAAAAATTATATTTGCTTATATTTTTTTTAAGAAATATATAAAATAGAGGTGTGAACTTAGTGCAATATATATAGTATTCTTATATTTTTTTAAGAAATATTTAAAAATAGAGGTTTAAGCTCATGTTAAAAGTAGCACTAGTAACACAATGGTGATTGAGTGCACCTCTCTCAGCAAAGCAAAGATAGAAATTTAAATTTTATAATTTTGTATCCATCTTATTTTTTATTAGTAACATCTTCTTAAAGTGGTAATCAATAACACTTTCGGTGTTTCAATTATTTTTTTTTGTTTTTTAACTTTGATCTTTCAAAATCTTCAAGCGTGTGATATTGAAAATGCCTAAAATTAACTAGCACGGTAAAAAATTTATATAGTTAAATCAAATGTTTGTATTAAATTAAAAACTAGTAATGTCATATATATTGGGTCTATAATTTTTACTTCATCAGTGCGCTTTTTAAAAGTCAATCTGATTAATTTTTAAAATTAAGTTAGATTTACAATAATTCGATGTTTTAAACGAAAATCGTATATACTAAAAAATTATAAGTTTTAATTTTTTGCATATCAATATGATAGAAAATATACATCTTAAAATGTTAATCAAAGTTTTTTATAGTTTGACTCTAAAAATAAAAATCATGTCAATTAAAGGTGGCTGAAGGTGGACGGAGGATGTAAGATTTAATTAGATCAAATCGATCATATTTATGTTTTAGATGTATTTTTTCAAAATCTTGAATACGCCTCTACTGATTCTGACTCTTAACTTTGTGGTGCATTTTATAAATGTGTATTTTGATCGATCAAAATATTTTTTCAGATTCGTCGTAGCGTGGACGACGAAACGATGGATTGGAGGGAGGATGGGGTGCATTCAGTAGGAGAAAGCTTGAAGGAGGGAGCAGCAAAAGCAGTGGAAACTGGGCTAAATGTTGGGGAAAAGGCAAAAGAGAGTATGGATGAAGCATGGGATGCAGCTAAAGAAACAACAAATAACATTAAAGATGCAGTGGTGGATGATGCTAATAATGAAATGAAAAAGAGAGATGAATATCCATCTACAAATAATAATGAAGATAAACATACACAAGACTTGAGGAAACGTGCTAATGGTTATGATTTAAGAGATAGTCATTAGAACTTTTTATCGTGACACGTATCTTAAGAAATAATGATCAGTATGGAAATGTTTTATTAAGTATTTTTTCCCTTTCAAAATGAATGTCTCTATTTTTTTTAGTTTCTTTCAAAAAGAATAATTCCGTTTTTTTTGGCAACACTTTAACTTTTTACGTAGTATGTTTAAGATCACAAAATTAAAGGATATTTTGGTACATTTAATTTAATTTTAATTTAAAATTATAAAATTAGAAAGCATTTATTTTTCTTAAATTTCGTTTCAATCAAATTAGGTCATTCTTTTTGAAACGAAAGAGTATAATGTTTATATTAGTTGAGATATATAGTTTGAGAATTAGTAAGTAGATAATATTTGAAAGTAAATATAAATTTGGTTTTATTTGTTTCCTTAATGTTTTGAAAGTAATTAAAAGAATTATTTTGAAATATTATAGATATATAAAAGTGAATGTAGAGATAGTAGCAATTACTTTTAATTTAGTCTTTTGGAGTTTGCAATGTGTCATAATATTTGTGTTTGTGTTTTTATGTATGTATAAAAACTTGCTCATGTGTGGATGGAAGATGACGTTTAATTTTATTATTTGTTTAATTATTTTTATTTATGATGTTACTAATATCTTAAGTTAAATTGAATTAATTTAAAATTGTAAATGAAAAATATTAAATTATTTAAAATTATATGAAAATATTGTAAATTGTAATTATTTTTTATATTAATATGAAAATATTATAAAATGTTAGTTAAAATTTTTATAATTTTAAATTTTTTTATAATTTTGATTTTGAAAAAGAAAATTATGATAAATTATGATAAATAAAAATTAGATGTAAGAAA
Source organism: Solanum lycopersicoides (assembly GCA_022817965.1). Classification (NCBI taxonomy): domain Eukaryota; kingdom Viridiplantae; phylum Streptophyta; class Magnoliopsida; order Solanales; family Solanaceae; genus Solanum; species Solanum lycopersicoides. The sequence continues at coordinate 94,576,141 of CM040624.1, read as the reverse complement.
TAACACACGTGAAAAATTACAAGTGATATATATACTTTTTAAGTAAAAATACAGATTAATGAAGAAATATTTCACATTTAAAGCTTATTGGATTTATAAATTTTTAGGTGATCTTTTTTTAATTATGATGCTTATTCAATTCATATGTTTTTTCTTCTTCCTAAGAGTGTTTTACTTTTTGGTCTGAATTTTCACCTTCAAATCGAAGGTAAAATCCCTCTGTTTATTTTTATTTGTTAACGTTTTTCGAAAGTTAATTTGATTAATTTTTAATGTTAAATAAGATTACATTTTATTTGTTAACGTTTTCTAAAGTCAATTTGACTAATTTTTAAAGTTAAATAAGATTACGTTAATTTGATATTTTAAACCAAAATTTAGATATTCAAAAATCATATGAAAAGTACTATAAATTACAATTTTTTGTATGATGCAAAGATGTATCTCAAAATGTTAGTCAAATTTTTTATTGTTTGACTCTACAAATAGAAATAATGACAAATAAAAATGGACGGAGGAAGTAATTATTTAACCTTAAAATAGAAGGTGAAAGACAATTATTTTGAGCAATTGGTTATCAAACATATAATAATTAAATGGCCAGAGAATTTAGCCAGAAAATTTTAAAAATTATAATATCTTTTTTATTTTTAAAATAAATTGATCTTTTTTCAATTTTTTTAGTAAAAGTATTAAAGATAAAAGGATAAAAATATTTTTAAAAAGTAAAATTACAATAGAAAGAATCTCATTCTGGCCAAATTCTGACCAATTTTTCTGGCCAAATTTTTTTCCCCATAATAATAGTATTCAAATTTAATTAAAAAAGGAAAAACATATATAACAATAACTTTTTAAAAAATAGAATTGTGATTCTTATTGGACAACAATGCCCCTATATAGATCGTGTATTAATAGTTCCCTAACAAAATGAGGGAGGTTAGGTTGGTAATCACTCATCACTATTAATTGACAAAAGAATAAGAAGACAAACACCCATATTATTTAATTTGCAATCTTTTTATTGAAGTGATCCTTTAATATATAGTATGGTCCATATATTTTGTTATAAAGTAATTAAAATAGTGGTGTAAATTAGGCACTTGGTTGGTTTATTTCTCTTTCCATAATAGTACAACGTGTTTGAAACTTTTTTCTTTTTTAACTATCAAAAGTTACCCCATGTAATAATGAGTGTAACAAATTATCTAAAAAAGCTAAACCTAGATAGAAGCGTCATCTCAAAATAAATTTTATAGTATATAATCTGAATTAAATTGGAATTTCAATACGAAACTTTGAATATTGGGTGAAAAATCAAACAAGATTATCTAAAAAGCTAAAACAAGTAATATCCTTGTATGATTAGCAAGAGTCTGATTTAAATTAGAGATGATAAAATTAGCTAGTTACGTTATTAATTGAGTCAATTATTAGTCTAACTTAAGTAAGCTTGATCAATTACATATTACAGTAAAAGTTGGATTGATATATAATTTAAATTGATTAATGAAAAAATTCACCAAAATATTACTAAGTTTTCGCACAAAATTTTCTCTTTTAGGGTAGTTTTTAATATTGCTTTCGAATATAATATTCTAATTTTTGCTCTTGTTGCTCGTTTCATGAAAATTTGCGGATCAAAGTATTTGTATTTATAAGCTAATTTTGCAAGGCACAAGGTTAGAGATTTTTTTGCCATAAATTGTATAATATTATTATGACTTAATTCGTTCGACATAAGCTTAGAATTTATTGTCTTACTCGATATAATTTATATCTTTCATAACTTGTGGGATGTTATATCATGAAAATGTAAATTTATTTCCCGCAAATAGTTACATGTTATTTCATGGCATTTCAAAAAGAGGATAAAAATTAAACATTATCCTAAAATAGTAAAATTTATGCGAATGCCCCAAATATTATCAAAATCGTTTTTTTTTTAAATTGATATTTTAATAAAAAAAAATTATTAGATATTACAAAATTATTTTGAAAAAGGAATTAATTTATTAAAACTTAATCAAAAAATTCATTTCAACCCAAATAAATCACTTCAACACAATTCATTTCATTCTCATTCTTCATCCTCGATTGAATCCTTGTATATTTATTAACTCAATTTATTTTGTTTGAACAAATTTAAATCAGCCTAGACCAAATAATTACAACTATTTAATAATTCATATATTTATTAACTCAATTTTGCTTGTTTCGATTGATTTCAAATTAATCCATTCATTTAACACCTGATAAAATAATATGGTCCACTACATGATTTTTTCTGTTATCTTCCTCTAACTTTGGAACCCTCTTCGCTACTTCAATCATTATCTCTATGTGCTTTACGTGTCGAATTGTAGTAACTTTACCCCACCTAATAACTACTCCCTTAGACCATTTTGAAGGCCATGATTTCTATTTTTATAGTCAAATTATAAAAATTATTAACATTTTAAGATATATTATTTTTATTATTTTAATATGCAAAAACTTGCGATTAATAGTTTTCATATAATTTTTAAATATCCAAATTCTTTTTTTAAAAATTTTAAATTAATGTAATTTAATTTAAATTTAAAAATTAGTCAAATTAACTTTTAAAAAATACATGATAAATAAAAGTGGACAGAGGAAGTAATGCTTACTAGAATTCACCTAAAACACAACTACTTTTATGATAAAAAATTATGAGTATTATATTTACACAAATAAAATAAAAATATTAATATAATATAGAGAGGGCTCGATTCCACCGTTCTCATTACAATAAAAATAACGTTCAGCCATAATAAATATAGACATTAATAAAGAGTTTTAAAGTTTTGCCCCATTAGTTAAGTATCATCAGAACCAATGTCGCTGAAGACTTTAGGAACATATAAAAAAAGTGTTAATTGAAGCTATAAATACATATTTAACGATAATTAAGCTATTATCTTTAATTAATTGTCAATAATAATTATTTTTTATATAGTGTGTAATCATCCGCCTATTTCCCTTTTCCTCCATTTTATTCAATTGTACATGACTTCGAAAAATAACATCTAATATTTGTAAATAAAATAAAACATAGAAGAATTTTATACAAGTATTATCTTTTCATTTAAATATTAGAAGACTTTTATGCAAGTAATATCTTTTCAAGTAAATTATATGTGGATATAATAGATTTTTCCTTTCGTATATAAGTAGAAACTTTATCCTTTTTTGTTTGGTGCGAGCTCAACTTAAACTATAAATTACCCCAAAAAAGCGGTTCGGATACAATTTTTAAAGCTCTTCAACCACTTGCGATAGAATTTTCAAATTTATTTAGTATAGAGATGTTGACACAAGGGGGTTATCTCCTCTGTTAAGATTACTATTGGGGATAAATAAATTATTAACATCTCAAAATGAATTTCAAATAAACAATTTTGATCTATCTTTTGGTACTACAATAAATACTTCTCTAGTATTAAGGAGATCCAAAAAATTATATATATGTATATATATATATATATATATATATATATACCAACAAAAAATATATCATGTTTGTAAAAGATATGAAGTTTAAGAGTTATTTGTTACGGAGTCGTCTTTGTTAGAAAGTGCTTGGGTCTTTTCGGCGAAAATCCAAATTTAATCTGTTGTGTGTTTCAATTTTGAATGTGGACAAGTAGACACTTAAACTTATATGACGTTGAACAAGTAAACACATGCATTAGATACACTCAAACTGATTTGTATTATGTCATGTAGGAAACGTGTATCTACTTATGCACGCCTAATATTTAAAGCATAAATATCAGTTGAGGTCAAGTTAAAGCACAACCTAATATATTATAGAAGTAATAAATGGTAAGGTAAATTCCCTGGTTGTGATTGTAGTTGTGGTCCTCACAAGCTTTATTCACTTTTTGTCCTAGCATGCCTAACCTAGGCAACATTTATTATGTTACTACAACTCTTCAACAAAACTCCCATCTCTCCTCTTGGAATTTTCATTTTCAATAATTAAAAAAAAACAACATGGCAAACACTGATGGTGGTGAAGGTGTGGTGATGCAAGTGATGAAACACTATTGTCAAGTGGAGAAATGTGAGGCTAATTTAGATGGTGCTAAGAAGTACCATAAAAGACACAAAGTTTGTCAAGTTCATGCTAAGGCACCTATTGTTTTGCTTGCTGGTTTAAGGCAGAGGTTTTGTCAACAATGCAGCAAGTACTCTTCTTCCAAATTACTCTTTTGTCATATCTTTTTTTTTTTACCCAATTTTGAGTGCATTCTGATTTATTACTCAAAAAAAAAAAGGAATTCTAACTAGTCAGAGGAGATTTGTGTATTCAATTGGTAAACAAACTGTTGATCTTCTTGATATAACAGAAACTTATAATTCTTTAAGTCGTCTGATAGTATAAGCTATTGAGATCGACCAAACCTAAAAAACTTTGAATCTCTGTTGGAGTAGTGGGCTTGGGCCAATTCTTTACGGCTTCAATCTTTTGAATATCTACCTAACTACCTTGCAAGGGCTAGAGTTAACTTAGGGCTTGAAATTTCTTCGCGCTTCGATGATAAATTACACTATTTGTGTATAGTTTTCAAAAAAATTGTGTATATATGATTGATATTAAACACCTTTAATTAGTTTGTGTGAGTACTTTTACATATATTTTAGGTATCATTGTTTTATCCCGATATAACTAGTGATTGATATTAAACACCGTTAATTAGTTTGTTTGCTTACTTTTACATATATTTTAGGAATCATTGTTTTATCCCGAAATAACTAATCTTGGTAACGATTATCTAAGAATAACTTATTCCAGTACTAATTATTAATCTTGATATAACTTCTGCCAAGACTAATAACCAAACAAAACAGGGATGAAACAATACTAAATTCTTATTCCAGGACTATTTATGCTTGTCTATCATACCAAACGACCTCATATATGCATCTCATTCAGGTTCCATGAGCTCTCAGAATTTGATGGCACGAAAAAGAGTTGTCGCCTGCGTTTAGACGGACACAACAAACGGCGTCGCAAAACACCACTGCCCATTGAGCTGGAAGACAACCAATGCAGGCAGATCAATGGGGGAAGCCAGGCCACATATGGACATGACTTTGTCCAGCAGGAATACCATCTACACTGCTGACATCTCTGGGTGAAATGCTTACTCTCTTCTGTCAGCCCCCTTGGGGGCATCGTATCGTTGTTAAGACCTATCGTTCCATGCTTGTAATCAAAGCAGAACTCAAATAATGTTGTAGTGGTTATCCTAGCAAACAACATCCCGTTTATTTGAAGTTTGTGTACGAATAACTCCTGATGTTGGAACTTAAAACGTTTATACAGTAACATGACCGACCATCGACAAAAGCAAGCACTTGTTCAGATTTTACATTTTAACATTTTAAACAAACTCTACGCACACATTTCATCATCTAACAAGTGTAGAGAGAGGAGATTACTGGAACCTTACTACTACACAGGATATATCATCGGTACTTCCTCTTGCAAGAGCATGTTCATTGAGATGCTTTGCAGCTGATCGCGCATCCTTAATATCTTTAATGCAATCAGCAGCTTCCTGATTCGAGAGTACCTGGTATTTCATGCGAAAAGTTGTACAAAGGTTACACTTAGCAACTATGTCATGCACACAAGAACATAAAGGATATCATATATTCGACAAACAATCAAAACATAATCCAATCATATTTAACGCTCTGGTAATGTAAGTAGCTAACCTTCCATACGCCGTCACTAGCCAAAATGAGAAACTCTGTATTATCATCTATGAGCTCTACCACTACATCTGGCTCTGAACTTAAATGCATCTTCAAGCTCTTGTCGCCAAATGCTCTTGCTACTGCTAACTGCCCATCAACCCGAGGAACATCACCTGAATAGAGGAGAAGAGAAGAATTTTGTTTTTCAACAGAAAATACATTATTCGAGCACAATAGAATAGAAGCATCGGCAATCATGCCCCCGTCTCCGTCCCGGCTTCTGTCTATCAACGAAGACAAGGCCCAGAACGACATATTCGCAGACGGGCATATTCTCTCACAAGGTTCCACAGACTATTTTCCAATGGGACATAAGCAAAGACTTCCTGGTTTTGGCGAAGAGTGTATCGACTCTGTATTTGCAAACCTACTGTGCTTTTTAACTCCTCTAAAACAACATCATTAATAAGGTCAAAGCAACATTCACATTAATGTCGATAACAAATTGGATTCAAAAGCAAATTTCCGCATATGATCAAGGAAATCCATAAACGCAAACCTTCGCATATAAGTACGTAAATTAGATCTAGTAAAGGAAATTCATTTGAACAGTATTAAGGCTGGTTCCTTCCTATCATTGACGCATAAATGAAGATACCATTGGTAGCGACTGATTACCTTCGGACTCTCAATAAAATCACAAATTATAGCTACGCACCTGGAAAATTGGACACGAAACCACCTTTGCCCTCGATGATCTCCCTCTCTCTGCAAGGCTCATGATCAATGGACAGCTGCTTGGCTACTCCATTTTTGTAAATGACGGCACGAGAATCTCCGACATTAGCTACAACTAGCTTCTTACCATTAATCAATATGGCTGTAACAGCAGTGGATCCTCCTTTACCCAAATCAGCAGCCTTATCCAAAATAGTTGTATCTGTTATGCGGTAGGCTTTCCTGATTGCAGACTCCGGTTCAGCCCAGAAGTTAGGCTACATAACGAAACAGAAAATGTGACGGAAGTTCATGGAATTCAAGCAAAGAGTCACGAAACTGAAAGCACACAACAACCGGCACTAATTGAAGACTGAAACTAGCTCTACACAATACATGTCAAGCATTCGATAGTAATGCGAAAGCATTACCTCGTTGAGAATATTGTTGAATAGGTGAGAGCGGAGGTACTCAGGAATCTCGTGGCTTAAATGGCCATCAAATATTGCAAATAGACCAAGTTCATTTTCATCGACTTGTTTAAACTGTGCAAAAACATAGTCTTCCATGGTATGATGCGATTTTCCCTCAACCATGTGATACCCATGGGTTATGTTCTTCGACATCTTACTCCTACCTCTTCCGGTATCAGATGAACTTAAACCAACCTTTTCCTGCAGAACGAAGCATCGTGTCACAACACATGGATATATCAGGCAATTCATCATAGTACTTGGAAAAAATTTCACCGCAGTGACAAATTTTCCACATACACTGAGATACTACAACGACGACAACATATCAAGTGTAATCCCACAAATGTGGCAAAATTTCCACATAAGCAAAGATACTGAATAAGCAAATCACAATCATAAATATATGTAATGTTACTTGGATTAAAAGGAACAAAAGCTTAAGATAAATAGCTTGATAAAAGAGGAATAAGTCCCCTTCTTTTACAACAAAAACAACCGCTACGCCTCAATCTCAAACAACTTGGGGCCGGCTATCTGAATCCCCACTTTAACATCTAAAATTCATTTTACATCATTAATGATGGAGCCAGAGGGACGAAAGGGTTCATCTGAGCCCTTCATCGAAAAATTACACTGTATATATAAAATCAACGGCCTAATTTACAATCATATAGTAGATGATGAACCCGTATTGCACGAAAATCCTGTCTCCGCCATTGAAAACCATCATCAGCCTAGATAAAATCGGATCTTTTTTCATCATTAGAAAATTTATGCCTACTTTGTCTAAACAATGGGCATAAACTTAAATTTTTCTGAACATATTAAAACCACAAACAGCTACTCTATACTAGGGACTTCAATTTTTAAAAATTTAAGAGGCAAATTGTGACACTTAGTAGCAAACCACTTCATCAGCTAAGTTTACTTGATATGAAAATAAATGCAATAGGTTGATTACGTAAATTAATCAAAAACAATCTCTCTATAATATTAAAACCAGGTAAAGTCTATGTACATTCTAACCTTCCTGTATACAATTATTACATTTGATATGTTGTTCGATGTTAACAACTAACTTTGTGGTACAACACTAATCATCATATATATTATCAAACATATATTTTAACAACAAATAGAAGGCTAATTGAACAAGTTATTTTGAAGAGAAAACCATAATAAACGAAAATTATTGTTTTTCTTTTTTAAAAAAAATTAGTAATTATTTTTTCTGGAAAATGAAAACATTAATTAAGATCCACGAGTAAAATACATAGATCAGGGTAGATTAATTATGTTTAGGAAAGGGTGATTAGCAATTTTAATTATGTATATGTACCTTAATTTTGTCGATGATTTCTTTGCCTCCAGTCATGATGCAAAATAAATAAAATCGAAGAAAACAAATCAAAAAAATAATAAAAATGTAGAAGAAGATTAGAAGAGAAAATTGTAGAAGGAAAGTGACAAGTGTAGAGGAAAAAAAAGATGACAATGTTCCTACGATTGACACGTCTCCTCTTTTACATATCTTAGTGTCTACGTTTTGCCTCGAACGGATTGAACTGAATTAGAATAATTAAAAATTATTATATTAAATAAAATATCTTTATAAAGTATTTTAATTAGTTTTTTTGATTAATTTAAATTATATACCTATTAGTAAAAAAAACAAATTAAATACTTTACAAATTAAATTAAGCAAAAAAAATTACAAGGTAAAAAATCAAATCGCCACCTAACAAATTAGAAATTGAAAGTTCAAATAGTAAATTAAATCAGCTAAATTAGTAAGATTTTTTTAATTTTCTAATTAGCTTTATGTGTACGCGAAAATAAGGAATATATTCTTCTAAATTTGGATGGAATTTTTGAATTGGGAATGGGGATAGTTAGTTGTGAAATTATTTTTTATACCATAGTCTTGATATTATTCTATTCTATATTCAATATTGACAGTGATATCAAGATTAGCTAGCTACCTTGATATATAAAACAACTAAATGGCAAAGATGTTTTCTTCTAATTAATAGCTTGTTTCGATGGTTGTTACGTGTGTCGTGTATTAATTTGATAAATATAATATTTAGCTATATAGTATTACATAAATTTTAATTATTTTATTAAAAATGACCAATAATTTATTGATAATGCTTCACGTAAAGTATATATAGATGTGAAATTTGATATATAGGCCATGTTTCAAGTATTTAGGGTTAGTAATCTAAAGTAATAGGTACATTGATAAAGACGTCACATGTCGTATTGTTACAGAGTGAATTAAATAAAGGCTTGCACCTGATATTTTATATGATAAGAATGTGTCGTTAGGATCTAACAATAAATTTTACAAGGTGAACGTTATATCGCCTATGTTATGTGAGGTGGAATGTTGACTAGTCAATAACTTTTATGTTCAGAAGATCGAGAGTAGTAGAAATGAGAATACTAAGACGAATATAAAAGCATACCAAGAGATGTAAGATGAGGAATGAAGATATTTTAAAGTCAGGGCGAGAGTTGACACGTGGTGTATATAAGATGACAATAGTGAAATTGAAACAATTCAAGCTTGTGAAGAGGAAATATCAGAATGTCTTGATAAGAAAAGTGTGAGAGCTTAGTCGTAATACGCTTGTACCTCTTTTTAGTGGGCTCCAAACCAGGTCAAAGGTAGTAAGTACTAACTTGACCCAATCCCTTCAAAAGTAGCCGTACCACTAAAAGAGGCCCATATCTAAATCGTATACATTTAAATATTGTTGGAGGCCCAAACTAAATTACTCGACAAAGTTGCACTTTGGTGGTCCCTAAAGATGGATTAATTTACACAAACATCCTTCTTTTAAGGCTATTATTTAAATTTTCTCTTTATTTTAAAAATTAACACATATATAGTCATCCTGACGAACAAAACATTAGACTGACATTTAACTTCTATAAAAAAAAAATTATATGATCTAACGATTTCTCATAAGATTCATCAATTACATGTAAAATAAAAAGATGATCATTTACTAAATAGCCATCCCGGAGAGGGACGCCCCGATTTCTCGATTTTTCTTATATATATTAAAATTAGCTTTGGAATAAAAAGTGTATATAATATGGTCATTCCATGTACCTTTTGTTTAAGTGGGCTCCAATCCAAGTCAAAGGTAGAAATAACTGACCCAATTTCCTTCAAAAGTAGCCGTACAATGAAGACTGAAGCACACTTAAAGGCCCATATCCAAATCGTATAAAATAATCAGAGGCCCAAACTAAGTTACTGGACAATGGTGGACCCAAAAGAAGTTGTTAGGCAGAAATGGGCCCCAAATGGGTCATCCAAAAGGGAAAAGTTTAGAAAAAGTTATATATATATACCGTACGATCACTAGTTTGCTGATCGAAATATACACAACTTATTCATTAATAGGCATGTATATTATGTATGTAGTATATGTATATTTAGTATAATGAATACAAATATAACAACATATACATTTCATACATGCTTTATAAACTAATTGGTTGAAGAGTATAGAGTCGTAATTATCACTTAAAATACCTGATATCTCTTAATTTACGTACTTTTTAGTCTATGATCTAAAAGTTTCATTCTGAACAAATTAAAAATCTTAAATTACGATCTAAAATTTTGTATAGTCAAATATTGGTCAATCTCAAAATAAATTATCTGCACAAACTTTTTGAAAATAGAAATAAAATCTATATGATGACTTAAAAGAAAACACAAGTGGGAGACATTGAAATTTCAATGAACTTTTATTGTCTCTTGGATTTGGATTTATTAATTGCCCTATAGATCCAAGTGGAAGTCCTCAATATTTGCTTTTTTGCTTCATTAATCAAAGAGACCAATGTTGAACTCATCATTGTATTTGTCTTGGGATTCAAAGACATCCCTAATATGTTATCACTTGAGTTTTTTGGGTCCCCCCTCTTTGTTTTTTTGTTTTTTCACTTTTCTCTCTTTGATATATATATCTATACTTTGCTTAAAATCTTCTTTTACTTTACATGAAAGTGTTCTCATAGAGTGAGTCTCTTCATCTTTCAGGTATAAATCAACAAAAGTAAATAATATAAAGTAGGTCTATCAACCATAGTGTGAGCAGGGGCGGAGGCACCTTGGCACAAGGGGGTTCATCCGAACCCCTTTCGACGGAAATTATACTATTTATATATGGTTAAAATAATATTTTATGCATATATAGTAGATGTCGAACCCCCTTCGACTACTTCGTGTGTCTATTTCTATAAATTTTGAACCCCCTTATTGAAAAAACTGACTCCATCACTGTGTGAGAGGGTATTCTTTTGGGTGAATTGTGATATAATCTCTCTTCCTACATTTCGATTAACTTTAAAGATAATTATTTTTTCATTAGTATAGATGTAGATAACTTTGTACATCAAGGCTTAGATATATAAGGAGAAATTACATATGTTTTAATAAAGTGAACGATAACCTCATATTTTCGGCACACTTTTTGACTAATAGGTAATTTCCGTAGGTAATCAACGAGAGAGTATTCTTTTGAGGAAGAAAATTTCAGTTCACTTGGAAGAAACTAGAAGTAATTATCGATAATAAGTAAAGTTAGTCACTCAAAAGGCATAATAAACAACGTGTTATAACATGTTAGATTACATTAATAGTCCGAAAACTTCTTATAAGTCCATAAATAGAAGTTAAATCTACTAAGTTATAAATATAATTTAAATCACCCCATTAAGTTATGTACCATGTTTGTCGAATTTCTTACTATTGATCCAAACCCTTTTAACCTTGAAATGTTACAACATGATCTTACTTCTTCTTCATCTTTTGTATTTCGTTAATTTTTTTTAACGCGCATCTTAAGAAACAATAAGAAGAAAAAATATTTAACTATTTTATTCTGTATATTAGTATCTGAATATTTATAACATCACACAGAACTAAGTGTTTGTATAGTCTTCAAGAACTATAACTGTTAGATAAAATGGAAAAAATAATTATTTTTTCTTTAACTTTTAAAACGACAAATAATTTAAGAGGTGGAATAATAAAAAACGATACAATATACTGTTAAAAATCTTGAAAATCGAAGTTCTTAAATCATGTAGTTGCATTTTAGTAGGTAATAAATCTCAATCTCTTTTCATTGACTTTTAAGCCAACAGGACACTAATCTTGATTATGATGATCTGTATCAAATTAATAGTAGCAGTAAACTAATTATTATTATATAATCTACACTACATATCAACATAATTTCATACACTAATATTGAGTAAATCTACACGCTTCCAATATGATTACTTATCCATATAGAGTAACTTAATTAATCAAATCTATAGTTGGCAACTTAAAGTACTGTTTTAAAAAAAATTATCACATGATTTTTAGTCATTTAGACCACTAATCTTCATTAGCAAGTCCCAAACAAGGGGTCCATTTATCCCCTCTTTAGGGAGAAAAAGCCAACTCTTTATACATTTTTCATATCAACAAACAATTTTGTGATCGAGTATAAAAAACGTTTGTAATATGATCAATTTATCGATTGAGTTACAAATACTCCTATTTAGCTTTGTTTGCAACGAAAATCGATGGAAAATCGTGGTAGAAAGAGCAATTCAGGTGATAGATTTTCATTTCCAATAATTATGCCGGTTCAGGAAGGACAAGAAATGGAATTTGAATTTTCCGGTAGTGTTTCGCCGGGATCTCCGAAATCTCCGGCGGATCATTTGTTCTTCAATGGACGGTTACTGCCGCATTACTTCCCCTGTCAACCGGTAAGTAATATCAATAGTCCGATTTCATTTTCGCGATCAACGAGCAGAACAAGTAATGCTAGTAGCAGAGATTCGCTCTGGTCCTCGCGCAGCAACAGCACGAATAGTCGTAGCAGTTGCAGTAGCAGCGCGAGGACAAGCACGAGCGAATCTTCCGAAAGGAAACTGATGAATCAAAGGAATAATTCAGCATTTGCTATGTATAGAAATTCTTCGAAGAATATGAATCTTTCGACTACTCTGCATACTGGAATTTCGCCTAAATGGCAGTTTATTGTTACACCAGCACCAGTAATGAAGAAAAAACAACAATTTTCAGCTCCAGTTATGAAGAAAAAAGGGAAATTTGTTTCGAAATCTCAGAAACAGAGTGCGAAAGGAGGCAAAGAGATGAAATCGAAGAAACAGAGGAAGGAAAATGGTAAAAGAAAAGTGAGATTTTGTTTTTTGCGAAGAGTTTTCAGGAAGTTTATGTCAGCTTGCAGAGAATGTCACGCAATGGAACCAACAAGACGAGAGAAGCTTTCTCGTCGTTGAAAGCTATGTTGCTTGAATTCTTCTAAAATATCGATAGCAAATGGATTCATGTCAAATATTTCAAAAAATATTACATTTTGGAAAATCGAGTACGAGCAAGATAGGTGAAATGATTTGACATTACTAATTGATTGTGTTCTAATAATTACTGGCTAATTGTTGTTGTATGTGGCAAGTGTGGTGATGATTGGCTAAATTTTTAACTTTTGGTAATTATTGATTTATGATTTTGGGAGATAATATTTTTCTCAAAGTCATATAAGTGATTAAGCTTTGATTTGTGCAAGGTTTGTGACAAACCTTCTATGTCAAATAGATTTTGATCATGTTTTGATTCCTAATCTCTTTTTCTTGTTTTTTATAATCACCTAATGTATGTATTTAATGGTCAAGTTAATCCAAATTTACGTGTTGCAAGATTGATTGAAAGGGTAGAGACTGCATTCATTCCATTAACATTTAAATACATATATATTCACTAACTCTCACTCAATCATATCTAACAAATGAATGCATGACACCTATAAACTTTTGTTACAAGAAAGTTCTTGCCCATCCATACAAGCATTGGATTTTTTTCATGTTTGTCAAAGATTTTAATAATAAAATAAAATTGTGATCAAATGTTTGACATGAATTGATCAGGTCATGTAAGATCAAGGTTTAAGTCTATTGATCTACAAGAAATATTCTAACTGTATATATTAATAATATAATTCGATTTGACATTATCATAATGATAAACAACTTGTTTATGACAATCTTTTATTGAATTCTCAAAGAACTTACTTGGACAGAAAGTTCGTCGATTGTATTCTCACTATTAACTTAAGACATTATCCTTACATCACAAGCAAATTTTTTTCACATAAAAAATTAAACTCGCGATCTAATATTTTTATAACAATCTCATTTGTATAAATGTCTTTTAATTGTTATAATAAAATATTATTATAAAAAAACACAACATATAAGATAACATGAAAGTTAGTTCTCAATAAAACTTGATTATTATAGTGAAATATTAGTTTTAAGAAAGTCTGATCGAATATAGCGATCAAAATTCAAATAAAATAAAAAGTAACCTTTAAAAATTATACATGATAAACTCTCTTGATACTGACTTCGACATAATGAATAATATAAATACAAAGTGATTTATTAATTTATATAAGCCATCTCTAACTAATTTAAATTTAAACATACGTGATGTTATTTTGTTTATATTTTTGAGATTTTGAGTTCGTTTAATAACGAGTGTTTTTAAAGAATCGGACAATAATTTAACTTAAACTTCTTATTTTAATAAATGAGGCTTGCTTAAGTGGTTGAGGACCTTCATCAATGATCGGTAGGTTCAGAATTTGAGTCATGCTAGAGGGAATGTAGAAACACTAATGATCCTATGAAAGAAAAAAGAACTTCTCATTTTATCGTTGATGATAACTTTTTATATTTACACAAAGGTTATAGCACATATTATAAGATATAAATATAAAAATAATTTAACTGCATTTTCTATAAGAAAATAGGGGGATAAAATTACAAAATAGAAAATTAAACTCTCATCAATAAAGAAAAAAAATCAGTTAACCAACCAAATAAGTTGGTAAGATTCTTCTATAACTATATAAATATTACGACATATCTAATATCATTAAAAAATAAATTTACTTTTTTACTTAAATTTCACGTCCAATTATATAAATAAATTCATAGGGAGGAAAAAGAAGGCAAGTTCTTGTCTTAGCACTATTAAAGAATATGATCATTGATCGCAATGGACGTATTGCTTCACTCTTAATCAGAAAGCTCAATATTATATTAAAAATATAAAAAAATTCTTCATACCAAACACTTCTCCCAAATTGGCTCTATATATTATGTAAATATTAATTGACCAAACTTCGATATCAATACCAACTATCGAGTTAAAACCTGACCAACTAAAAAAGATATAGATGCCAACTATCGAGTTAAAACCTAACCAAAGAAAAAAGTTTTTAAATCTTTGGATTCTAGTAGTTCGTCCTGTGTGTCAAGGCAAAAATTAAGGAGTAAAGAAGATTCAACATCATTTCACTACCAAAAGCTACTCTAATTTCATCTTCCCGCCTCCCAAAATATGCCCCATGACAAGACACCAAAAGCCAACCCTTCTCAAACTCTCCAAAAAAAATATTTTTTTTTTACTTTTTATGTTTTAATTATTTTTTTTCCTAATGTTTGGTATCTATTTTGGATAAGGACAGATTCATAAATTTAAAGCTTGTAATTCTAAAATTTATAATATGTATGTATTCGATAAATTTTTCAATGAATCTATATAGTTAGTATGAGTTTGATAGAATTCATATGTCTTTCATGCTAGCTCTACATAACTTTAAGTTCGATTAAAAGTGATGAATGATTATGCATCTTTTACTTTCAAATATATTATTTTTTATCACTATTTTATAAATTCGTAATGATTTTGTTGAATTAACGTACAAATGGGTCCTCCACTCAAAACATGAACAAGAGGAAAAGGTAGGATCAATTGTTATTCGTTTTATTAAAAAGGTCTCAATTTTTTTTAATACAAATATCGAATATCGAACCAGAAAAATAAAAGAATAAAGAGAGAGACCAAGCAGTATGTTATTGTAGATCTTTACATAGAGTACTATTTTAGATAAATCTTAAAACATAAAGTTATAACTAAAAATTGTTTTGAATATTTGGGTTTCCTTTATTGTGTAATGTCAACTCACCAAATGTCAATAGGATTTGATCTATTATTTGTCATTACACCCTAATTTTCAAATGTTGACCCACATATGTAGTGGTTACACAAAACACTCCTCAACTTTGAACCTTTAATTACTCGTTCTATCATCTTAATTTAAATGTCTTACTTTTAAGTTTTCAATTCCAATATTTTACGTAGCAAATGTAAAATCACAATGATTAAAAATCTCCTATTATTTTTTAAATTTCCTACACAATTAAACTAACACACTTAAATTAAGACACCTGAAGTGATTTTTATATTGCTCAAATTCTTTTTAACAACCATTAACTAACCATGTTAGATCCTCCAGAAATGCATGATATTTTAATGATCCGACACAAACGCAACAATATTTATGCATGATATTTTAATGATCCGACACAAACGCAACAATATTTTTGAAGGATCCAGTCAATACTACCCTAGTTTTAAATCTACTAGACATCCATATTTTTCCTACAAGAAAATCATAGAGAAGCATAAATTTTCCTTCATTTCTAGATAAACTGATCAAAAAGACTACAAGAAAAAAGGTGGAAACATTCAATGGTCCAAAGGATGAAGGAAAATCAAACTATTAAAAGAGCACTAAATTAAGCAGAAAACACAACTAAAAGCTTTTTCTTAAGTACAACTTCTCCCAACCATAAACCCTAGAAAGATCATTCCAAGAATCTCTCCATCACATCAGGGTACATTCCTCCTTCATTCCTATATTCTCCGGGATTATTCGCGTGTTGATCAAGTGAAGTCGATGAATTAGAAGACGAAGCCATCCTAGCAGGAAGTGTATAGCTCCTCTTGAACTTGTCCATCTTCCGAATGCTATCAGGGTGGCTATCCAGGCTCAAGAAATCGTTTGGATTAGCACCTCCGTTGTTGTGCAAGCTAGAAGCATCTGAGTTCGGATTTGAAGTCTTCCCATCAAGACTAAGCGGGTGCTGATTATGATCCGGTTTGGAACCTAAACTATCAGGATTGAACAGGATCCTGGAATCATCATTTCTACCAGTGAGAGCACTGAAGAAAGTCAATCCATTAGGCCACTTGATATCACTCTCATGATCAGCAGTAGCTCCCATCATGTCTTCCATTCGTGGTTCGGATGAATGAGGAAGTTGAAGGAACATATGTGATTCATCTTTCGACTGTGGAATACCAAGTCTCGCGGAGTTTTGGAAGTTCGGAGACGATAGTAGCGAAGACGCTGAAGGCATTGGCCTTGGTCCCCAGTTGAAAAGTGGAGGAGGAGCGCGAATCGGCATAGTCGACTGCTTAAGAGGAATTGCAGACGAAGGTGAACTAGTCCTTGTTGAAGAAAATAACTGTGACAAATAAAAGCCAGATTGATAGCCTAGTGACTCGAACGTGTGCCTCATTCTTAACACGAAATGGAGGTCTTCCGGTATCTGAGAAGGATACAACATTCTTATCCAAATTAGATCAAAGTACTTAATTCATATTAAGCAACCAACTATGTTTCTCAGACTAGTACTCGTGTTAGATACTCCAAAAATGCACTACTTTTGGAGGATCCGACACATACCGTTGGCATTTTTTTAAAAAGTCGGGGCAACATAGGTGATCAGTATATGAAGAAGATCATGAATAACTGTTTTAGTTGCTAGTCATCTGCATTCTAGAACAGTAATCACTAAAATAAACAGGATATCTTTTTTTAGGGAAAATAAGTCTTACAATCTTGCAGGATCCCAGTTGCAGTAGGCCATGTCCAGCTTGAATCACAGCAATAGTCTGCAACAAAAAAACAGTACACTGTCACACACACACATAAAGCTAAGCAAATAATGGCATACAAAACAATCCAAGAAATCTTCATATAGGTCAGCCTGGTGCACACTAACTTCCCACTATGCGCGGGGTCCAGGAAAGGGAAAGACGAGGTTATTTCCACAACTCGACCCGACCCCGTGACCTCTTGGTTTCTACTTTACCAGTTACGCCAAGACTCCATTTTTTTTGTAAATAAATAAGATAGAGAGGCAATTATTGTTCTGGAGTTATGAATCTGACCTGAATCCCTGACTCAAACTGGTCAGTCCACTCAGGTGGGAGCTGCAGAAGTTAAATCATCATCAACCATACAATCTTTATCAGACCAATAATTGGCAAATGCAAAAAAAATCAGTTCCCTAAGACAACCAAACATAAATGCAAGTAAACATACAGCATCAAATGAACTCTGCCAGTAATTAGATATGTTTGGTTCACATTCAGTAGGCTCCTTGAAAACCCATTTATGACACTTATCAGATGCAACTTTACCCATCAACCTGCAAAACCAAAAACCCAACCAATCAAAATAGAAAAAAATAGTCACAAATCTTTGTCTCCTCCACCTTTTGATTCTCTATTTATATATACTATATTGTCCATTATTATTCAGTGGTGAGAGAGTGTGGAGATGGAGAGGAGAGTTTCAAAAATCCAATACCAACCAAATCACCTACCCAGTACCCACCCTTCTCCATAATTATATAACTGAATGGACATTTTGCTGAAGGCTTTTCTCACAAGATCTTCACCATCCATCTCTTCCAAGCAATCTGTTCCTCTACCTCTGCAGAATCCATCTTCCCACATCAACATCCTGCATAAATCAACACAAAAACAAAGCAAAGTTACAATCTTGAATCTTTCACCTAAAAAAGAAATCTTTTTTCCTTCTTTTTCAAATCCATTTTCTTTAATAACAATAACTACGACTTAGTCCTAAACAAGCAAGGGTCGGCTATATAAATCATCACTTCTTCATTTAAGCTCATATCTTTCTTTAAACAACTAAAAAAAGAGACTAAAGTCCATTTTCTTGAACAGCAATAACTTTGTCTCAATCCCAAACAAGTTGAGTCAAGCTAAAAAAAGAGGCCAAATCCCATTTTCTTGATTAAAAATAACTACGCCTCAGTTCCAAACAAGTTGGGATCGGCTATATGAAACCCCACTTCTTTTCTTTTTTGACAAAGCTATAAAAAGAGTTGAAGTCCATTTTCTTGAACAATAATACCTACAATCCCAATCAAGTTTAGCTAAAAAAAAAAGAGATTTTGAACTCCATTTCTTGAACAACAACAATAACTGCACCTCAATCCCCAAACAAGTTAGCTAAAAAAAGTGATTTTAAAGTCCATTTTCTTGAACCACAACAGCAACAAGTAATACCTCAATCTCAACCAAGTTAGCTAAAAGCAGCTCAATCCCAAACAAGTTAGCTAAAAGAATAGATTTTTAAGTCTATTTTCTTGTTCCAAAAAAAAATGAGTAAGAAATCAAAATACTCACAAGCTACCATTGTCATCTCCAACTTTACAACCATTACCACCTCTAACTCTCCTGCAAATAAGACAAAAAATGAGGACCCCCAAAAGACAAGAAAAACAGAGAAGAAAAAAAAGCATGGAAAAATACACATACGGTCGAGGACGAATGGTCCAGAAGACTGAATAAGTCCAGTCTGTGTTAAGACAGACGCTTCTTAGTGCCTCATGAAGGGCCATCATCCCAACTGCTTCTTTGCTTCTATCTGATGTTCCTGAGCCCACCATTTTTTTCCCTTTTTTTTTCCCCACTTCTCTCTTTAATAATAAAAACTAAATCCCTTTTCTCTTCTCAACACACTCAAAACTCAACTCCTATAGAAAAATTTCTCTTAAAGATTCAATTTTTATTGGTTTTTTTATCTTGTTGAGCTAAAAATATACAATACAAATGCTTATGAACCACAAAGATAGAGACCCTTTTTTCTTCTTCACATTCCCACTAACCCCCTCCCCCTTGTATGTTCTACTTTTTACCTTCCTCTGTATTAGATTACCAAATCTGACTACTTAGGTGAAACCAAGAAAAGGCAAACAAAAAAAAAATTAAAATGGAATGGCTTTAGTAAAAGGAGAGAGATGAAGAAAGCTTTTTACTACTCGCTTCGTCTCAAATTTAAGTTACTTACTTTTATATATTTTATTTAATATTTGATTATTTTAAATTCGCATCATATAAAACTCTTTATAATGAAATTTTTTTATATTTGATCGAAGCGTGAGATCTTTAAATAAGAAAGTAAAAGCATCATTCAGTAATTGGTGTGATTTACTTTTCTTTTTAATCTATTATTCTCTCCGTTTATTTTTATTTATCATATTAAACTTTTCGAAAGTTAATTTGATTAAATTCAAAGTTAAATTAAATTACATTAATTTAATATTTTAAATAAAAAAATAGATATTTAAAAATTATATAAAAAAAATATTATAAATTATAATTTTTTGCATATCAATATAATAAAAAAATATATCTTAAAATGTTAGTCAAAATTTATATAATTTGACTTTATAAATAGAAATTATGACAAAAAACAGTGAACAGTGTCAAACTATATGAATTAAAAAATATATTAAATCTACTAAAATATTTTTGGTTCAGTGATTTTAAAACATGAAAAAGTTGAAACTAAAGAAATGTTGAAAAGGGAAAATGATCATTTTTTAAACAAACATAAAGGTAGAATATGTAAAACAAATTAAAACAAAAGAAGTATCTTCTTTAATAACTTTAATAAGTTTAACATTATAAGATTAATAAGTCTTCATTTACTTTTTAAATTTTATATTCAGTCAATTTAAGATATTTCAATTAAGATGTAGAAAATAATAAAAATTGTGTTGAAATAGTTCGAACCGTGACTATGAGATGGAGTAACCTTTATGAGGAAAAACTTCACTTTATATATGATTTTTTCGAACATGAATTTAAATTTAATGAATATAATTTTGATATTATCAAAATATCAAGTATCGAATACATGGAACGAAATTAAAAAAATATTTTTGGAGGTGCGTGCGTGTTTGAGAGTATGTGAAGGATATTTTTATGTTTTGTTTGCTTTTGTAATTTTACCATGAAAATATGAGAGGTGGTGGGGACAGCTTTTATCTTCCCTCCCTAACAAAGCGCTTACACTGCACAAGAGCAGCCAAAAAGGAGGCTCGTGCCTACAAATGTCAAGTTACTATTTTGCCCTTCTCTTAGTTAATTTGTAAAAAAAAAAAAAACTTTCTTTTTAAAATCTTCAATATTTCTTACAAGTTACACCCAATCCTTTTATATGAGTGATATAATTTTAAAATTGTTTTGCACGTGATGTTCAATAAAAATCTATGCATTCATCAAGAACGTTTAAAGTTCATTCATGTATCAATAATAATAACGACATTTTTAATGTAATTTCATAAGTAAAATTAAAAAAATATATATAAAATATTCAATTTTAATCAATAGTTGAATTAAAAATTTATCATGAGAAATTAAAATATGAAAAATTATGCACACAAAGAGTTGAAAGAGGTGTAATATCTATAAAAAAATTATGATTTTTTCCATCCTAATGGAGTTTGGATCAATCTCTAGTCCTTTACCTTTTAAAGATAAAGTGATTATTTTGATAGACTCGATTTTTACTAGGTCTTTAATTTTATTCCTATATTTTAAAGATAGAAAGACTATTTTAATGGATAACAATTATAATAGCAGCAACATCACATTTAATATCTTTAAAATGTGAGTTAAAATTTCAATTTGATTCATCAAAATATTTATGTCACATAGTTCATCACTTCATATTTTGAGTATAAATACATGATTTAACTCATGTTTGTATATAAATATCTTTACATTATTATACATTTTAGAGTAATATTCCTAGATAGTCACTCATGTTTGGAAAATTACCCAGAAATATCACTTATGTTTGTTTTAGGACTAGAATATCACTCAACTTTATCTATTTTCCTCAAATTATACTTGACACAAAAAATACATTATCTTCCTCCTATTAAGATGTCATGTCACATTATTATTTATTTATTATTAAAAAATATGGTTTAAACCTATTTAAACGTTAGGTTGCAATATGTTTTCTTTTTAAAATATTGTTTTCTAATTATGTTTTTTGAAAATATTTTGCTTTAAATATATAAAGATAAATTTTAAAAATGAATGAAAAAAAAAGTATCATATTTCTACAACTAACTACTAATGAACTGTTTTAACTATTTTTTAAATTAAGTTTTTTTAATTTTTTAATGATAATTATTATCTTTTAATAAGTTTTAAAATTAATTTTTTAAATAATAATTATAGTTTTTTTGTGGTGCACTTTTTCTTCTCCTATTTAGATTAGATATTTCTACATTCACTTTTGTTGGAGCATTTCCTAAAATCACTAAAAGTATGATCAATATAAATAGACATTACAGTTTTTTTTATAAAATAATTCAAATTTCAGTTTTTATTTTTAACTTTAAAAAATTAAAATTTGAAGCAGATCTTTCATTTCTTTTCCGTAATAGCCATTACTGTTTTTATAAAACAAATAGTTCAACTTCATTTTTTTCCTTTAAAATTAAAATTAGAGGCATTTAAAAATCATTCATTTTTTGCCGTTACAGTTTTTTTTAACAAAAGAAATTTTATTTTCTATTTAAAATAGCTATATTGAAATTTCTGATTTTTTTAATTGTATTTTTAGATTTAAAATATTTTTTGAAAAATTAAAATTCTTGAATATTTGTGGTGCTGACATGTGACACTTTTTACTTCTCCTATTATATATAGATAGATATTTTAAAAAAAAAAACTCACATATTATATCCAGTAAAAAAATACATAAAAAATTATAGTATGAGCTCCTCAGGTTCTTCAAGAAAGTATGTGAATTCCTCCCGTTCTTTAAAAGAATTAGAAAATTTTAATAATAAATTAAAAAATATAACATGACACCCTAGTAGGAGAGAAATAATGTATTTTTTCTGTCATGTATATTTTGAGAAGAATAAATAAAGTTGGATGATATTGTAGGTTCTAAAACAAACATAAATGATATTCCTCGATAATTTCTCCAAACATGAATAACTATTTAGGGAAATTACTCTACATTTATACCAGATCAATCATACTTCTAAAATACATTTTACATTTAATTATTAATGGTTGTTATACTATTACCTAGTGGGAAATTGAAGATTTTGAAGGGGACATTGCCAACCCATTATACAAAGACAAACTTGTCATTTGTATTAATGTTCAAACTTAAAGGTCAATAAGACAGTCAAACAAGAAAATTGGAAAATTTAAATTTAAATGCCAATCTTGAAGGGGTGAGCACATGAGTATGTCTCTTGGAGTTGAAAATTCACTATTTAATACAAGAAAAAAATTAAAAAATTGTGAAAACATGGTGCGGTAATCAATTAATTGAAGGTTTCCATGGTTTTCATGCAATCAACAATTGATTTTTAAATTTAAAAAAAGAAGAAGAGAGAATTGGAAGAAATTTTTATCACAATCACTAAACTAACAATTATTATTTCAGTATAATTAACGGTTTCATCACCTTTAATAGAAAATTATATTATTTATATATAGTTAACAATATTTTACTATATATATATAATTAAATCTTATTCAGCTAGTTTGTATATCTATTTTTTGAAATTTTAAATTTCTTAATCAAAATTTTGACTCCAAACACACATATCTAAAAGGACACTTTTTGTGAAAGAAAATAAAATCAAGAAAAAAATATACTTTTTATAATTTTTAATAATATTAATTGAATGATGATACGCAAAATTAATTTGTGTGTATATACTACACACAGGACAATTTGATAATCCAGTCAACTGATAACCTAGCTATGTAATCAAAGGCATATTCACTGCACCTAAATTATCAAAAAAAAAAACATGACATTTTAATATCGCACAACTCCCATGACTTTGGTAACAAAACAAAAAAAAGTGTAACATTTCAGCATTCAGCTATTAAATTAGACATATAAGCTGACACTGATAAATGTGTTTTGAGTCGAGTCAGTCGAATAAAATTATCTAATATAATTTATCTTTTTTATATAATTTATAAATTATTACAGTGTTAGATTTATCTAGTGATATAAAATATTCAATATAAAGTATCTCACGACCAGTAGAGATTGTGACAAAGGTTAAAAATGAATGCGGGTTATCAATTTTGTAGTTTTAAATTTTTTTTACAAAATCATAAACTAATGAAATAAAAATCAACATGAGTTTTGGTAAGGTGGTTAGAATCCTCCACCATTAATCAAACATCTAATATTCGAGTTTATATAAATAAAAAGATATTTATAAAACGCTAATTTAAATTTAATCAGAACGAGAAACGGTGGTTGATTTTGTATTAAAATAGAATGAAGGGCATGTATGGAAATTCAATGGAACACAGAATCTTTACCAGTCAAAAGCAAAACTGGTAAGGACTCTGACTCTCTGAGAGGTTTAGATATGAAATCATTATAAAAATTGGATTCTCAGTTGGTAAATATAATTAATAAATTAAGTGTCATTATGATAATAAAAAGAACTTTTTTATTTAATTCTTTTTTAGTTTTTTTTCTCACTAAAAAGACCTTTCTTTACTACGAAGCAGTTATCCTAAAAGGAAGAATATAAAAAACTCGAAATTTCAAATTATTTTTTAAAAAAATCTCTAAATACGTATTCTTCAACTCAACAGCGTCAGCTGCACGTGAAGGAATCTCAAAATAGTAAAATAAATAAATAATAATAATATTGGAACTCTAAAAATTTGCTTTTTAGAATAATTTATTGGTCTTATTCTAGTTTCTGAATGTCATTTAAATTAATATTCCATTAAATCAACTTTTGGTTTTGAAGCTAAGAACAAACATTTGAATAAGTCTCTCTTTATTTTTTTTTAAAAAAAGTTGGCTTCATTGATTAAAAAGAATAGAGATTTTGTACTTATATATAACAAAAAAAGTTTTATTAGTTCTTAAAATAATTAAGAAGAAAATAATCTCTCACATTATTATTATTGTTTGCTTGACTTTCACTTTAATCATATTTAATCAAATGATTAATTGGTAACCTCTTTGGACCAAAAATATTTTTTAAAATTTCATGATTTATGCGTACAGCTACATGATGATCTCTAAACATTCACTAATAGAAATTCGAACATTTACAAGTTAAATTGTTAGTATTTATATCCTGAAATGAACTCATTCATATTTCAAGTAAATTGTAAGGGGATTAAATTTGTTCAAATAGAATAATTTTTTATGATAAACTCGAAACTTATTTATTCTAATATTTCTTTTTATTACCAAGTATTATATTTAAGCTGATATATAAGCGCAAGATAATTCGTTATATAAGTTCCTTCCTTTAATTATAACTAATTAGCATTGTATTTTAACTTATCATTTAAATAATATACGTTGATTAGGATAAAAGCAAAAATACACAAATTTGTTTATTATTTTTTCCTAACATCATTCTGTGTCTCATCAATAATTCATTGGTAAATATTTGGATTTCACAATCTATTTTTTGCACATTTGTCGAGTTTCGAAAACGACGTGCATTAATTTGATAAAAAAAGTATAGAAAGAAAAGTTCTTTTAAGTTTTATGATTGTGGTGAAAAAGAATGATTAATCCTCCTTAAAAAAATCATTTCGAATGAAAAGGAGATAAGTGACATTCTCAAATATGATTTTAACTTAATTTTTAAAAAATTAGGTTCAAATTTATGCTATTATATGGTATCATAGTAGAATCTATCGATAGTTATTATTTATCAATAATGTGCCTTAAATTATTTATAATCTTTAGCCGTTTAATTGATGACATTTTAATAACAATTAATACTATTTGTAAATATCTCTAAATTTTATAGTGAATAGCAATATAGTTAACTAACATTACTATACATTTTAGCATTCTTTATTATGTATATGACACTTTGTGCGTACTCGATAAATCTCCTCACTGTGTAATAGCCTGCAAACCATATAGAAGATGTAAACCGCACTAGACAAGTCCTATGTAACAGACTTGACTCACAAGACATTTAGGAGAAGGGGGTCGATCCTGGATCATCTGTGTGAAAAACCATTTTCTAAATTAACTGAGTCATCTAGAAGGACTTATTATATATTCATTTATCGCTAAAATTTATTTTGTTATAATATCATGGAAGGAAAAAAGAAAAGGAAAACTTTACAATAGTTTTCCAACTCTTTTATTAAAAAAAAAAAAAGCTTAATGGTATAATTAATCAAAATAAAGCTGTAAAATTAGTGATTAAGGAGTCACGTGCACACGTGCGATGGCAGTGAGTCGGTGCATCGTTTGTCATAAAAAAAAAAGAGTAGCGCACGAATTGCGGAGCAGTCAATATTTCTCCCTCACGCGCTACATACAAGCAAATTGAGGTTGGCAAATACATCTAATTCGGATAGTTTAATCGAAAATAAGTTATTATATCAGTAATTATTTTGTGAAGTTTGATTAAAAATAAATTATTTTGAGATTAAATATTTTAAAATAAGTTATTTCATAATATATATGAGATATGTCAACACTAAGGCATACATGATAAGGATAATAATTTTAGTATGATCTAATACCTTCAACTAAATGCAAAATAAAATAATATTTCTAGATTTTATCCCTTAAGTAATTATATATGTACCTTATACCAAATGACTTCTTAAAATTTGAATTTTGAGATTATATTATGGTGTTGAATTTGAAAAAATTCCATATAATTGGTAAAATCAATGTCACGTGATTAGAAAATTATGGGTTCATATGGTGGAACAAAGTCTTTGAAGTAATATGTGGTAAAATAGTGTATAATAACCTCTTATTATTGGATCTTTTTGAATTTAATACACAACGAGGGTTTATTGCAACAGACTGCCCTTCTTTTTAGATTATAGCATCAAATGCTATTATTTAGTACTCCTTCGTCGTAATTCACATATTGATGTTTGATAGATTTAAAACTTATAATAACGAGTCATAGATAACTTGAGTAATAGCGTAATTAAAAAATTTAAAAGTTAGAAGAGAAGAATAATTGATTATGGTTATTACTTATTAATGTGTTTGTTTTTGTGTTTGTGTTTTGTTCTAAATAAGCCTACCTGTTTTTCTCCCTCTTTAATTTATAAGTCCTATTTAAAGACCTTGTAAAGTTCATTCATAAATATTCCCTCTTTAATTATTTATTCAAAATTATTCTTAATTATATATTTTGACAAAAAAAAGGATAAAATATTTTTACGTATTATATCATCAATTAATTATTTTGAAAAAAAAGTAATTTTTTTTAAAAACCTTAAACTTTTAATTAATCCACTTTATAATTAATAGGGTAAAATGATAAACTTGCTATGTCAATAGTTACTTTCTAAATAGGTGTGACAGTTTAAAAATAAACAAGTAATTAAATACTAATTCATAAGAATAATATGAAAGTAGAAAGATGTTAGATGTTCAAAATAATTGTGTTGAATGTGTTTGAATCATTTAACACGATGATAGAATAAATATTTGGTAAACGTTTTATATACTAATTAATAGTGTTGCCAAAGACTTTTTAGTTCCAACGTGTGAAATATTTTGTCACAATATAAATTGTGTAATGATTTTCTCATAGCCACTTGTTATGTTTAAATGTTTGTAATGCACGTTATAATAAAACCATGAGCACACGTACATCAAATTGACATGGATCTCACACATATATACGTGTATATGAAAGGAAATGTTAAATTGTTTGAATAGGAACGTAATTTATGTTCTTGCCATATCACAAATATTTGTGGAAAAAATGAGATCACTTGTTCATTTATAATTATTCTTTTTCTGATATGTTAGGTAAAAGAAGATCTCTCGTAAAAAAAATATAAAACTAAAAACAAGTTTGTAAAGAGTAAAGAAAATCATGTCATGTCATGTCAATGTTATTACAATCATATATCATGTACCTTCCATATTAGACGGGCAACGATCAATATGCTCTTACAAAAACTTGACTTTTATCAGAGACGGATCAAGAATTTTAAATGTACTTATCCACCAAGCAAATTAAAGATCAAGGGAGTTGAGATCTACAAACATAGTACACAACACTAACTACTCGAGAGTCGGTTGGTTGGTGGAATGAGATTATTAATGATATTTCATGAGTTGAAACGTCCTATATTGAGATTATTTTATCTCACCTTTCATATAAGATAACTTATCTCACGATTTGTTCTACAATGACGGGATGATATAACCTTGAAATTAAGTAATACTTATTATCAAAAGCTTGCTAAGACAAAAACAACCTCTCGATCTCAAGTTAGTAGTAATGTTTGTATACATTCTATCCTTCCTAAACCTCACTTGTCGAACTTTACTGAATATGTTGTTGTTGATGTTCTTATTACCTAACACAAGATAAAATAATTCTCAAGGATATCTCGAGATTATTATCCTTAATTATTCCACCAACCAAACGATCCCTTGCATTGTCTCGAAAGAATGAAACATTTTAGATGTCATTCTAGTGATTTCTTCTCAAGGATTTTAATGGTTTATAATGAAATCAATTCTAAATAGTGTGTTGGATGTAACAGACTAAAAGCCTTCCAGCCCACTTGGGTGATGGGCCTGTATTGAGAAACGAGGCTTACTGATGGTCTTCTACTCCGTATCAGCCCATAAAATTTCCTAAAACTATAGAGAAAGGGATTTTTCGTAAATAACCATTATAATAAGGACAAAAGACAAAAATCACATACTTTTAAGGCAAAATTACCATTTGTCCCTTAAAAGTTTATAATGAAAAAAATCCCTCAAATGATACAATAATATAAGCACTGATACATTAATCTGATGCACGAGATACATTAATTGTTAAGTAAGATACATTACATTTTATACATGATACACTAATTTGAGGTACATTTTATACACGATACATTAATTTGATGCACGAGATACATTAATTTGATGTATGAAAATAAGAGATTTTGGGAATTTGTAAAATTAATAGGGGATAATGGTAATAAGAGAATTTAAAGGTGAGATTTTTGTCATTTATCCTTATAATAAATTTAGTTATGCTTCATAGTTGTAGTTCACATATTTACGGCTTGTAGCAATAGTTTAAGTTGCCTCATTTGTATAATTTGTGGTACATTTGTATAATTGAGATATTTTTGTATAAACTCGAAATAACAAAGTTATACAGATACAAACATCTGAACTTTAAACAATTATACATATTATATTATACAACAGTTATATAAATTATATGATATAAATTTTGAATTATGCAAACGTATGAGTTATACAAACTCAAAATCCCAGCCAACGTAATTATCTTTGAATGTTGGTCGTGAGTGGTAATCAACTCAAACTATAGTTATAATGACTAATCAACTAGTATATATTTGCTTAACCATATAATTTTTCCTGTTGAGAATTTTCGCAAGTATCCAGCATTTTAATTAGGAAAAAGTTATTTTTAACGTATGAACAAAAATAGAATAAAGACAACTTTAGCTAAAACACGAAACAAACTCCAACACATAGTATTAAACTCTAGGAACGATTCATAAGAATAAACTTATAAAGGTTAACATTCAGTTTAATTAATTTTCATAAATGGACTAAAGCTCGATTAGAAGTTTAGAAAGTGACTGTTTTGATAAAATGTCAAACTTAAAATGACTTTTAATCAGAAAACAAAAAGTAGTTGGAGACATATTTTTTATTTTCAACTTTTTAAATTCATTTTAGGTTATTTTCAAAAGTTAAAAATAACTTAAAAATAAATTTGATTAAACTTTTAAACCAACCCAGATATACTCTAGTGACCATAGAACTAAAGTTAATATGGTTTTCGTCTCTCTTTTGAGGTTACAAAATTGGTCCAAAATTTGCAATATGCCTGACCTATTCAAAGTTTGATGAGTTGACCATGAATAATAATAATAATAATAATAATAATAATAATAATAATAATAATAATATATTTGGTGTGGATGTAAGTTATATATTTGACATATATTTTACATTATTACCGGTGTATGTTAATTAAGAACACAACACAATTTTGGTCAATTCTCAATATTGATCCAAGCAAGAATTGAACAAAGTTTAATCTTTTAAGTCCATAACATTATACTTTCTACTTAATTCATTTAGATTTTTAATTTTATTATCGATTTGTATGGTAATTAAATATGAAAACACATTATATAATACGAGTAAAACAATCAAGTCAAGTCAATATTATAAATACAAACATATTTTATCTTAAGTTCATAGCATGCACATTATATTTCATTATCAATTTGTATATTTATAACGAACCGAAAAAGAAAATATAATACTATATAATACGACTAAACGTTGAAGTCCATGTCAAAAATAATTATAAAATACTCGTAGTACTTCATTAAATAATTTATTAAAAATATTAGAAAGTTTACTCAAAATCAACTACCACCAAAGTATGTTTGCTCGAACCGTAAATATAAAAAAATCCTTAAAAAGAGTGCTTTCTTCGTACTCGAGCAGTCGAACTCTAATACAAATATCGAAAAAAAAAACTTTAGCCAACTGGAAAAAAGAACAAAAATGCGGAAGCAACAAATCTCATTTCTCGATGTGAAATAGACTCCAGCTAGTACGAAACTCGTAACGAATAAGAACAAACCGGTTTGACTCTAAACAAACCGGTTCAGTATACAAAAAACCGGTCCAAGGCAAAATTAATTTTTTTTCTCCCAATAAAATAATTACAGTAAACGAAACAACATTCCTTCTTCTCGCTCGATCCCCTGTGTATCAGAAACAGAAAATTACTTCAATCTTCGCTCAAAAAGGGATACAGAGATCTATGGATTCTCCTGCTAATTTATGTATTTACTCATGAAATTACTCATCCATCGACCGTTCTGAATTTATATTCATAAAAAGGTAAGTCTTCGATTCGGTGAAAATAATTTAAGAAAAATTCCGAGCAGTTTTTGTAGTATTTTTTTTTTAAAATTTTTTCTTCCTTGTAATAGCTGTTTTCGTTTTTGCAATGTTTAGTTTGGCACCGTCTCGCTATCGATTTAGAATTTGCTGAACTGTCATTGTTATCGTCTTCCACTTTACCTAACGAAGTGTTATCCTTAAGTTCCTGCATTTCGGATTTAGTGTTGTTTTTTATGCTTTGCAGATCTCAAATTTAGCTTCATTTCGCGTATTTATGTGTGTTTAATTGTTTGTAGTGTGAATCTTAAATTGTGTGTTATTATTGGTTAATTTAAGTAGTTAATGTTTTTTCAGATTGATTTACCGTGCCAGAGAGTGAGATTGAGTGGCCACATTTCATGAATTTGTTAAACATTTACTAAGAGGAGTTGTTGAATGAGAAGTGCAAGCTAGGGGATGCTGGCTTCACTTCATCTACTGAGAGTGTGAAGGGAAAAAGATAGTTGTGTATAAAAATGGCTGATGCAGCTGCTCTTATTGAAGCTTCAGGATCTAGATTTAGTGATCTGGAGCTCATTGGAAGAGGCTCATTTGGTGACGTCTATAAAGGGTAAGAATTAAAATGTTTTATTTTGTTAATGTGTTCCCATCTTGCTTTTGTTGCTAGGCATTGTGAATCAATCAGTTACACCTCTATTTCAAATTAGTTTGGGTAAATAATATGAATCTTCCATGTCCATGCCACTCAATTCTGTCCTGTTTCGTGCTACTATAAACTTTCCTTTTTAATAGATACTTAGTTATACCTTTTAATAGAAACGGATCACGAATTTTAAATTTATCTGCAAGTGGAATTCCACGTGGAAACTTTGAATTTAAGGGAGCTGACGTCCATATACAGAGCATTAACCACTCATTGTCTCAAAGAACAAACTTATGGGATGTATACGCGTGTTTTATTAAAGAAAAAATGGCTCAAGACTAAATTGTCGTAAATGCTAGTAGTAACAATTAAGTAATGGAGGTGCTGGACTAAAGCCTTCCAGCCCACTTGAGTTGTGGCATGTATTTGGAAAATATGCTTATTGATAGTCCACCAGTCTTTTATCACTTATTTGTGCCAGAGAAACTTCTATCCATACTGGCCCATAAACTATCCTATTGGGTATTGTTCGTAAACTTTGGTAACCAAGTCATAGCATGTTGGGTTCAAAGTAATCTAGCAAAACTGTTTTGGCTGAAATGAGATAGAATAATGTGGATGTAAGTTGTATACTTGACTGTATCACAATCAGTTTAAATTAATACATAGTAGTATTTCACTTACTTTTTTTTTTTTTAATATACCGACTTATAATAGTCATGTGCTAGTTGCAACTGGATAACCTGGTATAAAAATTTTCTTTTACAATACCAATATAAACAACTTAAGTTTAAAAAGTTTTAAGGCAATAATTTGTTTCTTCACTTGTTATTTGAATTCTAAACTAAAAGTACATAAAAAGTTGATTCTCAAGCAAAAAAAGAACAAATAGAAGGAAAGTATCTCAAATAGGGCAATTCGTAATGCTCTCTTCCTTTACGGCAGGATAACAGGAATACTAAAGAGTGTGACATCTCTCAGTTCCTTTAGCACAAGCCATTACATAATTAATCTTCTTTGGTATACCGGTACAGTACATGTGTCAAGATATGGTCTTTGTTTTTGGGACTCAGTGTGCCCTAGTGAGGCAGGGAAAAACTTCAAAATGTGTCTTTTATATTAATTTGGATAGCCAGAGGTTCGAACCCTTTCCATCCTCTAGGTCATAAGTTCTCTCTTGCGTTATCTAGAACATTTTAACCCAATTGTCAATTGTTAGACAGATTTTATCATAGTACATATTTCTACTTGGTCCGATTTGACCCGTCCATTATTGACCATACTTGCACATTTGAGGTGAATTGAAGAAAGGGCGATATATTTAAAGGTTTGGGGTTAAAACAAATGATCAAGTCATGCTACAAAATATACTCTAGGCTACATTTAATGATAACAACTAAACCTTAATTATAAATAGTTGATATTGCGTGTATGAATCCTTCATTTTCATTACACTTTGTTCTTTGATAAATCTGCATTAATTCTAAGAGATTGTAAGTTTTTTGAAACAACTTCCTTGTTATTTCAGGCATACTTTATCCATTTCAGCACCTTTAATTGTTTTAAGTTTTTGCACCTATGTAACAACATTTAGATTTGCCTTAGAGCATAGACAAATCAGTACATATGACAATTTTCTCAGCACATTTTCTATGTGCTACTTGCATCCTTTGTCTAAATTTTTGTATCAAAGTGGATTTGAGAAGGAAAATATTCCTGAATGGTTAATTTTAAGACTGTTTACTGGTGTGTACAAGTAGTATTATGTGTCAAATATCTTTTTGATAAAGGGAAGTCTGTCAAATATCTTGATGTTCAAAAGTAGATGATGTTCCATAGATTTGGAAGGGATATAAGCATGTGTGTGTCTAACACAATAGATAATCTTTCTCATATTCGAATGGTTAAGTCATTATGAACAACCACTATGATGTATAGGATTTTGCAGTTTTTTTTTTTTTTTTTACACAACATACCCAGTGTAAAACGTACCTTACCCCTACCTTGTGAAGGTAGAGAGACTTTATAAATTAGTAGATTAAGGACTTCGATATATGATGATTGTAATATGGAGGAATTGTGATTTGAAGTTTATACGGGAAAATAACATACAAATTCTAGTACGGATTTTTCGTCTTTTTGTTATAGCTGGATTTTGTCTTCTTGGTGAGACCAGAATTCTAGATAATCTCTTGAAGTAAGCTAATTTCTCTGTAACCAAAAGAAGGACATTTAACCTATTGCCAGTAGAAATAGGTTAAATGCCATTTACGGTAAGAATCTCTCTAACAGCTCGTGGACTTGAATGCCGTTCTTTTTGATAACGAACTTGAAGGCCATGCTTTATTAGGTGGATAAGCAAAATCTATTCTGCTCTGCATGGTCCCTAATCTCAATCAGTATGTTCTTCTTTAGCTATGGAAACGGGGAATAAGTGTAATAGCCTGTCCTTTGGTAAGAGATATACAGTAGTATGATAATAGCGATGAATATTTCTGAATATCTGAGAAAGTCATGTCTAGTCTAAGTGAAAGCTATTCTAGCAATGAAAGTAGTTTTTCTTTGTTATTCCCACCAGCTTGACATTAAATTTGTTGTTGAGATATCATCATGTTAATTTTCTTGATTTGCAGGTTTGATAAGGAATTAAACAAAGAAGTTGCAATCAAGGTTATTGATCTGGAAGAATCGTGAGTATATGGCCTTGAGTACTTTTCTTGGAGTTTGAAGTTATGTTCAGTATGATGTTTTTTAGCAGGAGCTAGTGTTCATTTACTCTCCTTCTCCTCGGAGAGAGAGTGCAATGATAGCTAATATGGAAGCTGCAATATTGTATTTTACCCTTGTTCTTCGTATTTGGTATATCAGCTGAGCCATAGATCTTTTTCATGCACTTTTAATTTATGTTTCTATTGTGTGAATAATCAGTCAAGGATAAAATGAGACTAGATTCCCTTGGCAGAACTTCCAAATAGGTTGATAAATTATGAGCTCTATCATCTTTTGTCAATTTTGCCAAGTAGGTTGGAAAATCGATTATTCTAGTACAATTGATACAGGAGAATATATATATTTATCCAATGGTAGCACAAGCAGTGCAAACTATAACTAGTGATTTATGCTCTTTGCTGTTCTAATATGAATATCTTCAGGCCTCTATATATTTTTCTCTAGCTAGTTTAAAAGAAATGATGAGTCGAAAGCTTCCTTTTCATATCTGTTATGGAAGTTGTTCCAAGAGTCTTTGCTTTGATCTACTTGATTAGAGCTTGAATTGTAGTGGTCTTTGTGGCGGATAGAATGACCAGCCTAACATTCAGTCCCTATGTGCTCTTAATTCACTTCATATAATTTTTTGATCAGGTAAAGCTGTAAAGCTACTTAGTTTGCTTCATACCTGAACTGTGCCTTTGTAAATAGCTTAAAGAATTGTACCGGAAGTCCATGAATTCCCTCTATTTTTTTTGGGGTAGTTGAAGTACACTTAATTTTCAAGGTTTTCTGATACATCACCTCTTAGACATCGACAGAAATACTTTTGCCATTTTTATGACCTTTAATAAAAAATCTTTTGTGTATAAATGGTTCTAGTTGCATGAAGCAGTCTAAGCTGGGTGGGGAACATGAAATTAAAGTTTCATACAATTAAATCGCTTCATTGTATATTTCTTGTGAAGTTCTGTCCTTGTTATAAACTTCATGACAGTTCTAGTTTAATCTGAAATGCCTTTTTATCATTGTCATTCAGAGAGGATGAAGTTGAAGATATCCAAAAGGTATGTTCACATTTTTATGGACTTATGTTACTTATTGCTGATTATATTAGAACATTAAATGAGCAGGGTTTTATTGGATGACTTCTTTTCAGGAAATTGCAGTTTTATCACAATGTCGATCTCCCTATATTACGGAGTACTATGGGTCATACCTGCACCAAACTAAGCTATGGATAATAATGGAATACATGGCTGGTGGCTCAGTTGCCGATTTAGTAAGTGGAAACATCTAAGATAATGCCAACCTTTCTGCCCTAGCTAAACAATTATCCTGGATACAGAGTCAATATTCATCATAAAATAATGGGATTAAATTTGACTGTGAGACGCGGTGTTTAATACAAGATGTTATGTGTACAAGTGTAAATATAATGTGTAACTGCTACTTAGGTGACTTCTGCGCAAAGCATTTTGAATGCGGTCCCAAAATCTTGAAGTCAAATCAGTGTAGTATACAACACGAGTAGCTCTAGTTTTTGTGCTGGGTTTGTTGAGGTGAGAAGAAATCAATGATATGGGATAGCTTAAGGTTATCTATTACTTATCCCAGAAAAAGAGATAGTTCTATGGTTTCTCTCATTCTGTCTCCATGTATCAGCATTGTAGGTTTCCTGTCTTGATCTGACATTCATTTGAAGTTTTTGAATCTTATTCTACTTATTGAAGGAAAATCTATTTCACTCTGGTAAAGCTTATAAAGGAAATAGTAAGTTTGGTAACTCAAGGTAAATCCTGCGTTGACTGGTGGGGATGAACTTAAAATGAATTGTAGGTGCAGTTACCAAATTTGGGACTTCTATAACTGAGCTTGTGGGATTACATTGGGTTGTTGTTGTTGTTGTATTGAGGGATAGAATAATGGCCTCTAGACGTAAAAAATATATTGAATATCAATTGATTAGAATTCAGATGTGGAATTTTTTTAATTGAGGGATAGAATGACAGCCTCAAAACCTTAATAGTATTCAACATCACGCACAGCGAAGCCTGGTATTTAAGTGGAGAAGGATAGAGGGGCGGGCCCATTATCCACCGAGTTTAGAAGGTTGTGATTGGTCCAAATGGTGGGTAACAGACGGATTTCTCGGTTATAAAAAAAAACCTTAATAGTATCTTGATGATTAACTGAAGAAAGTGTGAATGCTAACATCCATCGCAACTCACTATATGGCCCTTAGCTATCACTAGATTTTACCAAGTTTTGGCTGCAGAATGCTAAACATTTCTTGTTTCAGGAATCAGCTGGACCATTGTCAAATGTAGAGCTTGACTTTCAAAACCTTACTTAGCCAAATTTGTTGAGTTAGTCTATGATACTCCACTGCCAGTGCTATTCTGGTTAAAAACTTATACCTCTATGGGTTGTGTTACTTTTACTATTTGAATTGCTAAACCTAAAGGGAAGATAATCACATGCAACCACTCAACTTTGTTTTGCTTATACCTGTTCTGCATACTATATTTTTTTTGGTGGGGGTTTTGGCGATAAATAGTTGCTTTTCCAAGGGGGAAGAGCCTATATGCCATGAGTACTGAGAATATCCAGATGTGACAACATTCCTGGCCAAGTCCATTTAATTATATATACAAGAGCAAAGATGGTTAGTGCTGCATAAATGGATAAAAGCTTGCAAAATACTCTGAATCTATAAATTTTGATTAATCCAAACACAATTGTGTTCCGCTCTCCCCAAAGCTTCTTCAATCAAAGTACCTTGCACCAAAACCTAAACATTTCATAGTACTGGTATAGCAAAGTGCAATTATCTTTTTTTGTTATTTAGGCTGACATATCTGTTGGATTCAGCACGCCCTGCCACAATGTTACATTCCAGACCACATATTATTCATATGTATTTTTAAAAAAATAAATGTTTTTGATGAAGGAAAAATTATAGGTGTGTTTGTTTTGTTTCACTAAGCCACATTGGTCCACCAGAAGCAAGAATTCAGTCATGTATTCGATGAATTCTTCTCTGTATACTTATCAAGATTTTGTTTCTGCAGATTCAACCAAATCAGCCATTGGATGAGATGTCTATTGCATGCATTTTACGTGATTTGCTTCATGCTATTGAATACCTCCACTCTGAAGGAAAAATTCATCGCGATATTAAAGGTTCATTGTTCTCTTTGTAGCTAAATATTGATAGCCTGGAGATAGCTATATTGGTATTATCCTTGGGCCATTTCTACCTTGGTTTTCTTCAGTTTTATTTGCTGAAATGTTTGGCCAGAGCTTTAGATTTTGAATCAATGGGTGGGCCAAACTTGATAATCAGTTTTTTCCATGAGGATACCACATTTTGGAATTAGATGCTTCTTGGTGTTAGTTAAACTGCAGCAGTTGAGATCTGTTTTTATAAATTATATTATTTCTCGGATTGGAAGTTGTCTCAATTTGCTAACTGCTTCTTCTCTTAGTTGCTAACAACTTAGTGTTCAGTTTTAGACCCACTACCCCCTTTTCAATTGTGGAAATGACATAGGTCTATTGATGTTTTTGCAGCGGCTAATATCTTGCTGTCAGAAAATGGTGATGTGAAGGTATATTAACATGATCCTTTATTATGTTTCAAATTATATCTGAGACGAAGGTAACTATTGGTTACTATCCTGTTGGTGTGTTTCTTGTTTTCTGATCTGCTCTTCCACAGGTAGCAGATTTTGGTGTTTCTGCACAGCTTACAAGGACAATCTCTAGGAGAAAGGTACAATTTGCTATACTTGCGGATTTTTTTTTTGACGAGTAGATTTTTAACCTTTTTGCTCAATCACATTGCTGAGGTGCAATATCATTTCTTGTTGAGTAGTTATAGAGGTCTTTGGGTTACATGCCATATGTTTGCTGGAAGTTGCATTGGATATTTTCAGTTAGAAGTAAGATCAAGTCAGTCAAGTTATGCTAATGTAATTAATGTTTGCAGACATTTGTTGGAACACCATTCTGGATGGCACCTGAAGTAATTCAGAACTCAGACGGATACAATGAGAAGGTATCTCTTGAACTGCAGACATATGGAGTCCATTTCCCTTCATCTAATTGTTCCTTTCTATCTTCTTCTGGTTCCTCCGTGTGTAGCTCTTAATCTTAATCCCTTCAATTGCTGATAGAAATGATTCTTGTTGAAACTCCTGTATTAGTTTTTCTTCGTATACTCTTGCTTAAGGCATGGGCCAACTACTAAGAGCTTTTTCTTCTGTACAGGCTGATATTTGGTCACTTGGGATAACTGCAATTGAGATGGCCAAAGGGGAACCCCCACTTGCTGATTTGCACCCCATGAGAGTACTTTTTATCATACCTCGAGAAAATCCTCCCCAGGTTATACTTTTGCCAGTTCAATATTTTAGATTTTTCGATTATTTTGTTTATCTACTTATGATTTACAAGTGTCTTCTGTTTTTGTGATTTTAAAACTGAAATATTAGAATTTTGTTTCTCTTTTGTTCTTTAAGAGGTAGTGTTTACTGTCTTTTCTGTTATTGTGCAGCTAGAGGAACACTTTTCTCGTCCTCTCAAAGAAATTGTGTCCCTGTGTTTGAAGAAAAGCCCTGCTGAGGTAGGTTCCACTTTTTGTGCTGCCAATCTTTCTCCCTCTCAACGTCTCTCTTTCCGTTTTGTGCCTTACTATTATCATACTTCCATGTGCCTATAAGTGTTTCTCCATCCATGCAAAGTAACGAGTTGGACTTCTATTCTTTTAAGTAGAAGTTGGTCCAAAAAGAGTCGGCGCTTTTGAACAACTAGGGCTTTTAGTATACAACAATTACACATTGGTTGAAAGTTATGGATCTTCATTGATTGTGTCACTCAATCTAAGTTCATCTAGACCCATATTATATAAAATAATAATAATAAAAAAACTAGAAGTACTCTATAGTTTAGGTAAATAATTTTAGGTACGTGGGAAAAACTCCCGCATTATGAGCCATATGCCAAAAATTAGAGGGCCTATGTAAATAATATTAATATGGTTATCTACAAATATCACCTGATAAGTAAACTCTACACTTTATTTGGATATACATCTCTAACATGACTAAAAGGCTTCTAGAGAACATAACATATGACAGGTTCCTTACTAATTTGTATCACCTTTATAGATCTTTTTCTTCTATTGTGCCCTATTGTTCCTTGAGCCTTCATGGTTTCCGAAATTGTGGATATTCCGAGAGGACTGAGACAACATCCTTCTATGTGGTTTTATGTCTACCTCGTTCTTTTTCAACTCCTTCACTTTTCATTTCAACCATCTTGTTTTGATTTTTTGTGTAGCATCTTCATCTATCATACCATTCTCTTGGAAAATTGAGCATAGATATATGAACCTTCTGCATTTAGGCATTAGAATCCTATTTAGTCTCACCTCAACATTGCTCCTATGTTTAAATTTGTAGTGCACATATTTAGTCTTACTTGTTCATATCCTAAAACATTTACTCTTGAGAGTTCTTCTCTGAAGTTCAAGATTCTGTTTGACACCCTGGTTTCGGCAATTTAGCACAATATCTTCGGTAGATAGTAACACCATAGGACCTCAATTTCGGTTTGTGTTAATTAGCTCATCCATTATTAGGGTAACCGAGTACGAGCTCGATGTCTATCCCTAGTGTGCACTCACGGTTATGAGAACTTCATTGTATCTCCTACTATTCTCACAGTGACGACTCTGTACGTATCCTTTATAACATCAACATATTTAATATGAATGCCATGATAGTTCTCACAACTTGAAATATCTACTGTGTCCACATATATTGGAATTAGGGTACTCTTCCTCATTTGTTGGGTATCTTACCACTTCTTATTATAGCATTATGTAGCTTGATGGGCCATTCTACTCCAATCTCTCCAAGACATTTCCAATCTGTATTATATACAGAAGTGTGACATTGGGAATAAGCTGAAAAAGTGTGGACAACCTAGGACTACTTGCTGACAGCTGTAGTTTCCTGTGCTAAATAATTGATCCTCCATTGTTAGTGCTTTATTTGAAGAACGAGCCATTGCCCAAATGCTAAAGCACTTCAAGATGTGTTCGTGATGGTACATCTAATATAGGTGCCTTAAATATCCTTAGATGCATAGATAATATTACCAACTCACTTGATACATTCTTATGAGTCACTTCATTCTAAGGGTATAAGAAGGAAACTGTTTGTGTATGACCTATGGGCTTATATAATCAATAGTCTTGGTGTTTGGACATTTTACAATTGCTCAAAATTTGGGCTCTGGTGTAATCCAATTTAAGACACTATGGATCGTCGCTAGTAGAAGCATAATGCTGTATCAATGATCCGCACATTTTAACCTATGCCTTTTTATTCGTCTTCTATCTCTGCGAACACTGAGTTTATCAGGAAAAAAATCTGTGCTACGTTGGTTTTCCTTCCTGATTAAAGTTATCAAACTCTTGTTGTGTTGGGTGATGTATATATCTTTGTTATGGTTAGGTTTGTTTCTCTTATTCTACACTTTCTATTGATCCTAGAGGCCAAGTGCAAAGGAACTCCTGAAGCACCGTTTTATAAGGAATGCAAGAAAAAGCCCCAGACTGTTGGAGAGAATCAGGTGCACCCCACTTCCTGACATTTTCTGCACCTATGCCTATTCTTTGCATGGTTTGCTTTGGTAAAAGGAGTTCAAGGCTTTGAATGTTTCTATACTCGGTATCATTTGATTCTATAATACTCCATTAAATAGATATATTTCCACTCCTCCAAAATAATATCTACTTCTAAGGTGGTAAGTTTTATCTCATGCTAACAAAATTAATCAGAGTCCCACTTTAATATTTCACAAGATGACTTTAAGACCAGAAAAGCAGAAAGGTCCAACCTGCATCTTTCCCTTCGTTAGCATTAAAATATTCATTGTTCAAATTTTCTTTCTCAGCAATTGTTCCAAAGTCAAATGCATAAAAATTTGGGGTAAAAAAGAGAAAGTAATATGTCCTGTAAAAGAAGAAGGGAGTAAATGATATATTGGTATAATTTTTTTTGACTAGTTAGTGGGTAGAATTTAAGGATTGTTTGCTTAATGATACAGGGTCAACAAATGTGTATTTTTCCCAAAAAAAAATTTACATGTGTTTCTTGTAGGGAGCGCCCCAAGTTTCAAATAAAGGATGATATGGATTCTCCTAGGAATGGACAGAAACCTGTAGGGGAAGCATCGGGCACTGTTAAGGTGACAAGAGATGTGGGTACTGAAGGCACTGTTAAAGTCAGGTTAGTGAAACCTCTTGGGTGAGCTTTACTGCTATTTGTGGTGATTCTTGGCTGAGTTTTTCATTTACAGTGGCCAGGGGAAAACCCTAAAAACTGCTGGATGGGACTTCAGCATTGGAGGATCATCTAGTACTGGAACTGTCCGAAGTGTGAAACCACCGCAGGTTAGAGATAGGAAACCAGAAGTTCCATTGAATCAACCTGCTTCAAGAAAAAATCTTGACAGTGGTAGCAATTGGTCCTCTGCTTCTGGAACTGTCCATTATACTTCATCAGAGGGTTTCAACCAAAAAGACGGCGGAGATACAAACATCGAGAAAGGAGATTATTCTCATGAAGATGTATTGCTTTGTTCTCTATAAGTGTATTTTTCTATATGAATGTGCATACTTACATCTGTGTCTACCTACTTCATATCCTTTCCTGAAATTTAGAAGCTTGTACAGAGGAGAAAATTGATTACAGATTCAAGTTGCAGGAGAACATACACTCAAGACATCCGAAAATACAGTAATTGATTCTGCAACGTGGCAGCATGTTAGGCTTTTACTGTCAGGATGACCTTATTTAGGTGGTTTTACAGTGCTCTTCATGCACTAAAATATTGTGACGCACTTGAAATAAAAGGTGGATGAATCCTGTCATCTTCAAAACTGCACTATTATCCAATGAAATAGCTACATCAAATGCATCAAGCTTGTGCAAATTCTACCTGAGGCCAAGAGAAATCTCTACTTAACCTTACAGATCTCCCAAAAAAAACAATATAAAATTCAAAAGGAAAGTAAAGAGCTCTATTGTTGGCATTATAGTATGTTTGAGCTTTATTGTTGGCATTCTAGCATGTTTGAGCTTTATTGTTGGCATTCTAGCATGTTTGATCTTGATATTTTAAGAATCAGAAGTATTGACAAAAACTGTTCAACATTGCTCTTTGCATATTTTTTCTGCTAGTTTCTTCTTGCGACACTGTTCTAATCTTCAATTTACAGGAGGAGTTGTCAGTGAGTGGTACTGGAACTGTGGTTGTGAGATCTCCAAGAGGATCTCCTAGAGGAATCCAATCCACTTCTCTATTCAGTGACCAGAGTTCCCTGGTATTGTCAGCTTTTCTACCAAAATTTCTTTACACTCATCTGCCGAAAATCTTTTTGGCATATTTGCCATTGACTACTGGTTTCAATTCACTTTGCAGTCCAGTAGCACACTTGCTTCTTTTGAGGATGCTTCTTCCAGTGGCACTGTAGTTTATCGTGGACGTCATGATGACCCGGATTCTCCTCGAACGCCAAAATCTAGGTTAGGAATTCAAGAGAGATCTTCAAGTGCATCACTTGAAGACAGCTCAGCTAATCTTGCAGAGGTATCTCACTTCAGAATTCTTAATTCAAGCTGGTTTATTTATGGAAAATTTGTCTTAATTAGAATATGCTAAAATCCAACAACAACATACCAAGTGTAATCTCACAAGTGTGGTCAGGGGAGGGTAGTGTGTACACGGGCCTTGCCCTACCTTGGTAAGTAGAGAGGTTGTTTCAGATAGACCCTCGGCTCTAAAGTATGTTGAAATCTGCGGGTTGATTTTTGTACCACTAGACTTTGAACTAGGTACAGGAATGCCACAAGGATAATAAAGATGGAAAATGTGTTGAACTTTTATCAAGAAAGGTCATATATAAAACCTCATTCTAGCAATGGTTTATTAATTAGGTTGGGATTTCTTCTTACATTTAACAAACTTGCATATTTTTTCAACTCATTATTTCTGATTTATTAATCTAATTATGTTAAAGTCCCTCCAATATGACATCTTTCCATGGTTTGTTGCATAAGACTTATTAGATGTGAACTTTTTTAGGCCAAGGCGGCCATGCTAGCAGGACTGAAGAAGGGAAATGTTAGAGACAGATCAAAATTGGGCAAGGTGCAACGTGATGGGCTAGACAATAAAACAGAACAATCGACAATGAGCTCTGATTCTTCTAGGTACACAAGTTTTTGAAGCTGAAAGATGGTCTGAAGTTGGTTTATCCTAGTTTCACCATTTCTTCTCTGAAGCACCATAATTTTTCCAGGCACTCGCGTGATTATCTTGATGCACAGAAGGCGTTTTCAAGATCACGCCATACAAGTGATGAAGAAGATGGTGCGAGAACATATCCTGTACCTTCATCTGCCACCTTATCTGTTCTCCTTATTCCTTCATTAAAAGAGGTATGATTTGAGCTTTCAGTTACCTTAGATCTCTTATGGGTGATATTTTATGGGAGTCATGCTAGATGAAGTTGAGGTCTGTTGAGCTATGCTTGTTTGGATTGTGATACATTTTTATCTGTATGCATACTAGAGTATGTGCTGCTGGTCCTTTTCCATCACAAACCTTTGTTGTAGGCC
Source organism: Solanum lycopersicoides (assembly GCA_022817965.1). Classification (NCBI taxonomy): domain Eukaryota; kingdom Viridiplantae; phylum Streptophyta; class Magnoliopsida; order Solanales; family Solanaceae; genus Solanum; species Solanum lycopersicoides. Next base: position 94,532,211 of record CM040624.1, on the reverse strand, counting down.
TGATTTCCAGCACTTTCTGGGGCTTCAAACAGTGCATATTTGAAACGGAAAGGGTACAAATATCTCTTTTGGGGTGAAAGGGTTTTTAATAGATTAATGCCATTGAGTTGTATTGGTATAAAAGAGCTGAAGAAAGATGAGAAAATAAGGCTGGAAAATGGTGGCAAAAATCAAAAGTTCAACTAACCATAAGAATCAATTCCTAGGTGGCTTAGGCATCACTACTAGGTTAGAATTGCACTAAACAATCCAAAGAGAGTGTAATGATAATAGGACATCTGTAATTGCTGATATCTTTATAATTGACGCACTACAATGGTACTGTTAGACTTCAATGAACTCATCTTTACAAGAAGTAATTATAGATGAATTTGGAACCAAATACTTGTAATTGTATAAAATCAGACTATCTAGACTAAGATATTGATTAAAAAAACTCCTGGCTGGACTAGGATAAGAAAGGGATTATCGTATCTAGATTCATAAAAGGACTTAAAATTGGCTATTTGGCAGATTTTTTTTTGAACTGCAGTAATTTAGAAAATTTCTGCAAAGAACTATTATTGCCAGAAAAATCTAGATTTCGTAAGCTGAAATTAGGAAAAACCTATTTATTGTTGATTGCATACTAAGATGAACAAGCCTTCATATTATTACTTTTTATCTAAATTGTCATTGAAATAGTGGTGGTATGGTCTGATGTCATCTGAGATATCTTGTGATCGAAAAATTGAGAGTGAACCTAATAGGTTTGACCTGAATCGTTTTATCTATCAATAAACACATAAGTGACTGTTGGCTTTTCGCTCAACCTGAAGGCAACCGATCTTCTACCAGATGTGGAAGCAACCACTAATGCTTGCATTAGGGTAGGCTGTCTACATCACACCCCAAGGGTGTAGCACTTCTCCGGACCCTGCGTGAACGTGGGATGCTTTGTGCACCGGCTGCTCTTCTTTTACTTCTATCAGGCCCAATAGTCAAAAACCTAGCACATAATTGCTCTTCTGATAATTTTCTCACCTTCTCTTCATTTATCTTGGTGTGTAGGCTGCTACCAGTGAAACAGATGGTTCACTCATGCAGGCGATGGTCAGCTCCTTTATGGATATGGAGCGCATGAAGGCTGGTTCTTGCGATCTGTTCATGACTAGGTTGCTTCAGCGACTAGCAAGGTTATTAGTTATTCTACACTATATTCTAGCGTTGAAATATAACTTGAATGTATTTGTTAATAATAGCTTGTCTCAAGCAAGTTGAATCTCATTGCAGTGCGAAGGATCCGTCTTTGAAAGATCTGCAAGACCTGGCTGGTCGCATCTTTTCAAAGGGAAAGATTGAAACAGAGAGTACAATTACCGAGTCTGATAGCAAAAAAAAGCAGCAGAGTAAAGAGCTTAATTCAAATGCCAATTTGAGTCCACTGGCGAGGTTCTTGCTTTCAAGGTTTGTCTAAAATGTCATCAAATATTAAGTTCTTGCAGTACTGTGAAAAAATTACAGAGGCACCAAATAAATTCCTCATCAAAACATGCCTAGTTTTAGATTGGGAGAGCCGAGATGAGAGACTGGATATAAGAATTTACATCTATTTTTCCTCCGTTTCACGATTATTTTGAGCCTCTTTACATCTATTTTGCTCACAGTATTGAATGGAAAATTATTATGCTTTATATATCTAGAAATGTGAAATGCATATTACGACATGCATCTATCTAACTAAGGTTAAAGCATTTGCTACGCATGTCTTCCTAAACAAGTTCGACCTTTCAATTGCAGATGGCAAGGGCATGCTTCTCGAGATCAAAATTCCTAAACATTGAGGTTAGATTTTTGTTTCAAAATTTTGCCTTCTCCAATCTTGTTTGTTCCTGAATTATTTTGATTATGTGTACATATCATTTTGAGGACATCTGTAATTTCGTTGTCTGATTCAAATTTATTGGGGTTTTTCCTAATTGAAGATTTTTCTTTTCTGCTTTTGCTTTGCAAATGTAATTTAAAGCTCTATTTTCTGTTAGAATTTATCCTTTGATTGGGCGTTTTTATTGCTCGATGTAATAGTAACAAGCTTTTTATGTTTTTAGTGCTAACCTCGGTGTTGCAACTTCCTGAAGATGTTGTAAAGGACACTTCACATATTGTTAGTTAACTTGTTGATTTTCCTTCCTCTTTGGTACCTAATACCTATAGTAAATAACATTTCACTTTCTCTATTCATCCTTGTATCTTGTCTTTATTTTCTTCTGTATAATCGTAGTGCACGGGCCAACTTGGGCATACCGAAATCAACTAGTTTTGGGTATTCGCAACTTCCCACCCAGTGCAGTATTGGTAACTGTCCACCAAATGGACAGATGGGAAGAAAAGAATTCGAACCTGAGTAATTGTCCACCATTTACACACCCTTGGATGAGTTCTGTTTTTTTTTTTTTTTTTAATAAAAAAAAGTGGTTTCACTATTATGGTCAGAGGTTAGGCAAGGTTTTAACCTGTATGTTAATTAAAAGTTGTTTGATTAATTGGATTGTTCCTTCATGCATTCTCTTCTTCTTGTTCAGCTAGGCCATATTTGGGGCACACACTTGGGATGAGAACGACTCACAACCCACATGTATAATTTGATGAAATGCTCGGGGCAAACTCCAAACTCCAAAGCACCAGCTGACGATAGTAATTATTTTTCTAATGAAGTGGTGATATTAGCTCGCTATAAAAATTAGCCATACCCTCATTTCTGATAAAGATATTGCCAATGTGGATAGGGTAGCGTGTAAAAGGATTAATGTATGTGTATGATTATAGAAATATTTTTCGCTAAGTGTAAAAAAGTTACAAAGTTATTTTATTTTCCAATTCAGAAAGGCCATCATTTTTTTTTAAGAAGGGCTAAATTGAAACTGATGCTTCATGGTACAACTAAAGATGAATTATCATTGATATGATTCAAATACATATATTCATCTGGCAGGATGTATCCTCACAATGGCTCTTTTACCACAATTGTATATTTGAACAGTAACATTACCACTATGCACTCATAACGACGACCATTAACATGTTAGTATACCAATTTATATGACCAAAATGTTCGAAAATAACAGCAATTTCTGAGTTATTAAATAAAGTCTTCTACCAATTTTCTTTTTTAACTTAATAAATTTCTTCAATATGACCATATATTATCTCTTCGGATACTTTTATTTACTTGAGTTCCCGTGAAGTATGTAAGCATACTAAAATAGTATATGGCGCAAAAATAAGACGCAGCTAAATTTTCATCCCATGACGATGGTATTAAATTCTCTTCGCGGTCATTTCTTCAAACACCTTTCGTGCACTACCAGTACCATAATCACCGGCCATTTCTTCACCGGACGCCGCGTTCACCGGCTAATTCCGTTCATTCATTTCTCTAAATCCTCTGCTGCGCAAAGATACCAGCATCGGAAGCACATCCAAACAGCAGCTAAATTTTCCACGTTATCTTCTCCTTCTTCGGAGACTCCGGCTACTGATTCATTCACTTCTCCGTACCTCTCTGTTCGCATTTGCTGTCAAAAGGATGTTGCCGTAAGTGAATATGCTTCAGTTTACTGTTTTATCTTGCTTGTTATGCTAATTTTACGCGTCTCTGCGCACATACAAGTTGTCAAGTGAACAATTTTGCTTGTGATAAATTGTTATATATGCTGTAGTTCATATACGGTTCATGTTGAGAAGAAATGAGAAGAAATGCTGAATTTCGAGCATCATCAGAGTGTCAAAAATTACTACACTAGTTAGTGCGTTATGGAATAGGTGCGAACTTGGTGAAATACTGCATTTTTGTGAAACTTTTAAATTATGTGTAGTTTGAGTAGTTGAGTGGAAGACAGTGGATGCATACACTGTGTGAAAACATACATTCACCTTTGCGCATTAGGAAATTTGGAGAGTGAAACTGTCATGTAATCTTCAGTTGTGTTATGTCAATTTAGAGCTCTTGTAGTTCGTGCTCAATCCCTAAATGAACAGTGACTGTGTAATACGATGCAGAAATTACATGTAGTAAGTACAGCATATATCAAATTGAGCTTCGACTTCTATTTCTGTTTTACTATCAGGATATGCTCTCAGAGGCTCTTTTATGTTTTGGAGCCAGTTCAACTACTGTGGATGAAGAAGAAAGCAGTGAGAGAAGTGATGAGGTAGAGTCTCCATTATTCTATTCATTAATGATGTTTTTTAGGTAGGACGAATCAAAAAAGGCTTTTGATGTTTCTGTGTGCATGCGTTTAACTTCTTTTCGCAACTGAATATACGTAATGGTTCTTTTTATGCATCTTACTGGAGAACTAGTAGCATAACTTGCTTTTCTGGGTAAATTCAATTTGAGGTGTTCAGAGCTGTTTAACTTTCAGTCGTGTGAGGTGGAGTTTATCATCATTAAACTTCAGTTGGTATTTAGTAGTTACTCCCTAAATATGTTTGACTGGTTTCTTTCAAACTTCTGATTTGTATTTATTAACTTTATTTTCCCTTTCTCCTACCTCCCAGATTATCATTACTTCCATCTTTTCTGTATGCAAAGATGTGAAAGACTGCATTTCACTTGCTGCTGATTCTATAGGGTTGCAAAAGATACCCAGTTTTGAGGTTGTGATGCATGACCACACTGATTGGATAAAAGCTACACAGGTCAACATTCTTTCCCTTGTTAATGACTATTGTGTAGTGTCGTAATATAAGAAATATTATTTTGATCTTTCACCTGGGTATTTATGCCTAGCCAAAAACATGCACTGATAATCTTGGTTTTATAAGGGCCTCAAATCTTCTTTTTTCTCCAAGACTAATAGGAACCAGCAAGATTATGATCAATTACCAACTTTTACGGTCTTTATGGACATGTAATCAAGTTGCAGTCCTGTGTTAATATCTGCAAATTTCAAATGTGCTACTTGCCAATTCTTCTCTTTCTATTAATGAGTATTAAAAATGAACATGAAGCTGGATACTGTTTGTGTCTTGTTTATAATGTCCATTTCTTGTTAAAAGCATGAAATGAGAATGAGTTGTCTTGAAAATGCAGATGACCAAATAATGATTATCCTCTTAAAAGGCTCCTTTAGATCATCTTTGACATTTAACCAGTAGTTTAATAACTTGGCAAATCTCCCTGACCTTTGCATGTTTCAGTGAGTTACTAATGATGAGGGATCTAGACGGATTGGTTGTTTACCAATCCATTGGAAGCTTGCATGCAAATGAGATGAATTGATGTTATGATGCCACTGGATTCCTGTATCTCTTAATTTCAACTGCGTGTTTGGAAGCTAATAGAGCTTCTGACATCATTCTGTTACCAAGTCATGTGTCTATATGTGGCACATGTTATCATCTTGGTGACTGGTTGAACCAGCTAAGTTAATTTAGATCTTTCAACCATTGTCAATTTATTGCAGGAATTGTTTTGCCCGGTGGAAGTTTCTGAAGGACTCTGGGTGGTACCTGAATGGACAACTCCTCCAGTATGACTATACCTGTCTCTCTCTCTTTGTTCTTATCACATGATTCAATTGGTTCTACACTCAGGCCCACAGTTCAAAGCATTGTTTTAATATTCAATGAAACTTTCATATTACTGTCTCATGATTCTGAGGTCTTCCCTTTTTTAATTTTCTTGGTTGTTGGTCATGAAATCCCAGTCTGCACATTGTCATCTTTCCTCCATAAGCAATAATTCATACATATCTGTAATATGTGTATGTTCTGTATATATAAGTATAAAGAGCGTGTGCTTGAATTGTAGGATCTTCAAGCAACAAATATAATCCTAAATCCTGGTTTAGCATTTGGGACTGGGGAGCACCCAACAACTAAGTTGTGTCTCCTGCTACTGCGTGATTTGATAAAAGGAGGAGAATTCTTCTTGGACTATGGAACTGGTTCGGGTGTGCTAGCAATTGCAGCTCTTAAGGTACTTGGATTTTCATTCAAAACTTGCGTTACTAAAGCTAATGAACTGATTCCTTATAAATGAAGTTCCATCTAAAACTTATCCTTTACTCACTGAATTCAGGCCTTGCTCCTCTCTCTGTCAAAAGAATTGCTCTTGCTAGTTTAATAACATAATTAAGGAATATAGTCCGACACAAAAAGCACGATGAACGTCAAAACTGCTGGCACTTGAATAATAGAGATGTGAGCCTCAAACTAAATCCTTTTAACTTTATGAAGTGATAGGTCGGAAAGGGTGGCAGTGGCCAGTAGCTGTGGCAAAGGACCAGAAAATGTACTGATTTTAGACATAGGGGTGGTGGATGTGACAAATATATGAGGAACAATTTTCAACATCTATTTTCTTCTTTTATTGCTTGATCATTTTTGGGATTTTAAGGGCTTGCTTCTTTCTTTCGATTATGTGGAACCGCTTCCTTAGATTTTAATTTCACTTCTTAACAAGTGGATGGAAGTTGAGAAGATAAATTTAGGAAGCTTTGGTTTTGTATAGGATCAAAGTTGGAAGAGAAAAAATGTTCAACTTTGAACCTGATTCGATAAAATAGTTGGAGAAGCACAAACATTAGTACTTTGAACTAAACTTGATTTTTCTTGAAAAAACATATTTTCTGAAAAATGCATTCTGTGAACTATAGCTTAATTACTGTACCAGAAACAAAATCAAAATTCTTAATCTGTAGGAGATTCCATCAAATTCACGGGCTGTCTACTTTGTCCACAACTTAAATCTGATTTCTTTCTGAAACCTCAAACACTGTTTTTTGAACTCGTCATTTATTATCATGGTGTTGCTAATATCTTCCTTGTCAAATACTTATATGCAGCTTGGTGCAGCTTTTTCAGTTGGTTTTGATATAGATCCCCAGGCAATCACATCTGCTCAATATAATGCTACTTTAAACAACATTGGACATGGAAAATTGCTATTAAATCTTGTTCCTGGCAAAGGAATTCTTCCCTCTGCAGATTTTAGTTCAAGTATGGACATTGATCAAACTGCCTATGATGCAGAAGTTCTAAATAACAGGGGAAAATATGACATCGTTGTGGCAAACATATTATTGAATCCTCTGCTTGAGTTGGCAGATCAGATTGTGTCCTATGCAAAGCCTGGTGCAACAGTTGCTCTTTCCGGGATCATATCTGAGCAGGTATATACATTCTGTTTTATTGTTGAACTGTCGAGTGAATAAGGCTTGAGGATACATTTGCTAATTGATTTGCTGGCACCACAAAGAATGAGGGAAAACTATAAGAATAATGCTGTCGTCTGATATTAGCCATTATTTGCTTAACATCATCATCTATTACCCATAAAAGATAACTAACACCCTATACTTTATCCTTTTTTTTTCGTGTCTGAAGTTAAAACTCCATTTCATAGCAAACTATAAGAGTAAAACATGCATATGACAATACTCTACTTTACCATCTTTTTGATAGTCAACAGGTTCTATAACTTCCTTTGGTATTTGTTGCTCCTGGATTTTCAAATGACATGACTCTCGGTCTCAGTAATTTAATACTCATATCTAGTTCCTGAAATTTGTATGTATGCTTAATGATTGTCAACAATTTCCTCTCAATTATTCAATTCATCCATTGACATTTTGCTAATGAAATTACAAACAGTTGTGTTTCAACAAAAAATAAGGTATTAGCAGAATCATGTGCATACGAATGAGACTACAACTATGAATGTAGATTATTATATGTGTTCTGTTTTTGTGAAACAAGAAAATTGTAGATTACCTATTGCAATATTTGCATTATTGATACTTCAATGTGATAAAATTCTTCTGCAGATTCCTCTCATACTAGAAAGGTATTCACAATACCTAGAGAACATTACAGTTACAAAGATGGATGACTGGGCTTGCATAAGTGGCTTAAAGAAATGACATAACAGCAGCTAAAGGACAACGGAGGTTCAATTTCTAATGTTGTGGCACTTAAGATTCTACAAAACTACGGGAGTCAGATGTAGATCGAGCCCTGGAAGTCCTTTCCTCGCAGCTCCCTGCGTGACTTTGCAAGTCATTTCGACTTTCTAAGTGCATGGCCAATTATTCACCCCTGTTTATTTGGAAAGTCTTGGAAACCGTTGTAAAAAAACCACCTACCTACTTCCACTAATTGCGCGTTAAAGTCATACTTACTGAAGGTTGTGTGAAAAGAGACTGCCTCAATGGCTCTGTAAAAGGACATTTTCTAAATGGCTCTGTAAACTATATTTTCAGAAGCTATGAAGTCTATCGAAAACAGCTTCTACCTCCCATTGTAGAGGTAAAGTTTGTGTACATGCTACCCTCTCCGTACCCCACTTAAAGGACTACATTGGGTATGTTGTCACAAGGTAAAATACATGTGGGCTGTGGCGCAGTTATGAAATGTAATGTTCATAACATCCCTCTAGACCTAGTTGCAATGTAAGCTCCATCTACAAATGAATAAGATTCAGGAAGCTTTAAACATTTAGGGAAAATATTCGTTTGTTTAAAATTCTCCAACAGTGACAGTAACAAGGATTACAGCAGCATAAGTATTTAAGAATTTCCGGTCAGTCACCAAAGAGTTTGAACTGAATCTGCTAAATTATACGATTCAACACACATTAGCCAGAAATCTGTTCTCAATAACTACGGAAAATATTAACTATATCCAAAAAGAACGACACGGAAGGAAATACGGGAGCTTCATTGTGAAATGCTTAAATTTTATTCTTTTTTCTGTTCTACACAAACATAGCTAAAGATATCTTTGTCCATCAGCTTTCTTCTGTAGGATAAAAAAGAGCTCATAGCTTCACAGTCGGGAAAATGTTTTTTGATAGACAAGCATTCACAGCGTAGTCGTCCCAGGAACTTCTGAATTTCAGCCAACTAGCACCTAAGTCCTGACTCAAGCCAATTTGATTAATAATCTACAAATGAAATTAAATTGGCATGAAAATTTAACTGAGCCACATCACCGATTGAGTTTTCTCCTGGACAGAGCAGGAGCCCTCTTGGGGATATAGACCTTGTAGTTTACCTGGCCAACATCATCATGTGAAGATAAGGTCAAACAAATGGAATCAGAACAAGTTACAAATTTCTCAAGGGTATTGGAGATGATAAGAATACTCGAGCTTTGTAAAGATAAAATATATAAGAAATCAGAATATTGAATTTCCCATGATCAGTCCATCTATGTATTTTATTTGACAAAGACAAGCTTCAAGTGACTCTCATAGACAGTGTAGTTAAAGAAATCCCGAAGTCCCAATAGGCGGAGACTTTGAACACATATTTGTTTCTTCTCTTTACGTAAAATCAGGTAAGGTTCAATGAAAAATTAGCTGAAACCAAAATATAAATACAACAAAGCAATGTATATTACCATATATGTTTGGCAGAGGTCAGAAATACGAAAACATATGCAAGTTCTATCTCTAGCAATTAAATCCTTGTAAGTTTTACCAAATACCAAGCCTGGAAGAGAGAATAGTTTGCTCCCTCGTCCCCACTATCAGTGTTTGGCTATTGCTAAAAGAAATCTATAGTTAGAACTACTTAGTAGTCACTATTACTTCATTACAACCGATGATTTCTATCAATCATTTAAACAATCAGAAAAATTTGAAGAATCTAAACCAAACAGGCCATTTATTTATTTACTTGTAGGATTATTGATCAACTGTGGAGTTGAAAAATCCCAGCCTAACATGCATAAATAATGAAATACGAATATATACCTGCACCATCTCACCACCCCTCATTACAGACATGGTCTTTTGTTCGAACTCAGAGGCATCCTTGGTTTCATCCGGCTGGTGTTTTGAAGTAAGTCCATCAGATGTGGATCTGACACTAGTAGTTTCTACAGTAGGACAGATAGCAGCATTAACAGCTCCCATGTCTAAGTTATCGCTGGTCCCAGTGCTAAGAACTCCAGGTCTCAAGGGAACTGGTGTTCTAATTATGTTTATCTTGGAAGCCAATGGATTTTTCTTTTTATATGACTGTACTGTGGTACTACATATTAGTTTACCAGGTTCAGGTTCATCACTATGAACTGGTCCAGTGGTATGGTTCTCCTGTGCTGGACTCTGTGAGAGTGCTGATCTATTAGCAGGTTGTGTAACACCCGGCTCAACGCAACCAGATCCTTTTCCATTATTCTTTTCGACTGGAGTATTTATCTCAATCTCTGTGGAATGAGAAAATTCCTTAGTAGTTACAAGATTGCTTCTACATTTTACAGCTTGATTTAAAGCCAATCCATCTTTTTCCTCCCGCTCCAGAGACTTGTATGGTACGACCTCAGTCTTCGAAGGGGATAAGTGATTAACATCACTGCCATTCTTCGTTTCCTTGGCACCAGATTTTAAATTTGTTTGAAACTCTTTACGGAACTTCTGCAAATTCTCCAACGCCTTTTTCCTTAAGACAGTCTCAAGATCCTCAATTCCTGCATTAGCAATATTATCAGAATTCCCACTCTCACCTCCATTATCATGACTTACTTCTTTGACTTTATTTGGTTTAGGATCCAGACCACCATCAATTTTTGTGGGGTCAAAAGTTTCATCAATTATCAAATTTCCATCCTGCCTTGTTTGAATGGACGGGAAACAAGAACAAGAAGCTGATTTCCCTTTAATTTCCAGGTCATTATTGACATGGTTTCTGCATGAAGGACAATCATGGTGCTTATTCAAAATCTCTTCTTTAAGCATATCTGGTCCCTGTTCGTCACCCTCTTCCTCAAGTGTCTTTTCTGGAATAGTAATAACAGATCTTAAGCGCTTGGGATTACTCTCTTCCACATATTCCTCCCCATTATGAGTAGTATTACAAGAACATGAATGATGGTTACATAAAGAACAAACTGGCCCCCTACTTCTGCTCCTTCTGCCAGTGCTTGGCTCATTATGAATTTTCTTTTCTTTCATCTTTTTTCTAGACTTAATCCTGGGAATCTGAAGATTGGTGTCCTCATTACCACTATTATTTTCATCATGGCAAGTGGAAAAGCTCTTAGAATCTCTACCTCTGGAGCTAACACTATTTTCACGTCGGCAACTAGAACAACTTCTTGAGTCACTGTTCGAGGAGCTAATACTAGCGTGCCTCTTTCGCTTTTTTTTCTGCACTTTTCTCCCATAATCAAGACTCTTTCTATTTGACCTTTTTCTTTTCTTTACAGGGGGTGAACCCTCACTGACATCTCGGCTTGAGGATCTTCTCCGGGTTCTTTTCTTCACGCGTTTCATGTCACGTGAGTGCCTACGTCTTTTCCTACTATAATCAACCTCTGAATCGGAGGACAAAGACTGTGGACTGCTAGAATAATCAGAGGAAACAGAAGATGACGAGTCATCCTCAGAACTGGATAACATCTTGGATTTGTTTCTTCTGCTTTTTCTCTTCCGTATCTTAGAGGAAACTTTGAGTCTCTTCTTTTTGGAAGATTTTTTCTTTGATGAAGACTTGCGTTCTCCCATTGTGTTCCGATTTGCTGCTTCTTCTTCTTCTTCGTCAACAAAATTGGAATAGCAAAAAGCAAACCTCAGATAAACGAATCGCTAATTGCAATCAATATCGGAAAATCTGCAGATTGTGAATTCGGATTTGGAAAAAGGAAAGGAGTTTCGTTTGGTATGATGAAAGGATCTGGATGGTGCCCAACACACTCAACCCCATAGATATATAGTATCCATTATCGTAGCAAACTGCACCTGCTTTATCTCTAACTTGTACTTTACCGTAAAAATGTATGTACTTATTACTTCGTTTTTAAGTCTAGCACCGCTAAACTCGATATGAATTATTTATATTATTTTTGTACTAATAATTCTTGAAAAATATCTCTTAACTTTAGTAAAGAAACTTAAATAACCCTCCACTCTTATAATATATGTGAAATACATCTTAAATTCTCATTGAGTTTAAGATATATTCAACACTTTCTCTCGATCTTTTTTATTAAAAATCTCATGTTTATGCAAATTTGAGATCATTTGTAATGTCATATTGTATATTGAAAGTGTATCTGTATGTAGTTAGTCAATTAAATTGTCAATAATTTAGAAATTAAACTAATAATTTACGTTAAATTTAATGGTCTTTTCAATATTTCTTTCATTTTAAAATAAAACTCTCATACGAAAGAAATTGTATATATTTTCTTATTATTATTTTTGTTATTTTGAGAATTCTCAAAAAAATCAATAGCTCACAAACTATATAGAAATATAATCTACAAATATTCGTGAATTTGATTTGGAAAAAAAAAAGGATCAAGTGGGGGACATCCCCTAACAAGTAACATCCTTTCTGGATTGGATTCCACACACCTGCTATATTAAACTCAATCGAATGATCGGGTAAAAATTGATCCCTATATGAATCTATATACTTAATTCACATCCTTTTTGAGATACCCACAATTGCTACACCAAATTCAATCGAGTGAGATTTGATCCCTATTTAATATATATATTTGATTTTTCTGTTAAAGCGTAAGCAAGTAGAATCCTAGATAAACCACAACAAATAATAGAGAAAGCATATCGAACCATGCTGAGCAGAATAATATAAAAAAGGAAGCACAAAAAACATGCAAGGCCAATAAAACATTTAAACACAAGTCAACCATATTGATTAGAGAACACTTCTGCAGCAACTTAGTTTTAACATCCACAAACTTGGGGAGATCTCCAGATAAGATACAACTATTCTTTTGCTAAGTTTATAAGATACAAGTATCTGCAAATTGGTGCACTAAGCTCCCACAATTTACACTGTATCTTCAGCTTCATCATCACTTGAGCTTGAACGAGTATCAATGTAGAATTCATTGTTATCATCATCATCATCAATGATCCTGATTCTGTTCGACACACATTACAACAACATAGAAATGCTATATTAAGAACACTTAAAATGAGCATATTGATTTTTTTTACGGTAAAATGTAATGCGAATTAACGTAACTATTTTATTTACTATAAAATACAAAGAGGATGAGAGAGTAATTAAACCTTTCAAGGACAAATTTCCCTTCATTGTACTTCAGGCTTTCGTCATGGGATTTCTCCTGTGTAAACAAGATACAAATATTAGTCGTTAATAGAACTACGCATGTTACATATACTGTGTGAGTTTAACTTATATACACCAATTCATATCCCCCAAAAGACAATAAAATGAACTTTTTTTTTTGTGTGTGTGTTCCCATGGTTGTATGTTTTGGCTCTACGTGTTGGTGCGTATGGAAAAAGAAGAGGGGATGAGAGGAATTACATATTTCCAGCCAAGAATCTGCCCACAGATACGACAAAATATATCCTTCACAGTGTACGTTCCAGAAAGCAACGTCTTCTCCTCGGTCTCTCCATAAGTTAAATTTACCCTGAATAACACAAAGAAAGAAAGGTGAAAAATTCCATCATATGAATTGTAAAAGAAACATAATCTGATCAGGCCGAGGAAGGATAAAAGAACAGAAAATGGAGCTCACAACACACATCTCTTGCACAAATCAAGAAAGCCAAGTAAAGAAGACCACTGAACTAGATTGTGCCCCTGGTAAGAGATCACCACTTACCAACCATGACATAAACTATTTCATGCAACCCCTAATTAAAAAACAAGCTTCCGCAGTAAGATGATTCAGCTTAGCTTCCTGTCAGAAAATAAGCTTTAAACATAGCAACATCTTTAAAAAAGGAAAGTGGCCTTCTACCAACTACAGCCGCTCAGAAAACTCCAGTCTACACCAAGCAACCATGCAAAAGTACAGATTCCAGCCAGCATGATTTGACTTGCTAAGTCGATAACTCATTAATGAAGCTATGAAAATTTGAACTATAGTTGCTGATGACAACATACAATCTGGGCAGCCAGGCTAATCCAGGGAAACCAAAATCTTGAAAGTAGATGGGCAAGAAGAATTCAAGCATAATACATATGTATGTACGTACAGTACATACCTCTGACAATTAAGCAAACCCTATAGCCTAAGTCAAACAGTCATGCTCAAATGCACATGATATCTAGCTGATGCTGATGTTGAGCGAGCCATTGGAACTTGCAATCAACAACAACAACTACTTACCCAATGTAATCCTATAGGCAGGGGTCTGGGGAGGGTAGAGTGTGCTCAAACCATACGCCTAACTTTGGAGGTAGAGAGGTTGTTTCCTATAGACCCTTGGCTCAAGGATAAACATATCAAAGAAGATTGAAAAAGAAATAACAGAAGAAAAGAAATCATTAAAAAATACCATAGAAAGCATGACAAAGTATTTTGAATCAAATGTGAGAAGTTCCTACACACCTCAGCCCTCAAGTGCATTTCTTTGCAATAGCCATTTATATCTATAACCCCCCACCCCCGAAATTTAAAGGAATAATAATAAGAATAAAGAAGGGTTGCTACTTGTCTTTTTGGTGGCTTGTACTTTTGTACCATCTTGGCAGTATTATTAATAAAACCCCTACAATGTCAAAAAGAAAAATGTCCGAACAGGCAATATCATTCATTCCACATATACTTGGTCACAAATGGCATTCTTTTTTTTTTTTCTTTTTTTTTTGAAACTGGTAACTTGGTCACAAATGGCATTCTGTTGAATAAAAATGACTGTATTGCCTATAACTCACTGAAAATAGACGCAAACAGGTTGTTAATGGTGACGCAACACTTAGCCAATTAGGAGAAACACCTATCAACTGCGTCCAAATGATGTGTCAAACATATTAAACAGCACTTTCTCCCGACAACAAATACAGTAATGTACAAGCCCCAAAAAGAAAGCACCAGTTGTCACTCACGAATGGATGCAGGTTTATCGACAAATTAAATCACTTGTAAAACAAAAATACGGATTCATGAAATAGCAATGTATACTATCAATATAACGTTAGAGGCCACTCACACTTTATTGATCAGGTATGCTCTTCCACTTCTGCAATGTAGAGCCTGAATAAATAGCATAAAGGAATTTTGTCAGACATAGTTAACCATTGCAAAATGAAATGCAATTTATGCAGTAAAGATGAAACATAATTTTCTCATGAAATATACCACGACAAAGAAACTAAACTGATAGTTCATACACAATGAGATAAAAGAAACTTCTTGAATCCAATTAATTTTACTTGCTTTGAGAATTCCAACTTACATCACCAATTTGGTGCTAGACAATTTTTATGCATATATTTTACTTACGAGTGAAAAAAGGAGTACCTTTTGACCAGGCCGAGGGGGTGCCACGTCACCAAAAGGCCTCACCCGAAACTCGGTACATATAAGTGTATATATAGAGAGAGAAAGAAAATTTACAATAAATAGTTAAAGTTGCCACTCATTGAATAAAATAATACCTGACGCCACTGGCAAAACTCCGGAAATTCCTTCTAGGTTGCGTGAGTTCGATTCCAGCCCTCTACAGTACTTTTAACTATTTTGTTTGCTTCACTGGGCAATTAAGGAGTTAGGCATTTCACCTATCTCCTCCTTTTTCTTAGTAGTGATTCTTTTAGACTTTATTGTTTAATTTAACGTTGTTTGATTTTTTTACTTATTTTTGTTGCCTTCTTTCTATCCCCAAAATCTTTTCTTTCCTCTAAAAGATAAGACAACCTTCCCTGTTTAAATAGCAAGATGTCTATGTTCAATAGTTGCATTCCAAACCTCCAAATCCCAAATGCAACTTTGCTTTTAGCACATGCAGCAAAGAAGAATCTACAATTGAGTTCTTATCTAAAAGAACGTGTTTAATGAGTCCCACGCTTAAACAAAAGATGAGGGTTAATGTATGCTTGGCAACCAACATAAAACTTGTCAGATTCATGAACTTTTTCACCGAAACTAAACACTTTGTATTATTGCATAAAAACTACGAAATTCAATGTACCCTTAGCATCATGCATGATCCAACTTGGGAAAAACCTCTCCAAGAGATCTCCTTCAACAAAGAAATAGGAAATCTAGCTAAACTATGAACTATTTTGTTCAAACATCTCTAAATACACATAAAATCGACATGATCCAACAAGCTTGAGAGCTTCCAAAAGTCTTCACTCGTCACTGCTGTCTCTCATGAAGTAGTCACTCATTTCTGGATCTAATCAGCAACAGTTTTTAGAGACAAATAAATTCTGCACTCTCTTCCATCCGTAACTCAATAAACCATTTTCCTAATGGTCAATTCAAATTCATGATGAGGAATGACGAAATCGTAAATTTGAAACTTCTGAATTAACAAGAAAAGCATTAAATTTGCCCTAAACAACATAAAAATTACTTATTTACTACCTATAAAAAAGGAGAGATTTTTACTTGTAGGATATTTAGCCATGTCAAATGCAAGATCGGGATTTTACATAGCTAGATCTAGTCATTCAACCAAAAATAAAAAATAAAAGTAAGGGGAAAAATTGTACCTTGGTAATAAGTTGATCAGCACGGGCAAGTTTGGTTTTGCAGAATTTGCAATTGAAGGTTTTGCCTTCAAGATCCTGAACAAATGGTCTCCCCATTTTCACTTCACACAATTGCACCTCTGCCTCAATTTCCCCAATCTGAAACCCTTCTTAAAGAAAGGGTGATAACACCAAGGGTTATGAAGGGTTTTAAGGATTTGGTATTAAGCCCACAGAAGTGAGTGTCAAATACCATAAAAAACAAAGTAGAAAACCGGCTTATTATTACATGTGGCGCAGATTTTTTTTTATTAACTTCAACGCCACCTAATCCTATCTTTTAGAGCTGTTTAAATGTATAAAAAAGAGCTATCAGTATTTTATTGCATAATACATAAACGTGTTTTTAATGTAGCTTAAGCAAATATTTATGCCCTTCAATCTTAATTATGTATAAATAGACTCTTAAACTTATATAAATTAAACAAATAGATCCATTCGTCTTAGTATGGAAGACAAATTAAAAGATATATTTATATATTATGCCTATTTTATTTGGACATTGCTTTGCAAAAGTATTTATAGTAATATTTTTAATCACAAGTACACTAGTTTATATTACTTTTTATTTATTTCTCTTTAATCAGTAATAATTCTTTACTAATTAAATTAGAAAATTTAAAACTTAGATATAATAAAAAAAAAATCTTCAGACGTCAGTTATTTTAAGACGAGATTAATTTGTTAAAACTATAAATATTTGGAACCTTAAGTATTATATGCAATGTCTTTTAATCAAACTCAATTTCGTTATCGCTTCCTATTTACCACTATTAGTTGTATCTTGGCAAGTGGAAAAGCTCTTAAAATCTCTACCTTTGGAGCTAATGCTATTTTCTTAGAACAACTTCTTGAGTCACTTTTCGTGGAGCTAATACTAGCGTGTCTCTTTCGCTTCTTCTTCTGCACTTTTCTCCCATAATCAAGACTCTTTCTATTTGACCTTTCTCTTTTCTTTACAGGGGGGTGAACCCTCACTGACATCTTGGCTTGAAGATCTTCTCTGAGTTCTTTTCTACACGTGTTTTATATCACGTGAGTACCTACGTCTTTTCCTACTATAATCAACCTCTGAATCGGAGGACAAAGACTGTAGACTGCCAGAATAATCAGAGGAAGCAGAAGATGACGAGTCATCCTCAGAACTGGATAACTTCTTGGATTTGTTTCTTCTGATTTTTCTCTTCCGTATCTAACCACAAAACACATGTAAGATGTGTAATGAAGGATAATAAATTGGAATTGATAAGAAAACAGGAGGTAACCTTACATTGTTCTATAGAAAGCATGCCTAATTTTAATTATAAATATAATGCAATAAAGAGTGTTCAAAGTGTGCTGGCATGATCAAGCACTATATAGTCTTTCATAATTCTTTCTCATGAGTGCAGTTAACGAATTACAATTGAAACAAAAGAGAATGTATTTAATACAAGATCTTAGATATCTGTTTTTCCATGGTGGCTTCTAAAATTTACCAAGTATTAACAGGTGCAGATAATTGTTTATTTTGATAATTAACTCTAGATTTGCTCCACTAAGTTTATTTTGCAGATAGAGCAGAAAACAAAAAAAATACAAAGAACAATAAAGGATTCATGGAACTCTGACTACAACGATTCAAATGACTATGCAATGTGACTTAACACTCTCACGAGCGATCATGAGCTATACCACATCAAGCCTTACCATATTAAAGATTTGTATATGAATATTTACATGAAAATAATCCCTTCTAAGCAAACTGGAAGGAGTAGGACTTATATTTTCCCAGTTCAGTAATGTCAACTCATATTAGTATTGTACCCAAAATAACCAGCCTTTTGAACTACTTTTTGACCCTTGTTCTTGGAAAAAAGATTCATTTTAATTTTTAGCTAAAAGAACGGCTAGCTTAATTTTTATCCCCCAAAAAAAACCCTAATGATACACATGAAAAGACACAAAAATTAAACCAGCTAATTACATATGTTGCTTGGACTTATGTTCAATATAGCTTATGTTGTTTAGACTCATTAAAAATGCTGCCGTGTGTGCCGTACCCTCCAAAAGTAGTGCATTTTGGGAAGATCCAACACAGATGCAACAACAATTTTGGTGAGTTTGAGCACATTTATTTTTTAATTCTCTTCCATATTTCCTCCACCAGTAAAAAGGAAACTATTAGCATCACTACAAAAGGAAAATATTTACAAACATTCCATAACATCACAAAATTAATTCAGTAAACAGGAAAAAACATAAGCCCTTAAAATCAAATTAAAGGAGAATTCTCATAATTCAATAACCTTTTAAGATTATTGAAAATAAAAACCTTAAGTTCAGTGATTTTATTTGATACAAAATAAAGTTACAATAAATTCTCATAGTTCAATGACATAAACCCTAAAATACATAACTATACACAGAAATTCAACGCGAACTAGAAATAAAGCAACAAACCATACAGGAACATTATACATAACACTGAGCAAGCGAACGAATGTTATTATGTGAATAAATGGAAAGCATCGAAAAGTAGAGTTAAAAAAATACCTTAGAGGAAACTTTGAGCCTCTTCTTTCTGGAAGATTTTTCCTTAGATGAAGACTTGCGTTCTCCCATTGTGTTCAGATTTACTTCTTCTTCTTCGTTAACAAAATTGGAATAGCAAAAAGCAAACCGCAGATAAACGAATCGCTAATTGCAATCAATATCGGAAAATCTGCATATTGTAACTTCGGATTTGGAAGAAGGAAAGGAGGTTCGTTTGGTTTGGTGTAAGGATCTGGATGATGCCCAACACAGTCAACCCCATAGATATATCCATTATCTTAGCAACCTTCAAAATATTCAATGAAATTAAAATACAACCTCAAATTCTCACCTAAGTTTAGTTTCAAACACTTATCTCTCAGTTCTTTTATTGAGAGTCGGATATTTGCATAAAAATTGAGATCAATTGCTATGTCGTATTGTATGTTGAGGGTGTATCACATTTAGTTAGTTAATTAGATGTAGGAGTTGGACATAAATATCGCTAAATTAAAAGATCAAATCGAACTAATTCAATTTTCGATTTGATGTAGGGTCTCAAAATTTTGATCCACGAAAAAACGAACTTTCATTTTAAAAATGATTGACTCTGTTGTAGACATTCTCTTAACTAAATTAATAATTAAATCATTCGTGAACAAATCAAAGTAACACTAAATGTACAATTCAATAGTTAACGTGAAATATTAATTTTCAAGAGAAACTCAAACATATTTCTACCAATGTACATTATGTAAAAGAACCATCTTCATACTTTTTTTACTCGATAAATTGTTGGAGACACAATGTTCCTGATAAAGACAAATATAAATATTTAATTAGCACAATAAGTGTTCTACGATAATACACATCATTCCTTAAAATAGATTTAATTTCTAAGTATTTTATACTTTATTCTTATTTTATTTTTCATTCACAGCGAATAATCAATTTAAAAAAATCAAACTAAACCTAACCGAACTGAATTAGTTTGATTTAATACACGCTGCACACTTTTTTAAAAACGAAAAACTAAAAAATCGAACCGAAGTTTGATAAACGTCCACCACTAAGTAGATGTTGTTTTTAAAGCTGTGAATAGTAAGGAGATGAAACTAATAATTTATGCTCATTTTAATATAGAACTCCAATACTTAAAAAAATGTATATCGCAAATCATATAGAGATATTGACTATGAACGTTAATCAAGTTTATTCAATGAATGTGATTGAAAGGAAAGACCATGTAACATCCTTTTTAGATTCTACACTCGCTATATCAACCTCAATCGAGTGATCGGGTAAAATTTAATCACTATTTGAATATATATATATATATATAGTTTACGACCTTCTTTATTAGGATACCACAATCCCTGCACCAATCGAGAGTGATCGGGTGAAATTTGATCCCTATATGAATAGATATGTATGTAGTTTATATCCTTTTTGAGATACTACATTCAGTACACCAAACTCAATCGAGTGATCGGGTGGGATTTGATCTCTATTTGAGAATACATATATTTAGTTTTTTTCTTAAAGCGTAAGAAAGTACATTCCTAAATAAAACATAACAAATAATAGAGAAAGCATAACGATCCATGCTGAGCAGAATAATTAATATAATGAAGGAAGCACAAAAACATGTAAGATCACTAAAACATTAACTTAAGTCAGCCATATTGATTAGAAAACACTTCTGCAGCAACTTAGTTTCAACATCCACAAACTTGAGGAGTACTCCAGATAAGATACAACTATTCTTTTGCTAAGTCTACAAGATACAAGTATCTGCAAATCGGTGCACTAAGCTCCCACAATTTACACTGTATCTTCAGCTTCATCATCACTTGAGCTTGAACGAAAATCAATGTAGAATTCAGAATCAAATTCACCCTCAACGATCCTGATCCTGTTGACACACATTATCAACAACATAGAAATGTTATATTAGGAACACTTAAAATGAGCATATTGTTTTTTTACGATAAAATGTAATGTGAATTAACGTAACTATTTCTTTTACTATAAAATACAAAGAGGATGAGAGAGTAATAATACCTTTCAAGGACAAATTTCCCTTCTTTGTACTTCTGGCTTTCCTCATGGGATTTCTCCTGTGTAAACAAGACACAAATATTAGTCGTTAATAGAACTACGCATGTTACATATACTGTGTGAGTTTAACTTATATACACCAATTCATATCCCCCAAAAGACAATAAAATGAACTTTTTTTGTGTGTGTATGTTTTGGCTCTACGTGTTGGTGCCTATGGACAAAAAAGAGGGAATGAGAGGGATTACATATTTCCAGCCAAGAATCTGCCCACAGCGAACACAAAATATATCCATCACAATGTGCGTTCCAGAAAGCATCGTCCTCTCCTCAGCCTCTCCAAAAGTTATATTTACCCTGAATAACACAAAGAAAGAACGGTGAAAAACTCCATCATATGAATAGGAAAAGAAACATAATCTGATCAGGCCAAGGAAGGATAAAAGAATAGAAAATGGAGCTAACAACACACATCTCTTCCACAAATCAAGAAAGTCAAGCAAAAACCACCACTGAACTAGATTGTGCTCCTGGTAAGAGATCACTACTTACCAACCGTGACATAAACTAATCCATTCAACCCTAATTAAAAAACAAGCTTCTGCAGTAAGATGATTCAGCTTAGCTTCCTGTCAGAAAATAAGCTTTAAACATAGCAACATCTTTAAAAAAGCAAAGTGGTCATCTACCAACTACAGCCGCTCAGAGAACTCCAGTATACACCAAGCATCCATGCAAAAGTACAGATTCCATCCAGCATGCAGCATTGTCGTCTGTTTTGACTTGCTAGGTCGATATCTCATTAATGAAACTATGAAAATTTGAACTATGGTTGCTGATGACAGCATACAATCTGGACAGCCATGCTAATCCAGAAAAAACAAAGTCTTGAAAGTAGATGGGCAAGAAGAATGCAAGCATGCATACGTATGTACGTACAGTACATACCTCGGACAATTGAGCAAACCCTATATCCAAATGTGGCCTAAGTCAAACAGTCATGCTCAAATGCACATAATATCTAGCTGATGCTGATGTTGAGCGAGCCATTGGAACTTGCAATTAACAACAACTACTTACCCAGTGTAATCGTATAGGCGGGGTCTTGGGAGGGTAGAGTGTACCCAAACCATACGCCTACCTTGGGGGTAGAGAGGTGGTTTCCTATAGACCCCCAAGCTCAAGGAAAAAACATATCAAAGCAGATTGAAAAAGAAATAACAGAAGCAAAGAAATCATCGCAAAATACTATAGAAAGCATGACAAAGTATTTTGAATCAAATGTGAGAAGTTCCTATTTGCCTCAGTCCTCAACAGCATTTCTTTGCAGTAGCCATTTATAGCTATAACGCCCCACCCCCGAAATTTAAAGGAATAATAATAAGAATAAAGAAGGGTTGCTACTTGTCTTTTTGGTGGTTTGCAGTAGCCATTTATAGCTATAACCCCCCACCCCCGAAATTTAAAGGAATAATAATAAGAACAAAGAAGGGTTGCTACTTGTCTTTTTGGTGGCTTGTACTTTTTGTACCATCTTGGTACTATTATTAATAAAACCTCTACCCTTCCAAAAAAAAAATTGTCCGGACAGGCAATATCATTCATCCAACAAATACTTGGTCACAAATGGCATTCTGTTGAATAAAAATGAGTGACTGCCTATAACTCACTGAAAATAGACGCAACAGGTTGTTAATGGTGACGTAACACTTAACCAATTAGGAGAAACGCCTATCAACTGCGTCCGAATGATGCGCCAAACATATTAAACAGCACTTTCTCCCGACAACAGATACAGTAACGTACAAGCCCCAAAAAGAAAGCACCAGTTGTCACTCACGAATGGATGCAGGTTTATCGACAAATTAAATCACCAGTAAAACAAAAATACAGATTCATGAAATAGCAATGTATACTATCAATATGAAACTCACACTTTATTGAACAGGTATGCTCTTCCACTGCTGCAATGTAAAGCCTGAATAAATAGCATAAAGGAGATTTTGTCAGACATAGTTAAACATTGCAAAATGAAATGCAATTTATGCAGCAAAGAACATGACACAATTTTCTTATGCAATATACCACGACAAAGAAAGTAAACTGACAGTTCATACACAATGAGATAAAAGAAACTTCTTGAGTTTCAATTAATTTTACTTGCTTTGAGAATAATGATTGTTCAGTTTATTACATAAAGCATGGAATATTTTCCAAGGTAAAATCATTGGCCGTATAAAATAAGAAAACTCGTCGAGGGTATTTCTAAATGAATGATGTATATTTACAATATTGATAATATTATTGGAACCTTTATGCTTTGTTCCAAGTTGTCATAATTACTACATTATTCCCATCCGGTCGATTTGTCTATATGAATAGAAAGCAAAAAAGAGACAAATAACCCGAACCGAAGCTCAAAGTTGATCAAACCAACCTAATGTTTACTCTATTTGGAGTAGCTAAATAGCAAGATGTCTATGTTCAAAACAATGTCGCACCCCAAACCTCCAAATCCCAAATGCAACTTTGCTTTTAGCACACACAACAAAGAAGAATCTACAATAAAGTTCTTATTTAAAACGACATGTTTAATAAGTCCCACACTTAAACAAAAGAGAAGGGCTAATGTATGCTTGGCAACCAACATAAAACTCGTCAGATTCATGAACTTTTCCACTGAAACTAAGCAATCTGTATTATTGCATCAACGACTACAAAATTTAAATGTACCCTTAGCATCATGCAGGATCCAACTTGGGAAAAACCTCTCCCGAGAGATCTGCTTCAACAAAGAAATAAAAAATCTAGCTAAACTATGAACTATTTTGTTCAAACATCTATGAATATACATAAAATCGACATGATCCAACATGCTTGAAAGCTTCCAAGTGTCTTCACACATCACTTCTATCTCTAGTGAAGTAGTCACTCATTTCTGGATCATATCAACAACAATTTTTTAGAGTCAAATAAAATCTTCACACTACCATCCCTAACTCAATCAACCATTTTCCTAATGGTCAATTCAAATTCATGATGAGGATTGAGAAATTCGTAAAAAAAAATTGAAACTGAGACAAATTCGTAAAATTTGGAACTTCTGAATTAACAAGAAAAGCATTACATTTGCACTGAACAACATAAAAATAACTCATTACTACCTATACAAAAGGTGAAATTTTTACTTGTACCAAAAAGTGATCAGATGTACCAAAAACCATGTCAAATGAAAGATCAGGATGTACCAAAAACCATATAAAATGAAAGATCAGAATTTTTACGTAGCTAGATCTAGTCAATCAACCAAAAACAATTAAAAGGGGAAAAATTGTACCTTTGAAACAAGTGAACCAACGTGACCAATTTGGGCATCGCAGAATTTGCAATTGAAGGTTTTGCCTTCAAGTTCCTGAACAAATGGTCTCCCCATTTTCACTTCACACAATTGCACCTCAGCCTCAATTTCCCCAAATTGAAACCCTTCTTATAAGGATGAAAAGTACAAGGCTTAGAGGGGTTTTAAGGATTTGGAATTAAGCCCACAGAAGTGAGTGTTAAATTCCATAAAAACAAAGTAGAAAACCGGCTTATTTTTACATGTGGAGATTTTGTTTTATTAACTTCAAAGCCACCTAATCCTATCTTTTAGTGCTGTTTAAATGTATAAAAAAGAGCTATCAGTATTTTATTGCATAATACATAAACGTGTTTTAAATGTAGCTTAAGCAAATATTTATGCCCTTCACTTTTAAATATGTATAAATAGACTCTTAAACTTATACAAATTAAATAAATAGATACATACATTCGCCTTAGTATAGAAGACAAATTAAAAGATATATTTATTTATTATGCCTACTTTATTTGGAAATCGCTTTGCAAAAGTACTTATAGTAATATTTTTAATCACAAGTATACTTGTTTATATTACCTTTTTATTTATCTCTCTTTAATCAGTAATAATACTTTACTAATTAAATTAAAAAATTTAAAACTTAGATATAATAAAAAAAAATCTTCAAACGTCAGGTATTTTAAGACAAGATTATAGTATATGCAAATGTATTTTAATTAAACTCACTTTTGTAATCGCTTTCTATTTACCACTATTAGTTTCATCTTGGCAAGTGGAAAAGCTCTTAGAATCTCTACCTCCGGAGCTAATACTATTGTCTCTTTCGTACTTTTCTCCCATAATCAAGACTCTTTCTATTTGACAGTTTAAAAACTCTCACTGACATCTTGGCTTGAATATCTTCTCCAAGTTCTTTTGTTCACGTGTTTCATATCACGTGAGTGCCTACGTTTTTTTCCTACTATAATCAACCTCTGAATCAGAGGACAAAAACTGTGGACTGCTAGAATAATAGAAGGAAGCAGAAGATGACAAGTCATCCTTGGAACTGGATAACCTCTTGGATTTGTTTCTTCTGCTTTTTCTCTTGCGTATCTAACCACACAACACGTGAAGATGTATAATGAAGGATAATAAAGTGGAATTGCTAGCAACAAGACGAGAATGTATTGATAAGAAAACAGGAGGTAACCTTACATTGTTCTACGAAAGTATGCCTAATATTAATTAAAAATATAATGCAATTTCTCATGAAAACTTCTCGATGAATATTTGGGTATTAAATATATTCAATAACGAGTGTACAAAGTGTGCTGGCATGATCAAGCATTATAGATTCATAGTTCTTTCTTCTGGATGTCAGTTAAGGAATTACAAATTGAAACAAAAGAGAATATATTTAATAAAAGATCTTAGATATCTGTTTTTCCATGGTTGCTTCTAAAAGATACCAAGTATTAACAGGTGCAAATAATTGTTTCTTTTCATAAATAACTCTAGATTTGCTCCACTAAGGTTGTATTGCGGATAGAGCAGAAAACAAAAAAAATACAAAGAACAATAAATGATTCATGGAACTCTAACTATAGCGATCCAAATGACTATGCAATGTGACTTAACACTCCCACGAGCAATCATGAGCTATATCACATGAAGCCTTACAATATTACAGATCTGTATATGAATATTTACATGAAAATAATCACTTCTAAGCAAACTGGAAGGAGTAGGACTTATATTCTCCCAGTTCAGTAATGTCAACTCATACAAGTATTGTACCCAAAACAACCAGCCTTTTGAACTACCTTTTGACCCTGGTTCTTGGAAAACAGTTTCATTTTAATTTTTAGCTAAAAGAACGGCTATCTTAATTTTTATCCCCCAAAAAACATCCCCTGATGGTACACACATGAAAAGACCCAAAAGTAAAACTAGCTAATTACATATGTTGCTTGGACTTAAGTTCACAGAGGGTACATATAACTTATGTTGTTTGAACTCTTCAAAAATGTCGCTGGGTGCTTAATCTTCAAAAAGTTGTGCATTTTAAGAGGATCCAACAGGGGTGCAACTAACATTTATGGACAATCCGAGCAACATAGCAGATAACTAACCAGTTTTAATTCTCTTCCATATTTCCACCACCAGTAAAAAGGGAACTATTAGCATCTCTACAAAAGGACATTAACAAAGATTCCATAACATCACAATAATTGGTTCAGTATCAGCAAAAACATAAGCCCTTAACAAGCAAATTAAAGGAGATTAAAAATTAAAACCTTAAGTTGAATGATTTTATTTGATACAAAACAAAGTTCAATAACTTTAGTTTAAGATGAAGATAAACCCTAAAATACATAAGTATAACAGACATTCAAAACGAAATAGAAATAAAGCAACACACCACACAGGAACATTATACATAATACTGAGCAAGCGAAACGAATATTATTATGTCAATACATGGAAAGCATCGAAAAGTAGAGTTGAAAAAATTACCTTAGAGGAAACTTTGAGCCTCTTCATTCTGGAAGAGTTTTTCTTAGATGAGGACTTGCGTTCTCCCATTCTGTTCAGATTTACTTCTTCTTCTTCTTCTTCGTTAACAAAATTTGAATTGCAAAAAGCAAACCGCAGATACACGAATCGCTAATTGCAATCAATATCGGAAGATCTGCATATTGTAAATTCGGATTTGGAAGAATTTGGTTTGGTAAAAGGATCTGGAGGGTGCCCAACACAGTCAATCCCATAGAAATATTGTATGATTATCCATGATCTTAGCAAAATGTGTTTATCTTTTTCATTTAAGAACTAATGTATGTTTTCTAACACTGCTCCTGTTGTTATTTTTTATTAACGTCTCATGCTTTTACAAGACTTTAAAAAATATCCCTTTACATATTTTGTGAAACACAATTTTAATTGTTAATATTTTTAACCTTCTCTCATTTCTTTTATTAAGAGTCTTATGTTTGCACAAGAGTTTGACACCATTTGTTAGTCAATTAGATTGTGATTTTAAAGATGTCAATAATTAAGAGATGAAATTAATAATTTACGTCTATTTTAAAATAGAACTCTAATACGAAGGAAATCTATATTGCGAATCGCAAATCATATAGAGATATAAACTATGAAAGTTAAGCAAGTCTATTCAATGAATTTGATCGAAAGAAAAGACCAAGCAACGTTCTTTTTAGATTCACACTCGATGTACCAACCTCAATATGTACGTATATAGTTTACATCCTTATTGTGATACTACACTCGATACACCAAATTCAATCGAGTGATCGGGTGAAATTTGATCTCTATTTGAATATATATATCTACTTAGTTTACATTCTTTTTAAGATACTATACTCGCTACACCAAACTCAATCGAGTGATCGGGTGGAATTTGATATATATATATATATAAAAAAAAAATTCCTTTTTGAGATACTACACTCACCACACCAAACTCAATTTGATCCCTATTTGAGAATTTAGTTTTTTTCTAAAAGCGTAAGCAAGCACATTCCTAAATAAACATAACAAATAATATAGAAAGCATAACAAACCATGCTGAGCAGATTAATATAATGAAGGAAACACAAAAAACATGTAAGATCACTAAAACATTTACTTTATTGATTAAACAACACTTCTGCAGAAACTTAGTTTCTATATCCACAAACTTGAGGAGAACTCCAGATAAGATACAACTATCCTTTTGCTAAGTCTACAAGATACAAGTAATCTGGCAAATCGGTGCACTAAGCTCCCACTGTTTACATTGTATCTTCACCATCACTTGTGCTTGCTCGAGTATCAATGTAGAATTCGGAATCAACTTCTCCATCAATAATCCTGCCTCTGTTCCACGCGCATTATCAACATAGAAATGTTATGTTAGGAACACTTGAAACGAGCATATTGTTTTTTACGATAAAGTGTTAATGTGAATTAACGTAACTTTTTTTTTCACTATAAAAAGATGAAAGAGGGGGAGAGAGTTATAAACCTTTCAAGAACAAATTTCCCTTCTTTGTACTTCTGGCTTTTCTCATGGGCTTTCTCCTGTGTAAACGAGACACAAATATTAGTCGTTCATAGAACTACGCATGTTACATATGTTATGTGAGTTTAGCTTATATACACCGTTCATATCCCTCAAAAGATAATAAAAGGAACTTTCTGTGTGTGTTCCCATGGTTGTACGTTTTGGCTCTTCGTGTTGATGCCTATGGACAAAGAAGAAGGAATAAAAGGGATTACATATTTCCAGCCAAGAATCTGCCCACAGCAACAACAAAATATATCGTTCACAGTGTGCGTTCCAGAAAGCATCGTCCTCTCCTCGCTCTGTCCAAAAGTTATATTTACCCTGCATAATCAGTGAAAGAGTGGTGAAAAATTCCATAACACGAATCAGAAAAGAAAAATAGTCTGATCAGGCTGGGAAAGGATAAAAGAACAGAAAATGGAGCTACCAACACACATCTCTTGCAAAATAAAGAAAGCCAAGTAAAGAAGACCACTGAACTAGATGCTTTTTTTTATGAAATTTGAAAATTTGACGTTGACAAAATAAACTGTGCCCCTGATAAGAGATCACCACTTCCCAACCATGACATAAACTAATACGTTCAACCCCGAATTAAATAACCAACTTCTGCTGTAAGATGATTCAGCTTAGCTTCCTGTCAGAAATAAGCTTTAAACATAGCAACGTCTTAAAAAAAGCAAAGTGGTCTTCTACCAACTACAACCGCTCAGAGAACTGAGCCTAAAATAGAAGGTACAGATTCCATCCAGCATGCAGGATTATCTTCCATTTTTGACTTGCTAGTGAAACTATGAAAACTTGAACTATAGTTGCTAATGACAACATACCATCTGGACAGCCAGGCTAATCCAGGGAAACCGAAGTCTTGAAAATAGATATGCAAGAAGAATGCAAGCATACATACCTATGTAAGTACAGTACATACCTTGGAAAACTGAGCAAACCGTATATTCAAATGTGGCCTAAGTCAAATAGTTATGCACAAAATAACTAGATGATGATGATGATGAGCGAGCCATTGGAACTTGCAACTAACAACAACAACTACATGCCAGTGTAATGCCACAAGCAGGGTTTGGGAAGGATAGAGTGTACCCAAACAATAAGCCTACCTTGGGAGGTAGAGAGATTGTTTCCTCTCGACCCTCGGCTCAAGGAAAAAACATATCAAAGCAGATTGAAAAAGAAATAACGGAAGTAAAGAAATCATGGCAAAATACTATACAAAGCATGACAAAGCATTTTGAATCAAATTAAATGTGAGAAGTTCCAATATGCCTCAAGTGCATTTCTTTACAAGAGCCATTTATATCATAACCTCCCACCCCAGAAATTTAAAGGAATAATAATAAGAACAAAGAATGGTGCTACTTCTCTTTTTGGTGACTTGTACATTTGTACCATCTTGGCTATTATTAATAAAAAATCTACCATTTCAAAAGAAAATGTCCAAAAAGGGAATATCATACATTTCAAGATACTTGGTTGAGGACATTCTGTTGAATAAAAATGAGGGTATTGCCTAAAACTCACTGAAAATAGACGCAACAGGTTATCAGTGGTAACTTGACACTCTACCAATTAAAAGAAACACCTATCCACTGCGCCCGAATGATGCGCCAAACATATTAAACAACACATTCTCCAGACAACAGATACAGTAACGTATAAGACACTAAAAGAAAGCACCAGTTGTCACTCATGAATGGATGCAGGTTTACTGACAAATCAAATCACTTGTAAAGCAAAAGTACTGATTCATGAAATAGCAATGTATACTATCAAACTGATGTTCAGAATAATTAGAGGCCACTCACACATTATTGAACAGGTATGCTTTTCCCCTGCGGCAATGAAAAGCCTGAACAAAATAGCATAAAGGAGATTTCGTCAGGCATAGTTAAACATCGGAAACTGAATTGCAATTTATGCAGCAAAGATGAAACACAATTTTCTCATGCAATAAACCACGACAAAGCAAGTAATCTAAAGTTCAAACACAATGAGATAAAAGGAACTTCTTCAGTTCCAATTAAAGTTTCAATTAATTTTACTTGCTTCGAGAATTCCAACTTATGTCACTTATTGGTGCTAGACAATTCTTATGCATATATTTTACTTATGAGTGAAAAAGGAAATGCTTTTAACCAGGGGCGGACCCACATGGGTGCACGTGTACCCGGTAACTTTTAAAAAAAATTGAATATGTATGTATAAAGAGTTGATTAAACGATAATATATATAATTGTGCATCCTAACAACCAAAAGTTGTTGTGGGTGCACTGGTCGAACGCGCCTCTGTGAAGCGCAAGAGCGCGGGTTCGAATCCCGCTGAAGGTAAGCAATTATTTTACTTTAAATTCAGGTTTTCTAATTCAGGTTTTCTAGAAAATCGAACACATTATATTCAACAAGGCCCTTGTCAACCGGATATTCTTGATAAAAGTGAATTGTACTTCTTTTAACTTCTTTTATTTTTTAATTATATTGCTTAAAGTGAAATAAAATAATAAAATCACTATTAAAATTTATTGGGGCCTCAAAATTTTCGGAGGCCTACGCAGGCTGCTTTGCTAACCTTACTCTTTTAGTCACTCCTAGCCTTAGCCTTACCCTTGAGCCACTCTTAGTGGTGCCCCCTATCTTCAAATCCTGAGTTCACCTCTGCTTTTAACCGGGGGAGGGGGGATCAATCAAGGGCCGAGGGGGTGCCATGGCACCCACAAGGCTCACCCGAGACTCGGTATATATAGAAAGAAAAGAGGTGGGTCAATGTATGCTTAGCAGCCTACATAAAACTTGTCAGATTAATTGAATTTTTTTCACCGGAACTGAACACATTGTATTATTGCATCAACAACTACAGGATTCAAATGTATCCTTAGCATCACGTACGATCCAGCTTGGGAAAAACTTCTCCCAAGCGATCTCCTTCAACAAAGAAATAGAAAATCTAGCTAAACTATAAACTATTTTGTTCAAACATCTCTGTATATACATAAAATCGACATGATACAACATGCTTGAGAGCTTCCAAACTTCTTCGCACGTCACTTCTATCCCATGAAGTAGTCACTCATTTTTGAATCATATCAAGAACAATTCTTTTAGAGTCAAATAAAATCTTCACACTTCCATCCTTAACTTGAATCACCCATTTTCCTAATGTTTAATTCAAATTCATGATGAATCCACAATCTTAATAAAACTTGGAAGAACATTTGAAACTTCAGAATTAACCAGAAACATGTTACAATTGTACTAAACAACATCAAAATTACTCATTTACTAGCTATACAAGCTCATTTCAAAAACAAAACAAAACAAAAACTATAAAAGCTAAGATTTTTACTTGTACCCAAAAGTAATATATAACCATATGTTAATGAAAGATCAGAACTCTATAGCTAAACTAGTAATTCAACCACAAAAAAAGAACCAAAAATTAAAAAATATAAAAAGGGGGAAAATTGTACCTTTGAAACAAGATCATCAGCCAGACCAAGTTGGGTTTTGCAGAATTTGCAATTGTAAGTTTTGCCTTCAAGATCCACCAAAAATAATCTCCCCATTTTCACTTCACACAAACTGCAGCTCAGCCCCCAATTCCACAAATGTGAAACCCTTTTCGAAGAATAGATGAAAAGAACAAATGTTTATTGAGGGGGATTTAAGATTTTAGAATTTAGCCCACAAAATTGAAGTGTCAAATTCCAAAAACAAACAAAGTAGAAAACCAACTTACTATTATATGTGGTATAGATTTTATTTTGTTAATCCAAAAGTCATCTATTTTTATCTTTTGGTGCTGTTTAAATGAATAGAAAAGAGCTATTAATATTTTATTAGATTAATTTTTTGACACATATTTTGTACGTGATTATTCATTTAGAAATATATGTTATAATTAATAAAAAAGTTTATTATTATTATGTGGCACAGATTTTATTTTGTTAAACTTCAAAATCATCTAATTCTATCTTTTAGAGAGATTTCAATTTTTTATTAGATTAATTTTTTGACACGTGCATTGCACGTGATTATCTATTCAGAAAATATTTGTTATAATAAATAAAATCGCTTAATATTATATGTGACGCAAATTTTGTTTTGTTAAACTTCAAAGCCACCTAATTCTATCTTTTAGTGTTATTTAATGTACAAAAAAGAGCTATCAATATTTTATTGGACTAGTTTTTTGACACGTACATTGCATGTGATTACTAATTCTAAAAATATATGCTTATAATAAATAAAATTGCTTATTATTACATGTTGCGTATATTTTATTTTGTTTAACTTCAAGACGACATAATACTATCTTTTAGTGTTGTTTAAAATGTATAAAATAAAGCTATCAATATTTCATTGGACTAATTTTTCTACACATGCATTGCACGTGATTACCAACTCAAAAAATATATGTTATAATAAATAAAATTATTTATTATTACATGTGGTGCAAATTTTATTTTGTTAACTTCAAAGCCGCCTAATCCTATCTTTTAGTGTTGTTTAAATGTATAAAAAAAGAGCTATCAATATTTTATTGGACTATATTTTCGATACGTGAATTGCAGGTGGTTACCATTAAAATATATGTTATAACAAATAAAATAGTCTATTATTACATGTGGCGTAAATTTTATTTTGTTAAACATCAATGCCACTTAATATTATCTTTTAGTGTTGTTTAAATATATAAAAAGGAGCTATCAATATTTTGTTGGACTAGTTCTTCGTGTGTTGCACGTAATTATCAATTCAGAAAATATATGTTATAATAAATAAAATTGCTTATTGTTACATGTAGCGCAGATTTAATTTTATTAAACTTCAAAGCCACATAATCCTATCTTTTAGTGTTGTTTAAATGTATAAAATAGAGCTATCAATATTTGACAAAATGGTCTACCCCCCTCCCCCCTCCTTTATACACTTATTCTTTACGAAAATTCTATTACTCCCTGAACATTTTAAAAATATAACATATAACCCCTTAAAAACTCACACCCAGATTTATATAAAAGGTGGACTACATGCACCTGCCATGTAATATTAATTTTTTAAAAAGAAATAATTTATTCTGTAATTTTTCATCTATATTTTCCTCTTTCACTTTTCTTTTTCATTCCTCTTTTATTTTGATCTTGGCAAATTGATTTTTCAAATTTGTGGATGCATTCTTGATTGCTACCATCTTCTTTGAGCTTCGTCAGAGTTATCGATTATATTGGGTCTTTTTCATTAATGGGTTTGTCACCTAAGATTTGATTGATGAACTCTACTCCATCGAAGGATCAAGGCAATTTTTCTAGCTATACAATCAAGGTCATTTCTTCTCACATAATCAACTGGTAGTTGCTGCTCAAATTCCTAAAATCATTGTGTAGTTTAAATTTTTCATCAAACAATAATAGAGATTAGAGATAAGATTTGAATATTGGTGAATTTTATTAGAGAAAAGAGATTAAAGACGATTTAATTTTATTCACTATTGGAGTAATAATCTTAATACTTATTTGGTGATTTCGATGGTGATTTACAGTTTTACGAATAGTGAGTAAATAATGAAAAAGTATTAAAAAATGGGCGAAAAAGCTGCTATGATAGTGAACTAGTGGTGATTCAAAAATGGTGATGAAAAACATGTACAAGTGGGGTGATTTTTTTGAGTGATGAGAGAGAGGGGGAGGAGGGGGGGGAGAGAGAAAATTAAATAAAAGACAAAAGTAAAAAAAATATATGTAAAAAGAAAGGCAAAATATTTTTTTATCAATTTTTTCAACTTTCACATGCCTTAAAGAAAGGGAGCACGCTCTTTGTGCCATGACATGTCATGTCAGCAGCACTTAAGAATGTATTTATACCATTTTAAAATAGTTCAAGGGGTAATAGAACCTCAATAAAATATAAGTGTATAGTTGAGAATTCAGTTATAGATTGAGGGTGTATTTAACCGTTTTCTCATCAATATTTTATTGAACTAATTTTTTGACACGTGCATTGCACGTGATTATCAATTTAAAAATATATGTTATAATAAGTAAAATAGCCTATTATTACATGTGGTGCATACTTTGTTTTTGTTAAACTTCAAAGTCACCTAATCCTATCTTTTAGTTCTGTTTTAAATGTATAAAAAAGAGTTATCAATATTTTATTGGATTAGCTTTCGACACGTGCATTGCACGTGATTACAATTTAGAAAATATATGTTATAATAAATGAAATCGCTTATTATTACATGCGGCGTAGATTTTATTTGGTTAAACTTAAAGTCACCTAGTCATATCGTTTAGTGTTGTTTAAATGTATAAAAATGAACTATCAATATTTTATTGGACTAAGCTTTCAACACGTGTGTTGCATATGATTACGAATTCAGTATATGTTATAGTAAATAGAATCACTTATTTAAGTGGAAATTTGAATATATATATTATTCACGTGAACCTATGAAAATGGTCAATAAATTTTTTTATTAGTTTAATGCATAATATATATAATTATTTCAATTTGAAAAGGTCCAATAGTGTAATTTGTCATATCTCACTAATATTATCTTGTAAACAATATTTGTTGTATATTTTTCTTGTCATCTAAGCACATGTGTTTTGCACATGTATTTCACGTTAAATTGTGTAGATGTCATATGAGCATGTGAAGAGAACAACTATATTTTCATTTTTTAGAACTATTATCTTATATTTGCATTAATGTATATATTTATCTCGTAAAAATTAGCTATTAAATAAATAATAAAAGTTGAATTACTACAAACTTGAACTGACATTATTACAAGTTATATGAATTTTTCTTCGTCTAAAATATTTAGATATTAAGAAATAGTAAATAAGTAAAACAAAAGAGAAATATTTATATAATGATATCTATTTTAAAATAAATTTCGTGACTATCTAAATCACATAAGTAACATTGTAAATAAAGTCATTTTCGTGTCTTGAGTATCAACAAACAAATCGTGACAATTCTCTAAATTTTGAGAATTTAAATAATTTTTGAAAAACATATTCACAATTATTTATCTACATCACAAGAAAAATTGTTAAAACAAATGAATTTAGACTATATCATGTTAACTTTAGATATTGGAACATTACATACTACTATGTATATATACTAAATAATTGAAGTCCCGTTCACGGGCTCAATATAATTAATTGTCTTTACAATTATTATTATTATTATTACCTAAATTCACATATTATTTTATTATAATTTTTAAAATTTTCTAGCATTTAAAAAAATTATAAAAATCCCCTATCAGATACATCTCTCTCCTTCTGTCAGATACATTATTATCTTCTCTTAAATACATACATATCCTCTCTCGAATACATCTTCATCCCCTCTTGAATACATTTCTCTCCTCTCGGGTATATCCATACCCCCTCTCATATATAGTCTCTCCTCTCGGATTCACCCGTAAGCTTTGTGTCTGCAAGTTTTTCGAATAGCAATGTATCATGATCGATGTATCTGCATGTTTGCAAATAAATTTAATTTTTTTTAATTATAACTTTTTTTTTCGTAATTTAAAAAAGAATAGAGATATAATGTAATAATTAACTCATAAAATTATGAAAATTTGTGTCATTTTAACTTTAATTTATGTGACATATTTTTTCTGTACTCAATTTCAAAAGAGTAATGTATTAATATATTTAATAACATTTTGACTTTAAAAGATACACTTTATTCTTAGTAAGAAAATTTATAGTCATATGAACATCTAGGGTTTGTTTTAGACCACAAGTTTTAAAAGAATTTTTTTATAAAAAAAAAACTTCATATAAGTCAAACAAACATTACATAACTAGAAATGGAGTGAGTACTGAGTTCAAACTTTAGTTTAAAAAAAAAATTCTTAAAACTATTTTGTTGTTTAACAAAATTTAAAATGAAATGCTAAACCTTTTTCACAATTGTGTTTTATAGTTTTTTTAATCAATATCTAGTCGATAATAACAAAAATTTTAATATAAATAAGGTAATAAAGTAACTTAATTCTGAAATTCAAGCATTGATATTAATTGAGAAAATATTTATTTATAGATTGTAAAACATTCATAATCTAATATTTAATATGTTTCTTACTCTCGACGAATGACACTAAATATCATAATTCAAGATTGTAAGAACTAGAAATCAAGACTAAAAAATGCAACTCACTATTATATGAAGTTCAATTTGTAGTTTATCTATTGTGGAAGTTTCTTAATTATATAATATATGATTCTATGACAAATTAATTTTTGATCCCATATATTTATACTATTTCAAAATTTATCCCGTTAATTGATTATGTATTTTCTTAAACTACAACTATGCGGTCATTATTTATCAATTCTTACATTACCAATTCTATATTCTTTTTTTTTTAATCTCTTTAGAATTGTGTTGTTTTTGTTTTCTTATTTAAGTCACAATTTTTAAAGATAAAATAAAAATTATGTTGGAGTTAATGTAGGTTAAATAAAATTATATGAATACTTATGTTTAAAAAATATTATATATAATTAAAAAGGAAATTACAAACATGGAATTAAGATAAAATAAATATTATTTTGGAGATAAAATAGGTTAAATAAAACTATATGAACACTTATGTTTAAAAAATATTATATATAATTGAAAAAAAATTACATACGTGGAAGATTGTAAGGTTATACTGAATATGTTATAGTAGTAATAAATATATTTATATATTATGTTTTTTTTTTTGGACATCATTTTGCTAAAGTATATAGATTAATATTTATTTTTAATCACAAGTATACTTGTTTATAGTACTTTTTCATTTGTTTCTCTCAAAATGACCTATTTAATCAATAGTAACACTTCACTAATTAAATTACAAAAGTTAAAACTTGAATGTAATAAGTATTTTCTTTTAAACGTCAGGTATTTTAAGACAAAATTAATTTATTGTCGCTTCCTATTTAGATTTTAGAAGAAGCTCGACGATGAAGCAGGTGTTCTATAAATTTATTATTCAATATACTATATAGTTTTTATGACCTGATGGGCGGAATTTAATGTACGAAAAAAATACATTGTTTTCGTGGGTTCATTTTTACAAAGTAAATACATAATTGTTAGTAAAAAGATGTGTAAAAAAGATAGATCGACTCATCGAGTTTTCATTGGATCCAAACAAGAAAAAGCACTTGGCATTCATCATTACTGCAGGTGCTGTAGACAAAAAGGAATAGACTCATAGAGTGACGAATTTATGTCATACACTCTATATATAAATTTTTTTACACTATCAGTGTGTTCCGACGTCCCAATAAACGTCCATTTGAAGATTTATTTCTCACGAACTCTGAATTCTAAACAACATGCCCGTTGTAATCCCACAAGTGGAGTCTGAAAACTCGGAACTCTAAACATCAACAACATTATGTTCAAGAAACAAAATGAAAGTACACATCATTATAAACTGAAGAAACAAAAAAGAAGTAGAACTTGATTGCACAACAAGGTCATATACAATATCAAGAATGAAAAGATCTGATCACACTCTAGGAAGTTGAATTCTCCACAAGATGCCACTGCTTTACATTGAATATGAAAAATATGGATTGACATCAAGCTGTGGCTACAAGATCAGGTTCAGTGGCAGGAGCAGGAACATACCAGCCATGATGAATCTCAACTGCTTTCTTTCTTCTAGCAAGACGAGATTTTCTTCTCGCGCCAGTGTTCCTGTGAAGTGTCCCAACTTTAACTGCTTTATCGATTGCAGAATATGCCTCTGCAATCAACTTCTCAACTGAAACAACTTCCTCTGACTCTGCATCAGTTTTCTTCCTCAATGTCTCCAATGCTTCCAAAACCTAGAAAAGATTAAAGGTTAGGTTCCATATGCTGAGATGAAGACGCCTGTGCTAGCTTATATCTTTTTCTCGATGTGTTTATACGCGTTTCTGGAAATGCTTCTACTAATCTTCCTCTAATTTATTAATTTCACACGGTAAATGCAGCCAGGTGCAGTCCATGAAAGTTGACCTATGCCCATAAAACTATCTTTTATCAAAAGATCCATGAATCTGTTGAGTTTATTTCAAAGGTCGTGCTTATGAAACTTAATCAACATTACTTTATTTAGCAATGACAATAATTTCATTACAAACTTCTCAGAATAGCAAATCTTCATCACTCTCAAATACACCATTAAATCTCCACTAATCAGTCAAGTACAACCAAATCTTGGTTCAAGTTCAAGTTTCCGTTCAGAGAAAAACAGCTCCTGTTAGTTACTGACCCTTCTCTTCTCTTATTATAGTCTGCAATCTTTATCTCTTCGTCAATTCACTTCAACGGATGGTGCAAGGGCATATCAGAGTAGCTTCTTACATCTTTTTGTCTTAAAAACTAAGTATTACAAGGGCTTCATCTATCTAAAAATCTTCAATTTGTTCACTCATCCAAATTCTGGGATCACCTAGCCTAGTGCACCATGTGTCTATATAACTGGAGGTAACAAAAGACTAAATTATGAAGGGGAATTATCTCCACATCCTGAATATCAATGACCCCGACAAACAATATTCCTCTTCCAGGACTCGGAAAATTAGGAAAAAGGTGAACGGAAGGAAACCAAATGAAAGCAAATTTGCTGACTCCATTAGAGAGCTCTAATAGCGGCCAAATAGGCCTAAACAGTTGAAGCTATGAGCCAGCCTCAAAAGCTCGAGCTTGAAGCCATGCTGACTGCAGAATCATGACACTCCACTGCAACCCAAGACACAACACTAGTCTTTGAGGTTATTGTTTTTAATGTTTCATCTTGATCCAATAGATTAGGATATCTTTCAAATTATTATCTAATAGACAGGATTAGCTAAAACGAAACTGAAGGTAGTATTTGCAGCTTCAGAGAGTCGTCTAAGAATAATACAAGACTGAAAATGGTATTTTGCTCCAAAATTATAACTTTCAGTACCTTAACATTCAAGAGACATCTCTAAGAGCAGAGAGTAAGTGCAACAGGTGATTATTTGGCATATGTATAACTCATATATTAATGAAGGACAACATAAGCCATGCAAGAGTTGCTTAGCACAAATTCCCAATCCTAATGCATCGCTATTTTATTGAAATTTAACTCGGTTTATTCTCTGCAGTTCCAATTTGACCCTACTTTTGCCTCAAAGATCCAAACTCATCAGCAGTTTATTGTCTCAACAGTTACGGGAAAAATAGTGACTAAGACCTTAAAGATCAAAAAGGAAGAAATCAGATTGACATAAAATGGACTACTACCCCAACTCTGCACTCATCCACTCGCTCTTCCATTGTTCCTTGAAAAATTGAATAAGACTTGGTGTACCATATGACACACATCCAAAGATGAGACTTAGAGAATATTAGACATGCACTCAAATAAAATAAATAAACAAACATCAGAACTTCACAAAATCTCAATGCTAAATCATTTCACGGGGAAGTTCACATAAAATAGGAACTCTATGTAAATAAAGCTCTTCCTCAAATTGAGTTTTCTTTACTTCCATAGAGGTCTTATCAAACTCCATTAACACTTCAAACTATAAGACAACATGCAGTATCATTGAAGATTTTATGTGTCCATTCATACAAAATTCAGCTACGAGGACCACTGAACAATTTTAAATAGTCAAAGAAAAAGTTACTCAGACAATCCACCAAAATGCTTGCCGTAATAGATTACGACTAAACTAGTACATAATTTCATCTAGCTTCTACAAGTGTTTTGGAAGGGACAGAGGTTGACCAATTCTGTTGTCTCACGGTAGACATATTCTGCACACAATTCTTATTCCATTTCAATGTTCCTTTAATTATTGACAGAATTCATTCAAATCTTTAGACCAACTTCAACCAAACTGAGAAGCAAGGAAGCAAGGAAGGGTTTCTTTATCAAGCCTATCTTTGACACCACAACTGAAACTAAAAAGAAATTTTTTTTAATAGCACAATAAAAATCCCATTGCAAAAGAACTCAACAAGCATGTTATATAAAAGTACTAATAGGAACAATGCAAAACCAACAAAGTAGTTGACAGTTCGAATTTCGAATTAATAACTAAACAT
Organism: Solanum lycopersicoides; assembly: GCA_022817965.1. Classification (NCBI taxonomy): domain Eukaryota; kingdom Viridiplantae; phylum Streptophyta; class Magnoliopsida; order Solanales; family Solanaceae; genus Solanum; species Solanum lycopersicoides. Next base: position 94,491,638 of record CM040624.1, on the reverse strand, counting down.
AATTAAACCCAAAAGTGAAAAAGTGAAAGCAACTTACAGTCTTAATCCTAGTCCTGACTTCAGATTTTTTAGCCTTGTGGTAAATTCTCCTCTTTTCAGCTTGTCTTGCCCTTTTAGCTGCAGAATCCGCTTTCTTTGTTGGAGCAGCTTCACAAACAATGGAACGACGAAACGGCATTTGCACCGGATTCACTGAAACAGTCCCTGCAATTCAAAGAAAATTAATAGGACCATAAAACTCTAAATTCTACTAACCAATTTGAAACAACTTTCTTTGTTGAAACAATTGAAAAAATCAACCCTCAGAAATCCAATTCCCATACGGATTAAGCTTTGAAAAATCAAAATAAAAGATAAAAATGGATTCTTGAACTGATGGGTTCGTTGTAGATGAAGTTCATACCTTTAGAGAAGATATTGAGAGAAGTGTTAGCCGAAAAACTGAGTGACCTAAATGTATCAGCATGTGGTCCATTGAGAGAAAGGGTGTTGAATTTTGTAGAAAAACTCAAACAAGAAGAAGATAAGCAAGCTCCTGCCATGGCTTTTTCTCTGTATTTCTCACACTCTCTACAGCAACAGCAAAAGCTGAAGAACTTTGTACTAATTGGTATCCCATCTTATCCTCAGTCTTATTTTCTTTTGATTTTGATTATGGGCTTGTATTGGTGGAGGCTGATATGGGCCAAGTTTTATTAGCCCAACAAAAAAGAAAAGACCCACTAAGAGCAAAAGAGATGAGATCACTCCATTATCGGGATGATTTAGACCTTTGAAGTGCGTGATTTTGAACTCTTAAGCCGCGATTGAACTTTTAAGTTTTAAAAAGTTGTAATCCACAAGCAAGAGTTTAAGTTGGTATAAGCCGGGAATAGAAGTTCAAGACCAATCATTTCCAACTCTATTGGGCTTTAATTTCCTGCTATTATTGTTGACTTCTTGTCAATTAAACTCGTTTAATACATATTAAGGTATAATAAAAACGGATATTTTGCCCATCGCTCAGAATTATGTCTCGAAATAATCTGCTGAAATGCAGCAACTTCTATTTTATTCACACTTCAGATTTTACATATTAAGCACATGTGAAGCAGTGACAACAATAACATATCCAGTGTAATCACGTGTCTAATAAGATGGAGTCTAGAAATGGTGGGAGTACACAGACCTTATCTGCACCTTGAGAAAGGTAGAAAAATTATTTCCAATAAGACCCTCCGCTTAGAAAAATGTGACTTTAAAGATGGTTTTAAAAAATACGAAAATGCTGAAGAGGAGAAAAGTATTGACAACAAAATAATAAAGATACCCCAAGTGAAGAGCACAACAGTAATAAAATACGATAATAGTAGCACGTAGTAGAGCCAACCAAAGTTGGCTCATCTAAGGAAGCTCGAGTTCAAATATTTATCAATTCGGCATGAATGGGATCGTTGGAAGTGTAAAAGGCCAGTGAACTTGAATAGCTAAACCAAACTTTAGCAGTTAGCACCAAATGCCTACACACATAGTATGCAATCTTTGTTGCTGTTTGCCTACAGAAAAGGGAACATTTTACAAGGGAAGTGAGCAAGCGACTTGATCCACTATGTACTACCAGGGGTTAACATTAAAAGTTGATACGTCGTGGCTGAAATTAACACTTGTAAGATAGTTTCTATGATGTTGAGAAGACTAAAATCTCTGCTCAGTCATCACTGCAGGTTGTGCTTCAGAAAGCTTTCTTCCAAGATAAGGACCTCTGCTGATAGCTTGCTCCAGCTGCATAAAGCACATTATTATATTACACATGTAGGAAAGCACGCTGTCAACGGGAGGAGAAAGGAACAGAAAATTAAGAATCTTCAATGAAACGAACACTATGTCACTTGGGCTATCAGTCATCGACCATCTTAAAAGACGTTTACTTGGACTAAAAGATTGTATTTATGAAGATTTAACTTGGACTATTTGAAAACTATTTATCATTTCTTTCGCTCAACTACTGCTACCATCATGGCTAACTCATTTTCAAATTTCACATGCAATTGACAGTACAAATAGGCATATTCACTTAATGAAACATCTTACTTCTTCAATAAATAAATAAATGGGCAAATGCACCAACTTGACCAGGCAGGGTGTTGGTTGGTCTAACTTGCACGTTCAAAGATGAAAGTAGCAAAAATGAGGATGTTGAGATGAATGTGTGGGCATACTAGAAGAGAGCATTAGAAACGAAGATATTCGAGACAAGGTCCGATTGACCTCCATGGTGGACAAGACGAGACAAGTCAAGTGAGGCTGAGATGGTCTGGTTATGTGAAAAGGAGATGCACAGATGCCTCAGTGGGGAGGTGTGAGAGGTTGACCATGGTGAATTTGAGGAGTGGTAGAAGTAGGCTGAAGAAGTATAAACGAGACATGACACACCTACATCTTACCGAGGGCAAATTTCAAGGAAGCATGACTCACTTGTTAGGCTTTATGTATTTTCTTTTCTATGACCCACCTAGGCACGGTGACTACCACATAAAGTGAAACAACTGAAAAGTAGACCCTTCCCCTGGTTTTATGCTCATTAAAATAAACTTCAAAGAAGACATGACCCTAGATAGGAGGATATGGAGGTCGAACATTATGATATAAGCTTAGTACGTAATAGAATGTTGTCTAGTTTCCTTATCAATATTGTTATTATGATTTATTACTCTTATTCTTCGATTTTAGTAATACTTGTTGTTTCCTTTGATTCAGTTATCATATTATTTGTTGTTGCTACTATTCCCTTCTCAATTATTTTTTAGTATGTCTTCTTCACTACTGTATTTGTTTTACATACTTGATCTTTGATATGTGTTACTTGAGCTAGGTCTATCAGAAACAACCACTCTAACCTCGCAATGTAGGGGTAGGGCTGCGTAAAGACCACCCTCTACAAACTCCACTTGTGGGATTACATTGGGTATGTTGTTGTTGCAAACTCACCGCGATACTTGCACAAAGAAAAGTAAAATGCAAAATATAGGTTGAACACCTGACATGCTTGTCTATATCTATAGTAGGTAGGCCTAACTATATGTATATGCACGGTGAAAATAAGGACACGTCAGACTTCTATAACAGGGAACAGAAGGATTGAAGACCAATCCCATCTCAGATCCACAATGAACTATAAGTAATCTATATAGATTTGAACACAAGTGATATAAATCAGGAAAGACACACCTTTGTAGCTATACCCGAAAGTGCATTGTCAGCAATCAGTTTACTAGATGAGGTGAAAACTTTGTAGATTGACTGGCAACATTTGTGTCTAGCTTCCATACCTGAACATTAACTAACTTTAGGATAAGCCAAACTGCTTCAGAAAGGCACACAGTTATTTTCTCAACATATATTTGCTCTTCAGGCCGTTAAACCATGTCATCAATGATACTTATGGCATCATTTTGGGAAAGAACCCGAATATACTGGGTTTGGGCCTTATGATTACAGCTGTTGCATTTTTAGCCATTCAATTCGTTCTCTTAAAAGCTACATGTTCAACCCTTTATCAACGGGAAGTCATCAAGAGTTTTCTTTATATAAAAAGAATTGTGATGGACAAAAACGGAAGAAAATGTTGCAATTGAAACCAGGTAAAAAACCAGGTAAACTTTAGGTGATTCTGAATCGCTATATAACTGGAAAGGAAATTCATGCACATATACCATAGTTAAAAAATAAATATTGCTCGATCTTTACAAATGTATATTTGTAAACAAGAACATGTATTATGCGAAATAGTTACAGTTTTACAATAGAATGCATATAAGATATAAATGCATATAAGATATAAATGAGGACGCAGACAACTACAATTAAGGCCTAAATGAGGGTGGTCTTTCGATATCTGTCAAACTCCTGCTTAGCCAGGTGAGTTGAAAAATCAATAGCTGATGATGCAACTTTTGTAGTACGGAGATATGGCAAGTTAAAGACTATTTGTTAATGGAATTGTCAGGGTAAAGGATGAAGAGACAATTAAAACAAGAAATACACTAACTTGTAGTTTCACATGAATATGGGCCAACATAAGGTTGAATGAGAAAATGCAGTAGCACAGAAGTCCTTTAGGTGAAGACATGATCAATCAGAGATGATGCTAAAAAAAACGTCATCAAATGATTGCATTTAGATATGCAAACAGCAAATACTTGTACCCATAGTAACAACAATGTTAGTGTCTACTGTCAAGCAAATTGGATATTAGCATACAAACCTATCTTTTCTGTCTCTTTAAATGCATCAGTTACTATATCTATTATTTCTCGTCTGGAAATAACCTCCATCAGGCACCAAGGTCGCATCACCAACCCAGTTATCACTCTGTAGCCCTGTAAACATAAGAAGATACTGACTTTTACTAACTGTGAGAAACTATATGATCATTGATCGCACCAACACGTCCAGCATCATGAAATGGTTTGCATTACTTAGCACTCTACAGAAAATACATAAATGAGAAAAAAATAATAGAGTACTATTTTTTTGTATGCATACTTAAGTCAATTTTAAAATCCACATGAATCACACATCTCACTATACTGCTAAAAGAATTAAAACTTTCCACAGTACAGCTAGGTAGGAAGGAATAGCTTCTTCAAATAGTTGATTTTAAAAGGATAACATAAACAAGGAAACTTTCTTCTAACTGTTCCTCTCTGTGAAATGATATAAGCCATTAGCTGCAGAGATATATCTCACCGCCTTACGAATTTCTGAATCCTGTTGAAGAACTGATAAGAGGAGACCCTGTCACAAGGAACAATTCAAATAAATACCAAGAACTTCATGTCAAGAAATTATATTAGAAAAAGTCAAAGAAGTATTTGAAGACTTGTATGGCCAAAATTCCAAAATCTCCTTGTTCTGAAAAGTGTGTTTTTTTAGAACTGTTTTTTAAAAATAGACTTTTGCAGAGTAGGAGTACGTACCAATGAATTTCAAAAGCAATTGTACCAATATTAATCCAGTAATTGTTCTTGGTCAAGGTTCCAAAAGTGCTTTTGGGGAAAAACTACTATCTTTAACTTCTGAAAAATAGTTTCTACTACTACTACTCAAAAACACTTATTTGTTCCTAAAATTTGGCCAAATACCACGACCCGCTAAAATAAGCACTTTTCATCAAAAAGCTAGTGCAAACTGGCTATTAATGTTGAACACAAGTCTAACAACAGGTTCATACACATCAAATCCCAATAAAACTCTTCAACCCACGAGGGTAATGCATTTCACAGGTTTTCCTTTCTTTTATAATCCATTTGTTTACCCTCTCTGTCTCCTAATCCCCTTACCCTTTTTGGGAGCATGGAGTGCTGATTAGAGGGTTTTTTTTTATCACGAAGCCAGATGTCACACAAAAATTAAACTCACCGAAGGTGTCAGCTTTGAAGTCTTGGATGCTGCTTCATAGATCAGACGCCGAAGATTCTGCTCTGCATCACCATCCAGTAATACATCCTTTTCGGCACGAGTTTCTCCAACAATGTTTGCAAGACCATGCAATGCCGCCTGTGTTTTGCATTTAAAGGAAGTCCCAAGTAAAGATTATGTCGGTACCAAATTTCTTAATCTCTTTAAATCATGAAGTCAGAGTCTGCATGAGTTCCGCACAGAACTTAAGCAATAGATAAAGATATTAATACGTCTCCTCTTTGCTTCCGGCTGAATTACATTAGAATACAATAATAAGTTGCCATCATTCACACAACATTCATAAAATTGAGGTTGTGTAAATTGACATGGATAACATAAGTTAAAGCTCGCCCTCTAAGGAGTCTCAAATTCAACTCTCATAGCAGAGTGGAAATGTCAGATAAAGATGTGCTTACCAGCTGTTTACCATGCTGTTGCTGATCAAAAGCTGCATAAATCACATGTCTTCCTGCAGGCTGTGCACCTGAGAGAAGCGATGCTGCCCCTTTGCTGGCTGCAAGATGTCAAGGACAAGATTTTTTTTTGAATTAGCACGTAATCTCTTAACCAAGTGAATATGTTGAAGTGGCATGTGTCACAGTGAACTACACGGTGCTAGAAAGAAATTCCAGCGGTCAAAAGAGCAAAAAAAAAACATACTTCTGCATGAATGCAGGAACCAGTATTTCGAGAAGCATATTCAATTCAAGAACAAGAGGACAGACCAAAGAATATTTGATGAGAGGATTAATATTAGCTCAGCATAAACGATGACATCTAGTAGATTGGACACTAGAAGAATGAAATCAGAATCAATTAACACCAATGGCAATTCCCTACAATTATAAAGCTGCAACCAAGTACTGGTTTTTCATAGCCTGAATACATTAATACCTGAGAATAGTTATGAAGCAACCATAATACTACAAAAACAGTCCAGAATGATAAAATATGCACAGAAGTCGGGATTAGCATCACGTCACGTGGTTATACAAATCATATGGATCTTTGACCTAGTACATCACTAGATCATGACACACCATTCTAGCCCATTAAGCATTTCCCCACTGAGTCATCAGACCAACAATTTTTCTTTTTGATGAAGTAAGAAGGTTTCATTAATAGCATCAAGCAGATGCATAAGCAAAAATAACAAAAGGAAGATCGAGTCTACTCATGTACAAAACATTAAGCTATATCTGTCCGAGCTGGCACAATCCAAAAAAGATATAGATTTAGCCAGTTACACAGACTAAGTAAACAATTGGATTTTACAGGTTAACTTGGAGTTGAGATCCCATCAGATCACCTAGGATTCCTTTCTGACCAGATGCACCAAAAAGTAATAGCCGGTACCATTAACCAGAATTTCTAGATAGCTTGACTAGCGTCACTAGACCAACAAATCATGCACAATAATGAGTAACGACAGCTTCACGTTGCTAGGTCCTTCCACGTGGCATGGTAATCCATGGCTTAGTTCTTAGACACTGACTTAGACCAGAGTTCTGCTCAAGATCTCTATAGGGAATGTAAAAACTTATAGCATCAGAGCTACAATCTTTCTTCATTTTTAATGATATCAAACACACACAAAAATGTGATTAAAGGGGAAACAAGAAATAACTGTATAAAGGGTAAAAATAGGATTACAGTGGGTAATTACCACATCACCACTTGAAATACAGGAGCTAAAAGTAAAGACAAAATCTAAGGAAGAAATGGGCCACAATCATGGCTTGTATATGGTGACTATTTGGAGAGAAAGGAATCAAAGATGTTTTGAAGGATTAACCAACCCAACCTGGAAGATCAAGTTCAATTGTTTGCTTTTGTTTGCTTCTTAGTGTAAAATGGAATACATAGGCGAAGTGAGACCATTTTAGAGGCTTTTGAAACTATTCATGTACAGTGAGACTGTATTAGTCAGCCTAGTCTGATTTTTTTTGGTTCTTTTTATATCTTCTTTTGGAGTTGATACTTTGTACTGTTTTGACAACAATGAAAAGCCTTTTACCTTCTCAAAAGAAGGGGAAAGACCTGAGGACAGTTCAATACTCTCTTACTATTGTCATGCACACTTACAGTACACACACTTTGTTCAGATACTTAAAAAGTGAGTAGGGCTCAAACTCTAAGTTAATCACCAAAAAATCAGCAGACTCATAACTCATAAGTACAAAGTGTGATCATTAATTTAAAGAAATCCTAAATAAAAATTGCCTGAACTATTTAAAGTTTTTGTCGAAATAAATGTAGTTCAAGGTATCCTTCTCTCAAAGGAGAAATTGAGCTACATCACATGGACATAAATATAAAAAAATTAAAAACTTACACAATCCAATTTGTCCGAGTGCTTCAAGAGCACATTCACATTCATCTGCATTTTGACTTTCTAAGAAATCGAATCTTCCATTAATGGCAGAAATAAGATTTCTACAACCTGAAAGTCATAATAACAACCAGAGTGTTATTATGCAAGCAAGCAAAAGCTGCAGTAGAACAACAAAAGAAAAGGTAGGATATATTACAACAAACAGTGTGGAACCAGATAACTTCATATAAAACATACCATAAAATGAGAGTCTATCCTCTTTTGATACATATTGAGTTGTTAACTTAGACAACAATGGGGAAGAAAGGAATACCAAGCAAAGAATTAAATTTTCTAAATTATATATATAACCTTCCTAGTTCCTACTAAGAATAAATAAAAAAAACTTAAGATCAGCCAACATCTTATTAATTGCAGTTGATATACCACTTCTGCTGTGCGTACATTAAAACTAATTGAGTTCTGTTGTCTCAAATGGATTGAAAATGGGCTTCCAATTGATGTCTATAACGGTCTTGGGCCATTGACACCCTGCCTTAAGGGGCCTTTGAGGTTTTGAATTAGATGCTTAGATTCATTCACATGAGGGTGTTGTACTATCGTAATCCTGCCTAAATTATGTAAGCTTCCAAAAGGGTTTATAATAATTTTGGGTCCATTGCCTTAACAAGTCCAAATATTGCACATTAAATTCATTCACAAAACCAAAGCCTACCTATATATATAATTAGGACATACGTATTTCCTTAACTAGAACATACCACATATTTTGAGGATGAAATTGAGCTCCTCCTACATTCTAATTAAAATATGCCAAACCACGATGCTGATTTCTTGGATATGAGAATTTTTTTACCTAACACATACAGTGGGATTCAACCAATATTGACTTAATTGATGGAAAGAACTCTACTTGGACCCACTCACAAGTCCATTAATTATGCACCATAAAACCTGAATACGATACCAGAGTCATGTACAAGTAACATGTTTTATTCATCACTTAAGTGATAAGCTAATTAAAAAAAAAAATGAAAACTCTAATACTCAATCAACATACCTACTACAACTTGCAAAGTTAAAACTTTTTAAACAAACAAACAAATTTGGCACACAATAAAAACATAGAAGAAGTATATGTGAGTATCACCAGATTCATCGATAAACACAAAGGCATTCTCCCTAGCCATCAGCCTTCCAGTTATCATCATTGCTCTTGATCGCAAAATTGATTCAGCAGAAGCATCACTAAGGAAGATAAACAGGTGAAGAAATAAATACGATAGTTACAATGATTGAATGACTAGAACATAAAATTCAGAATCACAAGCAGCAATTCTCGTGTGCAGACCTAATAATAGAAGTAAGAATTTGGAGAAGCTTAGTCCTTGACAAGAACTCAGTGCTGTGCTGAACATCAGCCAACTTCATTCACCCAGCACATACAAGAAAAACAAGTAAAACATCAATCAGGAACAAATTGAAGAAAAGGCTATTAAGTGATTGTAGAATAAAACATATAGCAGCTTAACAGACAAGTACAAACCCCCAAATAAAAGGAGAGTATTTAATATATGCCACCACTAGATCCCCTGTAGCTAGAGAAAGAAAAACATATTCAGGAAAAAGCTCTTAAATTTATATGGAAACTTCCAAGTGTTAGCCACATGATGATCCAAAGTTTTGATATTAACGGCGACAAGGAAAAGGTTGCTTTAGGTAAATACCTAATCCTAGTTCTCTGCCTTATATTTTCAGAGTATCTTACCTGATTATTTCATTTTCTTCTATGTTTACTATAGACTATGGGACCAACATCTCAGAACAGTAGCTGAAGGCACAAAACATAAAAAAGCAACAGAGTAAATTTACTCGATGGCTGGGGTAAAAGAGAACATCAAATGCTTGGCATAAAGAAAAAAGGCATGGTCACATCACCAATACTACTAGATAGTTATAGTTCAGAGTCAGCAAATGTTATTCTGCGATCAAAGAAGTTAATTCTGCATTCTCTTTGTGATATGTCGAACAGGTAAAGAGTTGATACTTTGCGTGAAGAGTGCACAACTTTTATGATAAGGACTTCCTGAGTTTCTCAAACAAATAAAATCCCAGAGATATGTTCTACCACTGCTGAACAAATATGCAAAATTTATGGCTGATAAGACCTTGTGGTGACAAGCAAAATGCAACTGCAATGATCACATGTAGAGGAAATTTTATAGCTAGCTAGAAGCAAACCTCATATAGAAGTTCCAAGCTGCTCAAAGTGACTAATGTATCATCTGAATTACTGATTTCTGTCTCCAACAAGCTAAGAAGATTTGAGCTGTAGACTCTTGATGCCACAGAAGTGGAAATGGAGAATAACTTCACTATCAAAGCTAAAACTCTAACTCGTCCCTGAGGATTTAGCAAAATAAAAAGCCCAAGTACTAGCAATGAGATAATAGAACAGTTGATAGAGCAGGACAAAAGCATACCACACCTCAATGAGGTTCAGATGAATCAAGAACCACCACTGACATTGGATTCCACTTTAATTACTTTATTTCCTCTTTCTTATTTTAATTTTGGAGAAATGAGTAAGATAAGTTCAATAATCAAGACAGACACAACAAGGCACCGACTCAATTACATCCATAGCAAAATAGATAGATGATTATAGTTTCTGTTTGAAACGGAGAAGATATACGAACTATAGATATTAGAACTTTTGGACTTACGTCATGTAGATTTTATGTGTAATTTATGCAAAAGCAAAAGCAAGTTAGGATTTGAAAAGATATTTCTGAAGTATGATTCTCTCATTATAAACTACAAAGTAAAGTGAATGTCGAAGAAGCTTCACCAAAATTAGAAGAAATAATAAGTATGATGGTTAAAGAATAGGAAACCTCATCAAGAAACTCTTGCTATGTGGGGGTGCAAGGAAGGGCCAGACTATGTTGGGTTAATTTTATATAGCTTTACATTGTATGTTTGCAAGAGAATGTTCCCCGACTTTAAGTCCGGACCTCCTGGTCAAATGGTAGAATCTCCAACCATTGTGCCAAGGCTCCTTAGTGGTATGTATAGATTAAGAGTTGTGTCTTTGTCTCATAGATTCTTTATTTAAGAATAATTTCATATGCTATGATTAACTGGATAGCAACTATAATAATTTATCTCAACATGACATCAAGTAAAGCAATAAATTCAAAAGAGAACTGCTCATTAGACATGTTTTTCACACTAATTTCAGCACGACTGAAAGTGAAGAACTAATTTCAGAGCAGAGCTGTTCATTGCATACAGCACTGTCTGTCAAAAGGCACACAGAACTTTTACCATCCATCACAAAAAAAACATACCAGAGGTGAACAGTTGGTTGCGAAGTTCATGAGGGTTGTCGCTTCATAGCCGCTTTCAGGAAATATGATATCCTTCAGAAAATTTTATTAAATTCAACAGAGATCCTTATTTACAACATATCTGGTCAAATTATCACCACAGGCATGCAGAAATGTATGTGCAATGACCAAGATAAGAAGCAGATACTACATACAATGCCTTTCGAATCGCTAGCCAGTTTCCTAATTGCATCTGTAGATGCAGCAGCAACTTCCGCATCCCTGCCAGAATAATAAACCCTACATGACTACAAGCAGATCCAATTTCTAGAAGAGGAAAAAGAAGTGATATTAGGGTGCATACTTTTCTTATTGATGTGTGCTAATCACATGTCATCATCACGACTGATGATATAAAATTCTACTTTAGAAAGTCACAACAAGCATATGGTACAGCAAAATCACACAGATCTAAGCATGTAAAGCATCACCACTAGGATGTGAGAAACTAAAGAATGTTGTAGAAAAAGATGACACCAGGTTTCAAAACATAAGCAGCATGACGTTACAAAATCAGTTCACAAGCAACTTCCACATGGGGAGCCCAAAACCGACTAGTCAGCGATTCTGGAGGCAAACAGCATGCAAACAAAGATGCATCTTGAGGACATGGCTCGGAAAAAGGTTTAAAAGGGGAAAATAAAATAATAGTTCTCATTCAAAATTTAGTCATTGACAAGAAATATTGTCACAAGTATCAGTGTTTTTGTCTCCAAGAGTAAACGTAGAATCCCAACTAATAACACATTTGACGTGTTCACGAAGTGTAGACATGTAGGTAATACAAGAGCCATTCGTTCGCATGACACGATAAGAATTTTTTCTAAAAGAAAAATGTAAAATCAAAGAGGGAGAATTGGAAAGAGGTCATACTACCTGGTTGAAGTACTTTAATAGAACATATCATGCTAGCAGATGAAACGACAAAAGAGAACAATTAGTTACCTGATCTAACTCCTGTACATATTATTTTTCTAACTCATGACCACGCCATCCTCTCTTAGAATGACCCCATATGACAGTTAAAGGGGTAAGAATAACATGTGATGTCCAAACTATGCAGGCAAAAGCAGAAATAAATAGACTCTCAAAGAAGCACGTGAAATCAAATCAACTGCAACAAAAAGGCCAGCCCATAGCAGGATCAGTATATCCAACAAAGCCATCTCCACAAAACAAACAAAAAAATCATAGACAGTTTGGTCAGTGATTGCATATGGTAAGAAATTGCACCGAGTCTTACCCACTGATGAGGCAATTAAGCAAAAGTTGATAAACTCCATACTCATGAATTAGTTGTATAACAACTGCTTCATCAATATTCTCCAAAAGGCAGGATACCTGTACATGGTTACTACAGCATGAGAGTCAAACTTGGAGACCAAAAAATATAGCCCACATTCATGGTTTTCAGCAACTCAAACAAAGATAGCTAAAACTTAGAACGACATGGAGCACTCAATGAGGAAAGCAAAATGGATAGATACAACAATAAGTGAATTCTCCAGCATGATGAGAATGTGTAGCAACGTATATTATAACATTCAGCAATAACCACTTCACATATTCTGTTTCTCATAAGTTTAAAAGTCTAAACTTGCCAAGTTGTCAACTTCAGATTAACATCAATCCTGCTTAAAATATCCAGAGACACATACACGGAAAATATGAGAGCTGTTATATCCATGTGTCCTCACTATTCAGTTCTCTCATACACCCATATCATCCATTCTACAGAGTTAGCTACATGTCTTCCGGATAAATAAGTATCCATACGGAAAGGGTCTCCATTGGGTAGAAACTGAAAAACTAATAGGAGAAAGGATCTTAAATTTACCTTGGAGGCACATATTCTTATGCTTAACAAAAAAAAAAGGGTTGAAATTATCATAGAAGCACTTACTGTTTGGCATGCTAAACGTCTGACTTTCTGAGACTCTGCACCGAGACCGACAATAACAAATGGCTGCAAATAAGCAGAAATCAGACCAAGAACTTTAGAAAAAGTTAATGATTTACCTCAAATTCTATTATGATGGGCAAGTACAAATGTTGCATGGAGATTGATAAGGGAATAAACTATTAATGTACATCGACTTACGATTGACTAGCTCTATAAGACCACACAGAAGATCCTTACACAGATAAATTTCAAATATATTTCCTCATTGCTATCTAAGATCATTTCTCTGGATTTGGTTTTGGCTCAATATTGGAAGGCCTAGATTTTCTGAAAAGATTTTGGAAACCAATTTTTAGGGGAGACATTAGCTGTTAGAAAAACCCAATCAATAATATTATTTTCTCTTTGGGAAAAAGGTTTTGGTTTGATATCTGAAATCCAACAGATATTGTTATCAAAATGCTTCTGTTTCTGATTTTCTAAAAAAGTCTCTTCTAAACATTTTATGATGTTCACTTCCTTCTCTATTTTTCTCTAAGCTCCCTAACGGGTCCTTGTAGTCATAAAATAAAAGAAAGTCAAATCAGTGAAATACTGGGTATAGTTTACGTGTTTCCAATGAACAGAACTTCTGTAAAAGAGTAAATCATTCTTGAGCACATTAATCAAGAACCTTTTAAATCAATCATGAACAGAAGTTACATGATTACAAGATAAAGGCTAAAGCTCCATTCGAATAGCTCGAAGCAGAAAGAACAGCAAGAAAATGAACCTTAAAATTCCTTACGTTGCTTTAGAAAGGAAGCTGTACCCCTACCGCTATAAGTTGGATTAAATTATAGCTGTCGATATCTATCACCCGACATCGGTCAACTTCCTTCATACACACAAAAACACAGAATAATAACAAGTGAGTGTTGATTAAATTTTCTAAAATGTCCTCATTCATTGTGAGTAAGCATTTCTCTTTGCTCTCTACTAAGTAGAACCCTAAAGCTCCTTAGCGCATTTAGCTCTAAAGGGAAAACTTATCAATCTAATGTTTCACATTGCCCACAATATTATGGTCTAAGCTGTAAATAACCAAATAGCTGATACATACTTCACCACACACTTGTGATAGACCCACAACAACTCATTCAGATATGAAGATTCGAATTTAGCTTATTTAGTAGTACTAGCATTACTGCCATACCATGTAGTGTGGAATGAGTGATGCTCCATATCTTGTTTTGAAAAGCTTTTCTAAACAATCAACCAAAGCACTTTCTAGGCCAGGGTAATCTGCTTTTGTTTGCAAAGCACTGCAAGAAATTCAAAGTTAACAATCAGCAAGCCAGTAGGAGCATTTCCAACCTGTCACAAAATACACAAACAAGATTGTTTGAACATTGTTTAAATTCTCTTACCTGTGAAAGATTGTAATCTATATTACATTTATATAGTTTAAACATTTCATTTCAAAAAAAAAAAATCTCAACCGAATCTCCACAGGATTAATGCATTAGCCCTTGTAATTGGAAGGAATTTGCATAGTTTCTAACCCTGCCACTCATATTAGGTGGGAAATTACAACAGAAGACCCAGTGTAACCCCCCTTGGTGAGAAATTGACAAAACTATATCTCTCTAAGCTAGGAGATGTGGTATGGTTAAATTCAAGCATGTAGGAGCACTACTATTCAGAAAGTTGAATACCCCTTCCATCCCAAAAAGATTCAAACAGGCTTAAACTCCGTTCACTTTAATTTGTCATGTTTCACTTTTTTAGAGTCAAATAGCATGAATTCTAATCAACATATTAAGATATATTTTTTCGGCTTGCAACTTATAGTTTTTGAACATCTAAATTTTAAAATATTAAATTAATCTAATTCAATATAACGTCAAAAATTAGTTAGATTCTGAGCGAGTAAAAGATTGTAATCTATATTACTTTCGTCTAGTTTAAACATTTTATTTAAAAAAAAAAAAGAACTATACAAATCTCCACGGGATTAATCGTTGCATTTGGAAGGAGTTAACACAGTTTCTAACTCTGCCACACATATTCAGTGAGCAACTGTACAGAGTGTATTGTAAGCCGAAAACTCATGTAGAAAGAACTGACAACACAGAGAGGAGAAAATAGAAGATACTTGATAATGGCTGGAAGAGGAAATCGATTGAGAAAGTCTTGAGCTGAAGCATCGGAATGAGCGCCTGAAAAAAATTGTAAGATACACAAATTAACCAATTGCTTATTTACCAAAGACGAGAAACAAGTTCTAAAAAAATCAGAAATACCAGGATGATACGCAAAGTCAGTAGCTGCTTCCAGTAACTGCGCCGGATCCACAGAGTACTCTTCCGCCATTGTTAGTGTATCAGAGAGGGAAAAAAATGTTGCAGACGGTGAGGAAAAAGATGAGAGAGTACAAAAGAGGGCTAGAAAGAGCTACTACTGAATCGGTTTTTGAAACTTTTTGTTTACTTGCACAACACACTCACGCACACTGTGTGTAGTGTCGTTTACTGTGCTTTTTTTCCCTCACTTTTGTTTGTATGCACTGGCTGATTGACAACAAATGTGAATTTTTTTTAATTTGAATGAAAATTTTTTTTCCGTCCGATATCTAGAGTTCATATTAAAGTTTCAATTAAATATGAATCACGCAATACAATGTTCATTTGAAAGTGATATTTTTATTATAATTTTCTTCATAATTAAAGCTCAAATCCAAGACGTTTTGAAATCTCTCTTATTGACACAATTATGGATAATATTATTGTTTGGAAATGCATCTTAAATTAGTACTATTGCGAATTTATGCTCAATAGTAACTTTGATTTGAAGACTCTTCATAAACCAAAACCAAAATGATATTAAGTTCAAAACAAATGAAAAGAGTGCAGTGTGACAGTATCCATTATAGTAATGATATTATTTCTTTCTCAAAAGAGATCTTCAATTCACTTTACTACTTTTTTGAAGAAAAAAAAATTCATCCGAAACTTACATAAATATACTACAAATAAAAAATATTTATCATTTATAATAATAACATATTTTTCACTTTATCACTTTTAATATATCTATAATACACTTCTAATTCATATTTAAAAAAATAACTTATTATTCACATATAATATAAATTTTATTAAAGGATAATACATTTATCACCCATTTTAATACATTTATAATACAATGTGTCAACTACTTATCAAACAAGCATAATATATATTTAAAAATAATTATAATACATATATATTGTATATTTAATTCACTTTTAATACATATTGCAGAATAACATAGCATTATCATAAATGACAATTAATAAAAAATATCACTAAAATTAATAATTATTTATTAAAAGACATTTATCGAAACAATTTTTTCAAAATTCATCTACTTTTATCAATTATCACTCTACTACTTTAAGAAAAGAGGAATGGTAAATGTAGTAATTGGGCCGCTAGTAAGATTAGTATGAATCTTATTGGACCCTGTTTCTGCCATGCCAACATAATGGGCTTTAAATGAGCAAATTTCTCAAAAACACTTGCACAACATGTAATTAAAACAAATAACCTTGATAATTTTATTTTGCTCACAAATTATTAATGTTTTAAGATCAAAGTTATTTATTTTAAAATAAAAAATTAAAAATTTAAGATCACTCGCTTTCAAAATCAATAGCGTCGACAATGACACGTACGTTATAGGCCATGTCGTGTCTATTTTCCACTTTTGAGTTAGCCGCTCTATGAGCAACTCAATAATTTACATTGCTTTACAGTTCATGTACATGAATAAAACAAGAGAGGAGTTAAAAAAAATAGGTTTTTATTTAATGAGTTGACCTTTTAAGATTTCCAGAATTTAATTTAATTTTTTTTTTCTACTTGTGATACAATTTTCATATGGATATAACTTATCTGCACCGGATGTTTACACTAATTTATAAGTGCATGTCATATGTGTTTAAATATATAGTTTATTTTAATTAACTTATCCGCATCAGATATTTATATCAAGCTAATGCAAAATGCATTATTACGTGATTTAATAAAAGTAAAATGAACTATAAATTTAAACACATGACATGCATGTATTGGTTTGTTGTAAACACCCGGTGTAGATAAATTTTACCCAGTGTTTTAAAAGGGGAGGGTGTGAGGCGAGGCGTAAGCATCGAGACACGGGGCGTAAGTCTCATGGATCTACGGAGCGTAGTCTCATGTATATTCAATAATTTTATCACTAATAAAATAATTAAAAGTACAATTTTCAAATAATTTATGATTTTTATTTGAGATAAGTATTAATAATCAATAATGATGAAAAAAGTATTATAATTATTATTTGAGAAATATCATTAAATCAATAATAAAAATATGATTTAAAGCAAAAGAAAAGAATTTAAAAATAAAAACGCCTGGAGATACGTTTTTATGCCTAGGATTACGTTTTTATGTTCAGGACTTACGCCTCAAATTTTAGGACTTACGCCTTACGATTCTAACTTTTTAATTTACGCCCTAGATTGTTTTGGTACGCCCCGCCCCGAGACTCGCCCCAAAAACGTTTCTTAAAAAACTGATTTTCATTAACATGGTTTTTACTTCATTAAATCACATAAAAATGAAAATTAAATTAATTTGATGTAAAAACTCGGTGTGAATAAGTTTTTTCCTTTTCATATTGAAAAGTTAAAGGATAATGCACAACTATCCCCTCAACCTATGCCCGAAATCTCAGAGACACATTTATACTATACTAAGGTCCTATTACCCCCTGAACTTATTTTATAAATAATTTTCTACCTCTTTTCGACCTACGTGCCACTATCTTGTGGGCCCAACGCTGATTGTCTTTTTTTTAAAAAACTAGTGCCACGTAGGCTGAAAAGGGATAGAAAATTACTTATAAAATAAGTTTAGGAATAATAGGATCTTAGTATAGTATAAGTGTGTCTCTGACATTTCAAACATATGTTGAGGGAGTACTTATCCATTTTCCCAAAAGTTAAAAGAAATTCTTTTAGGTTATGATTTTCCTCATGTGTTTTTCATGAATTATTGTGATTAAAAAAAAATTAAAATGTACAGCGGTATACTCATTATAATGCTACAAGTTGAGCCGAGAGAGGTGAGGGTGTTTACCTGAATCTCTCCATAAAAAGTTTATAAGTATATAAGTTCTTTTAAAAGAAATTGTATTTATATATAAATTTTGAATATTTAAATATAAGAGTCGAGATATTAAATTTAAATTTTAGATATAATAATATTTTTATTTTTCGAACTCTGAAGTGAAAATTTTTAAACTCACCACTAAGATTGTTTACGATAAATCCTCGGCTCAAAAGAAGTGTGATAAAAATATAATTGAAAAAAAAAACATAAGAAAATAATAAGATAAATAAAGCATAATGAAGAATAACATACTTTGTGAATACTAGCCCTCTCCCTCTCCGCATTAAGTACCACTACACTCATCTAGTTACTATCTTTCTATCTAAATCATCGACTTCTATACTTTTTTATCTAGTGACGTATACATGTACATATCTTGCTTGATCGCGTCTTTGAGTTTCTTTTTAATCTATATACACTTATTTCTCTTAAAAATTATCATAGTCAACCTCTCACACGTTTTTATTAGTCTTTGACTCACTAACTCAATTAAAATCTTAAAACTTCTATATTCAACTCACCTTAAAAATTATTCATTTACTGTAAATCATATCACATTAAATATTTTACAAGTATATTTATATTTCATATATTATGAAAATTGGAATGTTTGAAATTAAAGAAACGAGTAATGAGTAGAGTGCGTCAGATGAAAATTGAAAGGTCATATATTGACAAGAGGAAAGGAACAGAGAAGTGAATGGGAGATCCCATTCATGATTATAAGTTTCCTACCTAAGGCAAATCTCAACCCTTACTTTTCTCTCTTTGGACTTGTGCATTTCCTTTTTTTCTCACCTACGCTATATATACTACTTGTCCTTTTTCCTTACATTTTTATAATTATATTATATTTCATGTAGCTCAAATATGTCCAATCAAACAAGTAAATTATAAGGCCATCTGTTTCAATTTATATGATACGAAATTTAATTATAAGTATGTGAAGACTTAACAATGTTGATACATTTGTGGACTTTTGCATAATAAGTAGGACAAACATTGGTAATATTATTAAATATTTGCTACATAGCATTATCTTTGAATAATATGATATCACATGATCACGAGATTGTTCTTTAGTGCGAATGAAAGTACGTTTATCTATTTACCTTGCAAACTATGGCTTCAATGTATTTGCAATTATATGGAGCTTACGCGTGACTTCCTTCTCGATAAAACTCGATTAATGACAATGTTAGAAATTTCATCAAAAATATTGAAAATTATGAGAAACTTACAAAAATTTCACTAGTTTGATAGCTAAGTACTTAGACATACACTACTCTGAAATGTTACGAATATTATAAGAGTTTAGTGCATCCAGATATATGTATTTCGAGATATATGATATCAAAATTAGTATAATTTGTTCTAGATATATTGTATCGAAGCAAATTCGCATATTTCTATGAGACATACAAACCTCGTTCGATTCTCTTCATCTCGCTTGCCCTCTTGTATTTAGTGCCCAAAAAATATATATCTACTATAGTCCGCATGTATTTGAAAACATAGATAAAACTCACTCACCTGATCTCTCTATTTCGTTGCATCTAGTAGCACCCTGCCTTATCCCAAGTTGTTTTTGCAATGATTTTAATATTGAACACACATTTTGTTGTTAGGTAATTATGAATTTTACTAAGAACCTCACCACACACATACTGGCAGAGTTTCCGTACGTAAAACACCAAATATACGTTATTATATAAACTGCCACAAAAAAATCATAATGTAAATAAGTTAAAAGAGAAAGCAAGTGTATTCAATTTAATTTGTCTCATTCCCAAACACCGACAATATTTCCATGTGCATCCTAACTCTTACTCCACATAATTTAATCAGCACAGTACCCCATCCACCATGCGAAGCTAGATAAATAATAATAAATTAATATTTTTAAAATATATATAGTAAATATTAAACGTTAAACTCCGAAATTAAAAAGTTAAAAAGTACAAACTATAATCACGTATGAATATAGACAAGAAATAATAACATGCATTAAATTACGCTGAACGTTTACAACAAAGTGACAATACTACTAAAGCTGCCACGCACACAGTACATTCCATACTTGCTAAACTAAAAGCAAACATTAACACACTAATTACTTAATTAACGTCTTAATTAAAATTAAACAGTTGCTAATTCAGTAGCTCCACATACAGTCAAGTTCAGACTGTTCAATTTTCTGAGTCTCCGGCACGGTCCAATTACCCATCGGATTAGAAAATCCGCCGTGCATGGCGGAGGTTCCGCCGGAGAATAACGGAAGCTGGAGATTCTCATGGAGTGATCTTAGCTTGGAAAAGTTGAATTCCTTGTGTAATTAGTGAAATTAGATGGAGTAGAGTCCAAAATAGAAGTGAAACTTGGAGTTGGCTGTAGTGCATGCAAGGTGTTTGATGAAATGTCGAAAACAGAAGTTGGATCGAAAGTTAAACCTTGTGCTGTTATTGTAGCAGTAGCAGTTGTGGAGAAACAGGGCACGTGCTCCTTCTTGAAGCTATGATCACGATCGCGGTCGCCGATAACGATAGCTGCGGCGGAAGTGGCGGTGGTGCTGTACGGAGAGGAATCAAGGAGCGGCGGAAGGTGAGAACGGAAGACGGCGAACTCACTTCCTGGTACATGTTAATGCTTGAACTTAGCCTTTTTTTGCCGCCACCAGTTGAAGTGGCGGCACCATTAGAACCGGAGCTTTTCTGAAAGACCCGCGAGATAACCCACTCGTCCTGTAGTAAAAAAAAATATGAGAATGATCAAAACGTTAATGACGAAGTCGGAATTTAAAATTTATAACTACGAATAACAGCTATATTTATATATTTAATGAACTTATGAAAGTAACTCGTATCGTAAAACTCGCATCAAGGCGCTTCTAAGTTTACCACGAAAACAAACATTCAACATTTTAGAGGACTAGACCTTCTAATTTTTAGCGTCTACTAATCTTACCTTATTATTAAAGAAAGGTTTTTAATCTAAAAAACATTAAGCATATAATTATGAATTTTTAAAAAATATTTAAATTAACGTCAAAATAAAAGTCAAAATCTAACAGACTGATGAATTTACGTAAGCATGCTTACACCTTAAGGCTAATAAAATAAGTTTGGAAAGAGATTATATTAAATCGCTATCAACATGACAGTATATTATTCTGTAAAGTCTTAATTGCTTTGATCATAAATCATAATAAAAGCAAATTCTTTTTACTCCATTATTTCTTTTTCTGTATTTTTTCAGACTATGTATACTTCCAACTTAATCATAAGCAACTGAGACATTGAAAACGAAGTTTCACAAAACTTTCTGCTTCAGAATCTCTGGCTCTAGCAGTAATATCAATAATATATTTCTGCACAGAATATCTCCAGTAAATCTGATCTCTTTAATCCAAATACAAAAAAGTATGAGTTGTAACACAAAACATGTAGATCAGTTATCTTCATCAAAATTCATTAATTATGTGTATCAGTTAATTAATAACCTAAAAATATTCAAGTACCTTTGAACTCCTGGAGATATAGTGATAGGCAAATTTGCCATCAAGGCGATATTCATGCATAACCCAGTTACTTTTTTCTCCTTTTGGAGCTCTTCCTCTGTAGAAAACTAGGGTTTTCTTCATACCAACAAGTGCACAAGTTTTTGAACTGAAAATCTCTCTATCTTTTCCAGTAGCTTTCCAGTAACCCGCTTCAGTAGCTCTGTTAGTTCTCAGCCCTGTTGGATACTTCCGATCACGTAGACTGAAGAAATACCATTCTTTTTCTCCCATCTTTGCTTTCCCTAAAGAGAAAAAATGCATTTTAGTATAATAGTTAAAGCTCGAAAGTATGTTGAAACTCGTAAAACTTGGTAAATTTACACACTGAAATATATCATGGAAATAAAAAAAAGTTTATACCCGGAAGTTCCCAAGGTTCGCATTTGTTGAGATCAACTTCAGCAATAGCTCTAGCAGAAAAATTGCAGTCCAAAACCTTCTTCAACAAGTAGTAAGTAATAAGTTCTTCATCAGTCGGATGAAACCGAAACCCCGGTGGTAAATGCGGATCACCGCAATCAAACTGCATCTGATGGTAATTCTCCATTAAAAAATCAACAAAAGACACTACAAAATAGATAAACCTAATATATCAAGTTTTTTCACATAAGCATAACACAACACGCTATTATGCAAAAGATGAAATTGAGAAATTTGAGTGATTTGAGGGTTATATTATAGGAGAGATGGTAGTGTACGTTAGGTTCATGGGAATTGCAGAAAGATTAGAGTGGGAGAAAATCATAAGGATGGATGATGTAGGTGGGGAAAAGGAAAAATCTGTGCAACTGCCCTGTCCTGTTCTGTTTTACTTTTTTTTTTCAAATTATTTTTATAGCTCTGATGATCTTTCTGTACTGTACTATACTATAGGCTAAGCAAAGGCCCTTATTATCATATCGATAAGCCTAGAGAGAGAAAGAGAAAGGAAGAAAATGGCCATTTTGAGTAGGGGTATAGAGACTTGTGAGTTGTGTGACAACTACTAACCACACGAGTATGGGTAGAGAGGGGTAGGGGGGAGGAGGGTGATGTATTTTATTTGTAAATATTTTGTTTTAACTTTTTGTATGGTAGTGAATAATTTATTATAGATGTAAATTGTATATATCAATAATAATGTGAAAAGTATATCTTAAATAATGTATGATATCGTTTGGTTGCTGGTTAGAGTTATACATAATTCTTATTATGTAAAGATTAGTCATGCGAGAATTTAACTATTATTGATTCCAATTATATAGATTTTCTCATAATTAATTTATACGATATATATCTACTATTTGTGCGTGTTTTTAACGAAGGCAAAACATAAAGTCAAGAACGTTTATTCAAACCTCCTTTAACGGAAAATATTCTTATATATATACATATATATTAACGTTGAATCTATCTTTTCATAATAGCTCTAAAATATTGAACCCTCTTATTAATTTTTTTTTTCTTCATATTTTGAATCAATTGGTGGAAATCATAGCTTCATCGTCGATTTCTAAATTGCAAACAAAGAAAGGTACTAATTTGATAGTACATAATCAAACGTAATATAACTCATGCAAGATTTAATAATTAGCATAGAATAGTCCAAAGACACTTGCAAAATTTATATTTCTGTATTTGACATTGTTATTCGTTTGGTCTTCGGTTAATGCTACTAAAAAATAAGTTGTAAACTATTATAATAATGTACCTATTTAAAGGAATTTGATGTGGTTCGATAAGTTAATATAGCTAGGGTCCATAAGATCATTTATGCTTTGATAAAGGCAACCTTATAAATCCATTTGATAATGACACATAATAAATTTTATTATAGACGGAGACATTAATTCTAAACTCTATTTCTCTTTTTTATATTCTTTCTATCAAATTAATTCATTATTTCACTTTTTAACTTGAAACATGTAACATAAAGTTAAAAAAATAATATTATAGTTTTTCACTTTCAAAATTTAAATTGTATTTTCATGTACAAACACAATTTTTACTTTCAATTACCTATTTTTCTATATTAACTTGTAATTGTTTATTTTTTAATTCCAACAAATTAATGTCCACCCCGGTACATGCTAATATATTCTATTCCACTAGAGAACTAGTAATAATATGAGAATCTTAATAGGTTCTTTATTTGATATTTCAACTTGTGGATAATATCTCATTTGTAATTTCCTTCCTTATGTTTCCTTTCTCTATTATCAAATTCTTTTTTTTTTTTTAAAAGAGATGAAGGTAATCGATAACAAGAGGTTACAACACCTTCGATTAACCATTTTATTTATTTTATTCATTCTATCGAAGCATACTTAACGTCAAAAAAAGTTCTTCTCATCTTACATGTTTTTAGTTTGAAAGTTTCATAATATTATCTATGAATTTCAATTTTATAACAAAGGAAAGCATATCATGTATTAGTACCATATGTTATTTATGAAAACGTACTACTCGTTCTGTATTCAATTTTTTTGTCGATCACGATTGACTTTGAATCAATATAAAACTCAGTAGATAGCGAGTCTTGATTCTCAGCGAAATGGTACACGTTATCTTACATACGATGATTCGTATCACAAAAAAAAGATTCTGATAATATCTTACAATTAAAAGATAGTGTCATTGAAGGGCATAATATAAGATTGCTCACCTGCATGCGTAAAGACATTGAATTAGTTTTCAGTGAAAGAGGTCTCGAGGAGAGGTACAAAATCACTCGACTGAATGGATATATATTACTCACCGCTCCTTGAAATCAAAGACGGATCAAACCATAATTAATTTTCGTCTATCTAAGTAATTTTAACTTGTATAACTTGACAAATATCAAATTTCAAATTTTTTATAAAATAAAGTTTTGTACTAATATGTAAAATATGTGGATGGATTGGTTGAATTATTGGGGTTATGCGTGCGTGCGTGAGGAAAAGTGCAGGTATTGGGTGTGTCAGTGAAGTAAATGAAAGGGAAGGAACAGAAAGTAGTTTTAAAAAAGTATAGAGTAAAAAATTAAAAAATTTAAAAAAAAAAAAAAAAAGAGGAGATTTTATTATCTATCCTATAAAGCTGTTTCATATCTCTTCTGTCAGCACACACACTATATATATAATCCAATTGACAGAGACAAAGGTTAAAAATCCATCCAAAATACCTGCTGCATCACACTCTTTTTTCCTACTCCCCTCACCTTCAATTACTTGCACAAATTATCATCATTTATCATAAACAAACTTCTTACATCAAGTTTATTAGAGTAACAACAAAATGTAGTACTAGTTTCATCTAATCTTATACGTCACGAGTTTAATACGTAGGATTAAGTAAGTAAATTCTTAATCAGAAGTTTTGAGTTTGAAAATCACTTTTCATGAAAAAAAATTATGTTAAGAGTTGATATGGATTTAATCGGACTTGAATACGTGTGCATACTAGACATCTTGATCAAGCTTTTAGAGTAGCAACAAAATTGTTTTATATGTGATTTACAAATTATAGATCACGAGTTTTATTTGTAAAATAAGATATTAATTAAATATTTTCGTTGTTTAATTAGAGATTTTAGGTTTGAGTTGCTGGAAATTAAAAAAAAATGTGTAAGGGATCGTTATTGTCACTAACAAGTCTTGTAGTTCACACAATCTAAGTTTGTCGAGTCAGTCTTACAGTTCACAATCTAAATTTAATTTTATTGATGTGTGCATACTGAACATTGGGTTATAAACAAAAACAACAGTAATAATTAGGTATTGAAGTTTGTTTTAGGGTATATAACCTTGTGTGAACGAGATATTTTGTGTATCTGACTATTTCTAGTATCGGGCGGAAAAAATCTCACTTGCCTAATTGTAAGTAGTTGGTATATCATCCATGTATATTTAAGGTATAATGTATAACAATTTATATAATTAGTATCTAGATAAGATACATAGATTATTTAGTAAACATGCAGGCTAAAATTTCTTAAAGTTAATACTACTAAGGTTTTCTTGTGTTGGGACTAATGTATAAATATAAAACACTATTATTATTTTTATTACTATATATAAATTAAAATGAAAAATAAAACCATTTAATAGTTTTCATGAAGGTTTTAATTAGTCATATAATAATACTATTAATTTACTATCATAAGTGAATTGAGTGATCCAAGTTAAAAATGACAAATTTAAAGTCTGAAACAATTGATGACCATAACGAGACAATTCGTGAATAAAATGCTAGCATGCCCAAGTTGCTTTCAAACAAAATACAATAGAATATTTTTAGGTATACAAATAATGCATTAATACTTTTCATATTATAAACTTTAATAGTAGAATTATTCTTATACTCACTTAATTATTCTTCAATTTTTATTATTATTTTTTATATTATGTGTTTCAATGTGATTGTATATTTTGTTGTTGTTACTGGTTCTACTTTGTTTTCCTATTTTCTCTAATCAAATCCTTTCTTTGCGAGATGGTTTATCGACTATCACAAATAAGTTCTCTATTTTAACGCAAGAAGAATAACAAACATATAGAATTATATTAAATATATTATTATTAATGATGCGGCGAGAAATTAAAGAGAACCGTTTGTAAGAGTAGAAGAGAATTTACAATGAGTTGCCGTTATTATAAAACAAAACTCACGGTGATCTAGCAACCTGCACTGCAAACTAGGAAACTCCAGAAATACCCCGCCCCCCCATGCTTTAAAGCTGCTCTTTTTATAGTCAATTTTTTTTTTATCATTATTATTTGTCCAACCAATTGTATAAATTGTTTTAAAAAAATTACAATATGGTTACACAATTTTTTTTATTTTGTATATAACAAGATAATAATATAATTGTTTATTGAAAAAATAACAGAAATCTCAATTATAAGTTTCTTATTATCATTATCCTCTATTAGCTATACAAATTCCCAAAATCCTTTAATTATGCGAATCAGATTAATGTATCTCGCATATCATATTAATGTATCATTTATAAAATGTATATCAGATTAGTGTATCATGTATAAATTGTAATATATCTTACTTAACGATTAATATATCTCGCGCATCAAGTTAATGTATTAGCGCTTATATTATTGTATGAGTTTGAGAAATTTATGTAATTATAAACTTATAAGGGACACATTATTATTTTATTATAAAAGTATGT
Source organism: Solanum lycopersicoides (assembly GCA_022817965.1). Taxonomy (NCBI): domain Eukaryota; kingdom Viridiplantae; phylum Streptophyta; class Magnoliopsida; order Solanales; family Solanaceae; genus Solanum; species Solanum lycopersicoides. Next base: position 94,464,681 of record CM040624.1, on the reverse strand, counting down.
GATTTTTGTCCTTTTATTGTAATGTTAGTAAATATTTTTATTAAGTTAGTTTAGAATCTAAAATAAAGAGCTTTTCGTCGAATTATTATCATTATTCTCTTTGAATGCTACGTTGGAGTGTTGCTCTACACTATATAGGTTGACTTCTTGAGGCATTACGGAGTCAGAAATCGAGATACAGATTTGATCGAATCTAATAATTAGTTATATTATAACTTTATTAGATTTTATAAATATTAAGAATAAAAATAAAATATTTTTAATAATCAATAAAATTAAAATATTGATCTCGTGATTATGAATGACCAAGCTTACAAACATATAATATGAGAGTTCCATTACAAGGATATGTTTCGCGGAGCTAGTCGTGCAAGTTAGTGACTGCAATAAGTTGGTTGGTCATCTGAACACTTTGTGTTAAATTTATTTACTCCTTCGTATATTTTTTAGTTTCTTATATTTTGATTTTTTTTAGTTAAAAAAGATTATTATTTCAAACACTATTATCATACAAGTGATAACAATCAAATAAATTTCATTGTCTCCTTTCACATTCTTAGGATGTATCCATATCGTTATAACCATCTCATTAATACCTATTACCTAGTGTGCACACCTATAATATGAAATTATAATTTTTAATCTAACATTTGAATGTGTAATTTAGGTCATAAATAACTTATGTGTGCATATGTTATACGAAATTATTATAGTATTAAGGCTAAATTGTTCGACAATTCCCTAAAGTTGATATGAAATTTCATCTAGACACTCCAACGAATCAACGATATACATTTCAAACACTTCATGTATAGAGTCCTGCTATGTCATTTTAAATATACATGTAATTTAGAATCAAGATTATAATTCTAATATTGATTAAAAAATAAAATTTCAAATATCAAATTATGCTTTATATCATATAATAAATTATATTAAGATTGGAAACACATTAATTTTTTTAAATTATAAAAATGGAAATTAGGTAGAGGATATATATATTCATGATTTGGATATAAATAAAAACAAAAATAGTTTCATGCATGGATCTCATCATCAATCAAATCCATCACTCACTATCAATACGAATAAATAGAGATAGATGGATGGATGTATACGATTTTATTAGAGACTTGTCATGAAAAAATAATAATCAAATTTACATATACAAAAAATTAAAAAATTATATAAAAAAATAAAAAAGGAGAGTAGGTAACAGGCTTTATATCAAATCATCTCTTCAATCTGCATGCACCTATTCTATAGCTACTTTCTCCCACTTACTATACTTACACAATTACTTACTCCCATCAGTAATTATTATATATATATAAACGTGTTATCAACTAATTTTTTCAATAAATATAAATAAATATTTAAATTTATATAAAATTATATAAAAAAACTAGATACATCCGTCTTACTTAATGTCTATATGGCAATTCAAATATATATATATATAATATATATGTGTAAAATATCATGTAAAATGAAGATATTTATTTGTTTAAATTAATATGAGATTAAGGAATCGTTTGGTTTGAAGACACGTATATTGAAATTAATTATGACGAGATTAGTTACGTTGAGATTATTTTTTATTAGTTGTTTGATTTGTCGAATATGCATGAGTCGTGACATAATTTCTAAGAAGAAGTTGTTTATATACAAAAGAAGGTTTAAGGGAGTAATATGGTTATTTTACATTTTTATCTCGAGATTAATATTCAATATAAGTAGAGATAACTTATTTCAGTCATAATTATTAAACTTGGAACAAGTTATCTCACATTTTGTAACCAAATAAAAAATTAAAGATATTTAGATTTTATTTTTTTAATCAATCATATCAAGCTACTCCTAAGTGTTTATTTTGTTTACATCGAAGAAAATATGTGTTAGCTAAAATCAAATTAAATGTTATATTCATTGAAGAGTAAAATTTTAATATATCATCATTTAATGATGATAAATTCAGAGCATTATTAAAATAATTAAAAACCCTTTTTGGTTTTTTAAACTTAATAAATTTTTTTAATATAAGAAATAAACTTAAGGAATAGTATATTGATGTATAAAAAGGAGCCATCTTTTCAATTGGCTACTCAACTCAAGCCTAGCTACACTTCACACAGTAGTTACCATAAAAAGCCAAAATATTTCTCTTCTTTGGTTGCTGCAAAGTTTCCCAATTTTCGAATTTTATATTATTCATTTACTGCTCCCGTTTTAATATATTTATTTGATTTTTTTATTTTTTTTTAAAACAGATGATATTTTAAATTTTGTGATCATAAATAAAGATATGTATAGTGCAGAATTGTACACAATCTTACTTGTTAAATTATATATTAAATATGTTATCGTTGATATTAAATATCTCGATTTTCAACGTTTCAAAACGGATAAAAACAGTTGACTTTCATTTACTATTTTTTTCCTTTTGTTTCAAATAGTAATAAAATCCACTTTTTAATTTCACAAAAATATTTATTAAAAAACAAAAAAAGCTCAAATATCGAGAAAATTAACTGTACGAGAAGATTGAACAATGACGGTAACCTGAAGTCAGCCGCCGCCCTCTAACTACGACGTTTATTAAATTTATTATTATTGTAATTTTAAAAAATATTGTTCAGAAAAATATTATTTATTTTCTGTTTGGCGTGAACAATTGGTGAATCCAATTTTCTCGATTCTCACTCATAAAATTTTACAGTATGATATTTCAAACTAAAATAGAAAAAACAGAAAGAAAAAAAAAATAAAAAGTGGTGGATTTGCTGCCATTAGAATCAACCATAATAGGAAAATATTGGACTATGTTTCACCTCTCATTTAATACAAAAATTACCCTTTCTCCAACAAAAATACAAAAAAATAAAATGTGAGATTTTTTTGTGATTAAAAAATAATTAATTATTAGAGTATTTATAAAATATTAATCAATCTACAATTTATTTATAATTCATTACAAATGTTAGATAATAATTTAATATATTTTATTCAATAAGATTAAATAATATATGAATAAATATTAGATTCGAGTGTAACATTATATATCTAAAATATTATTTTTTCTAGTGTTATATCGACACATGTTTTTTTAAGATAAAGACATTTACGTAAAGAATTATCGTCCACAACTGTCAATATTGGGCTTGTCGTAGAACTTGGGCCTTACCCAGTCCTTTTTGCTGGATAAACACGACTAGGGGATCCAAGAAAAAAAACTTGGTCCAACTGCTTACTATCGAGGGTCGGGGTTGGAGTCAGGTATAATTGAGGGGTTTATTGGACTTTGTTGTGTTCAACCCCTTGGACTTTTAATTTATCGTATTTTAAATCTTTTTATATTGAAAATTCTGGCTCCACCACTTAATAAGGGAATCTGATTACAAATATTCCAAGTCATCCCTAATGCCTCAATGTTCATGGTTGACTTATTTCCCATTTTTGGTAATTTTCACATTTACATTCAAACTTTTTCTACCTTGTTTTGGTGCAATATTAACTTCCAAAAATGTTTTTACATCAAGGTAATAATGCAGCTTTTTCTTTTGATTATCAGTTTCAAGTTAATGCAGCTGTCACTTGTAACTGAATAATTTTTTAAAATTAACTGCATTTTAAAGTGGATTTATTAGTGAAAATTAAAGCTGATGGAGATTCCCTGTATAAGTTTCTCACATATAACTGAAGGATTAATGGCTGTAATGTGTGAGTATTCATATGGTTTATATGCTTTTTACAGGTGAAGGAATCTGTCACTTCTAAGTGATGATATTGACTTTCAAGCTTGCAATAGAGTCGTACGGTGTGAGTTATAAGGTATATTAATCTCGGGATAAAATGCAACCTATGTGTGCTTGGAGTATTAGATAAGTCTTTGGATTATTTATCTCACTATTTATACAATAATGATGAGATAAATTATTCCATATTGGTCGAGAAAATTGATGTCTAACCTTTCTTACGAAAAGAGATACTACCTGTTGCACCAACTCAGCCACCTTACGGGTATGCTTGCTAAAAGTTATTGTTATATACATGCAATGACTGTTAATTTCAGAGCATAATAACATGGAAATACACTAGAACTGCCAATACATCTACCACATTTGTATTCTACATATACCTTTACAAGGTAGGGTAAGATTGGTACACACCACGTTCTCTAGACTCAACTTGTGGGACTATACTGACTATGTTAATGATGTATTGAGTACAAGTTATACAATGTTAATAGTTATTACAGTCATTTTTTGAGTTCATAATCCACAAATTTGTTGTAGCTGGGGCATAAAACCCAAGGGATATTATTTGCTCTGTCCAAAGATAAGTTTTTGCTACAAGTAATAGTTTTAGCTAAAGATTTAAAGACAATCCATGAATGATACTAGTATGTTTTTAACATTCAAATATTTAGTACACATAGTTGTTGTTATAACCTTTTCTTTATCACTTCACTAAGAAAAAGTTTAAGTATACATGATCTTAACATGACAATACACGGTCGTAGGGACCTAACCTACGTATAATACAGAGTATCACCTGAGGTTAGAAGATATAACGTTCGAATATTATGAACCTCTAAAAGTACAGTCCAATAAACTTTACCTCATTCTTTATCCGGCGAGGCAGGCTAGCCAGGGGCTACTAGACATGTCCATCGATGGTCCAGAAGTAAGCCGATGACGAATAGCTATCAACCAGACTCTAACATGAAGCACTCAGAGTTCAGCTGTCATTGAGACATGAATGAAACCATCATTAAACTGGGCATGTTGTTGTATTTCGCTGAAACTTCTCGAGGAGCCTCATTTCTGTTTAGGTTATAGAACTCTCTTTGGATGCAAGAAATACTTCGATTTGGACTTGATAGTTTCCTTATATTCTCCACATGCTGTGAGAACAGTAGCGAGGATATAATCATCCACCTCAATACCCTCTACTTGCATACGATACATGAGCTTCAATGCCTCTCCACAGTTACCATTTTTAGCATAAGCAACAATCATCGCCTTCCAAGAAACCAAATTCTTCTCGGGCATGTTATCAAATATTTGAATTGCCTCAGGAAGATGTCCACATTTTGCATACATATTGATCAATGCACTGCCGACAAATACATTGGACAGAGCAGGTGTCTTGCTTATCGAGGAGTGGATCAGCTTCCCTCTCTCGATATCTTCCAGCTTTGCACATGCTTTCAGGGCTGATGAATAAGTAAATGGATTCGGGGCTACGCCTTCACCTAGCATCTCTTTCAAGTATTCAAGAGCCTCGTACTCATGTCCTAAATGGGCACAACCAGAAATCATTGCAGTCCATGAAACTACATCCCTAATAGGCATGTCCTGAAGGACCTTATGTGCTGCCGAATTTTCACTGCATTTGCAATAAAGCCACACTAAAGTACTTCCTAAATAAATATTATCTTGGAGAGAATTCTTGATAATTTGTGCATGCACTTCCTTTCCAGTTGGTAAAGCCCTAAGTAGGCCACACGCTCGAAGGATGCTTACCATAGTCAAGTTATTAGCAAAGATCTTTCGCCTTTTCATTATCCGGAAGAGTCTTATGGCCTCTTCTGCATGACCATTACGAGCATATCCTGCAATAATAGACGTCCATGTCACCGTGTTCCTTTTCCCCATCCCATCAAACACTGTCCTAGCATCATCTATCTTACTACACTTCGCGTACATATCTACCAATGAGGTGCCTATGAAGACATCCATTCTAAATCTATTCTTAATTACAGCAGCATGTAGTTGCTTCCCGAATTTTAACTCCCTCTCCTCCCCACACGCATTCAAGATACTGCAGACAGTAAACTCATTAGCATCAAAACCATCAGAGAACAACTGCAAGAACATTAGTAAAGCTTCCTTCCCTCTCCCATGCTGTGAACAAGCAGTGATCATAGTCGTCCAACAAACTACATCAGGGCGTTTTATCACATCAAATACGCGGAAAGCACTTTCCAAATCCCCACATTGCGCGTAAAAAGACACAATCGAACTATCTAAAATCAAATTACTAAATCCACCTTTTATAACACCAGCATGCACTTGCTTCCCCAGCTCAAAATCACAACACCTCCCAGCCATGCTTAACACACACACATAAGTCTTCGAATTCCACAACAAACCACATCGAACAAACTCCGCGAAAAAATCAAAAGCTTCATCATCTAACCCATATCTCAAATACCCATTAAGCATAGCAGTCCAAGAAACCACATTCCTCTCAAGCATATGATCAAACACCTTACGAGCATCATCCAAACGCCCAAATTTCACCAACACACTAATCAAATTATTTTCAACAAATATAGTACTACTACTCAAGCACTTTAACACAATCGCATGAAGTATTTTAACTTCTTTTAAACTAGAAGTAGATTGAAGCAAACGACCAAGCAAACTTGAATCAGCCACAAAACTATTCACTGAACAAATTTTATCATCTGGAACTTCCAATTGACTAACTAATTCGGCATCTCTACAAGAACTTGCTGAAACATCAAAACGAGCTGAGAAAGATGGGTCTTTGAAAGAGAAACAGGGGAGTTTTCTGTCATCAGTATAGCTTTTACATTTGTGGGTTCTGAAGCGACTTGTGTTATCTGAAGAGTAAGATGGATGAATTTGAAGAATTGTTGTTGGAAAGCAAATTGAAGGTGAAAACATGGCCTAGTATATGCTGTTGGTAAATTAGCAGCAAGACTCCAGCTTTCTCTAAATTTCCAAGAATTGAGAATTCTCCAATTTTCTCAAGAAAGAAGAACCCCAGCCGATAAATTTCAGCAACAACCAAGAAGGAAGAACAGAGCAAAGCAACAATTTCCAAAGTTACAACAAAATGCGTCAGCACAGCACAGAGGAGAAAAGTTAAAAGGCCCAAGATATTTTTGCCTTGTAATTCATTCACCCTGCTGCATTTTCACACACTGAGTAGGACCTAGGTGAGGTTTTCGTGGTTCGTTACAAATTCATAGCTTTTGGATAGATTCTGTATTTGTATACGAACGTCAAACAAAATTGATTGACAATCCAGTAATAAAATAAAAAAAGTAAATATATCAATTTCGTATTGGTAGAACAAGTGAAGAGGTATATACATTTGATAATGGACAATTATTGTCATTTTCTCTTCATTATACATTCAATTTTATGTCCAATAATGACTCAAAAATAGTAGAAAAAAGAGCCTTTAAATTCCAATTTCTAATCATACAGAATATCAAAGAGTAGTTGGACGGCAGTTCTGTCTTTAGCATCAAAACCACTTCTCCAAAACAATGCAGTACCAACAAACGTTAAAGACAAAAAAAATATATGATTCTTTTCAGTTCTTTAAACAAAAATATCAAATCAAATGGACTGCTTTTGTCTCATGTGTCATCTGTTTTCTGGTGCTATAAAATTCTGGTCCTTCTCATTTCATTCATCTATTTCTTTGTAAAGTTTCAATCTTTTTGCACTATGGCAGCTTCAGACTCTTCATTTGATCAGACATCAGGTACTTTCTCTTTTCCTCTTTAAGTTTTAATGAAATGTAAAAAATAATTTGCTTTTGGTGTTTGTGATATGTTGTTCCTCCTGAGAAGCAGCTGTAGCAGCAGAGGCTAAGAATGGGGAAGATTTCTCAGTTCATGTGTTCTCGTCCTCCGCCGAGGTAAAAATTGTTAAATCCCTCTTTAATTTATTTTTTCATGATATGAGTCAGGTTCATCTGTTTGGGCTCTGAGTCCAGTCACTCCAATTGGGCCAGGGTGGGAAGGCGTGTTAAGAGTCTCATTGGGGAATGGAGTAGAGGTTTGCATATATGGATTTGACAATCCTACTTCGGCTGGCTTTTGGGGTTAAGTTAGGTTTAGGTGTCATATTTTTACAATCTTTAGCTTGACTAGTTAACGTTGAAATAAGAATTAAAAGGAAATATAGTAAGAATAAAATGTTGATAGATAATAGTTTCATGTTACAAAAGATGAGGGAGAATTTGGAAATTGTGTTGCTCCTTTCAATTGGTTCAAGAACTAGTATAGTGTGACGTCTATGGCGGAGGGCGGGCTGACTAGAAGGGGTAAAAAAGGAAGACTGACAGACTTCTAGGCTATCACGCTTTTGAAGAAGGGGTGCATTTACACATCAGTCGAATTCACATCGGAATGAGAGAGGAAAGTTAAGGGCTTTTTAAGTTATAACCCAAGTTAACATGGTACACGCGCTTTTGGGCTCAACGATTGGTATCGCAAGGGACAAATCTGTGAGGTCTGTTGGGCCAAAGTTGACAATACGTATCATGAGCTTGGACTGTGACATATAGTAAGGCAAAATCCAGTATAGTTGTTGTGTGCTCCAAAACAAGTTTGAGCTTAAAACATATGTAGTCCAGTTAACTTGATTGCTGCCCAACAAACTTAGTATTGATTCTTGGCATTTTTTACAGTGCTCTTTTTCTCAAATTTAAGCTAGGGACGAATCGTGTCTAAGAGTTAAAAAGTTAAAATTATCTAAAAGCGAAAGAAAATGAATCAAAGAAGTTCCCCTGTATGTGCAATTTTTCGACTATTGCCATTGACAGTCATCCACATATTTATTGCTGAAACAGTTACTTGAGAAGTTACACGAGAAGTGGAATTCAGTGAAGCAGCAACCTTATCCGGCAATGTATTCTAGTGTCTATGGTGGAATCATTCTTGATCCAGCAATGATGGTTATTCCAATGGATGATCACATGGTGCATCGAGGACATGGCGTCTTTGACACAGCTATTATTTTTGATGGGTATGAATCTAGTCGTTTCTTAAACACTGATGTTATAATTTGTGATGTGATCTCTGAAAGTATCAACTTTATGTTAAGACTCCGTTAATAACGTGCTTCATTTTCCTATCAACTCTGATGAACAATGCATTCCCCTATAAGTCACCCCTCCTCCCCAACAAAACAACAACCCAGTGTAATCCCACAAGTGGAGTCTGGGGAGCGTAGTGTGTACCTTGAGAGGTAGAGAGGCTGTTTCCTATAGATCCTCGGCTCAAGGACTCCCCAACAAAAAAAGTAAAGAAAAAAATGTGCCTAATCATTAAGTAGCGATCATTTGGAAGTATATGCTAAAATCATTTTACATATCATGTATTCGTAGTGTTACTAAAGTAAGAGAATCTCTATCGGAGCTAAGATCCTAAGCTAATATAAGTCTATGGTTGATTCAGCTTCTCTTTGTTTTTCTAATGCAGCTATCTGTACGAATTGGATGTCCACATTAACCGCTTCCTTAGATCAGCATCCAAAGCAAGGATCGCGTCTCCATTTACATTTTCAGAACTTAAAAGCATTCTTATTCAACTTTCTGCAGCATCAAAGTGCAGGAAAGGCACTCTGAGATATTGGTTGAGTGCAGGGCCTGGGAACTTCTTACTCTCCCCAGCTAAATGCCCGACATCTGCATTCTATGCTGTGGTGATTGATGAAGATTTCGCACAATGCAAAGAAGGTGTAAAAGTGATAACTTCTACGATCCCCATGAAATCACCTCTTTTTGCTACTATGAAAAATGTGAACTACCTCCCCAATGTACTCTCCGTAATGGAGGCTGAGGATAAGGGAGCATTTTCATCTATATGGGTTGATGAAAAAGGTTATATCGCTGAGGGTCCAAACGTGAATGTTGCTTTTATAAATTCTGATAAGGAGCTTATCTTGCCTAGCTTTGATAAGATCCTAAGCGGGTGCACTGCTATGAGGTTTCTTCAACTCGCACCCAAGTTGGTCGAGCAGGGACGTTTGAAATGTGTCAAAATAACAGACATCACAGTCGAAGAGGCCAAACAATCTACTGAAATGATGTATGTCGGAAGCACACTTCCTTTGTTACCTATCATCATGTGGGATGAGAAACCTATCGGAAATGGTACGTTCATTTAACTAGTTTTTCCTCACTTCTTCAATTTGTTTGTCTGGTTTTGACTTGACTTAGCTTGACACAGAGTTTAAGAAGTACATAACACATTTGAATCTTGTGATCTTAAACATGTCAGGTAGAAAATTAAAATTAAAGAGTTGCAGAAAAGGGAGAAGCATTCCTTTTCAAACGGATTAAGACAAACAAATTGAAACAACAACAGTTAAACGGAAACTAGAACCCCTTGATACTAAAGTTAGCTAGACATTGATAATTTGCAACTTGCAAGCTTAGGAGAGAAGAATAACATTGTTTATCGTGACAGGGGAAGTTGGAGAACTGACAATGGCACTCTCAGATTTACTTTGGGAAGATATGACAGCTGGTCCGGAATCTCAGAGAATTCCAGTTCCATATGCATAAGAAATCAATCGCAAATCGAAGAACAATGCTGATAGAGTATGCTCTAAATGGATTTGTTTTGTATGTTGAGCTTCTCCAGCATTGCATAATGTTGCTTTTCAAGTATTGATCACTACCTGAAGTGACTCAACTAAATATCTTGCAATGCATTGGTAGTTGGTAATGAACTTTTTTCGAATTTTATATTTGGAATAAAATTATTAGAAACATTTTCATTTGAAATTATACAAATAAAACTTTAAAACTGTATTATGAAGTGTTGGGTGGTCTTGGGTCTTCTCAACCCAAAAGCTAGCTCAAAGGTTGAGGTTTTCCCTCACACTTATAAATTGACCACCAGCCCCTTCCACTTCCGATGTGGGATAACCCAACAATCTCCCCCTTCACACATCGGGCCTTGGGCTGGAGAGAACGACAACCCAGTTTCCTCCCGGTGGGCTAAGACTTGTTGACAACCTGGGCTCTGATACCAATGTTGGGTGGTCTTGGGCCTTTTCAACCCAAAAGCTAGCTCAAAGGTTAAGGTTTTCCCTCACACTTATAAATTGACCACCAGCACCTTCCACTTCCGATGTGAGATAACCCAACATGAAGTTCAGAGACGAATCTAGAATTTGAAGTTTATGAGTTTGTGCAAAGTGTTATTTGAAAAGTAAAAATGAAGTAAGTGTTTTAATGGAATTTAAGAAAAATGATTAGACGATTATTTTTTTAAAAAAAAAAAAACCGTAACGCTCTAATCGTTTCGATATTTGCATCTCTGTTTAAAGTGAAAACCGTCAATATTTTCAAATGCAAAAAACTACACTTAAATCAATTTTTCAAATATCAATCTTTTTCAAAACTTTTTATAAATTACTCCTTTGATTTATTTCATTTCTGAAATAGCCTTTCTTCCTTTCTTATTTATCAAAAATTTAAAAATTACTTGGTGCAAAAAGGTGGAAGAAATTAAAGAAGTAAACAAAAATGGTAGATTATTATCATTGCAAGCCATTGGCATTCTTGTTTGCCTTGCCTTTCGCTTTTATCGCGTTGTTTCTATCTCTCCTCGGAGCACTCATATGGCTTATCGGATTCGTTTTCTTCTCTTCCTTTCTCTCTCCTTCGATTTTTTTAACAATCATTACATTTCACTAGAGTCACTAAATTATTATCATCTACGAAAAACATTCAATGGTTTTTTTCGTATATACAAGTTCCTAAATTTTGCCCAAGTATCGTATAAGATTATTGAACCCACAAATATTGATATTTATGTAACCAAAAAGTCACTTAGATAGTTTAGTTCCATGATATATGATTTAGGTTATTCATAGGCATATGATTGTCTGGTTTCATCCAATTATATAAATATGAATAACTATGATCGGAATTTTTTTATTTTTTTTTTGTAGTAAACTATGATGGAATTTTAAAGAACGTTATGAAGATATGAAGTCAGTAATTAATATATCTTATCATTAACGATACTATTACTAATTTATTGATAAACATGAAGTAATTAATTAACTAACTTGATAACTCGTAATAAATTCATCAATATTATTATACTATCAGTGTATATAATTATTTTAAAGTATTTTTTTTAGAATATGATTCCTCTAAGCATTTTGTGTTCTTATTTTGATATTTTTGTTATGAATATAATGCAGGTCATTGTTGAGTTGTTTGTGTCCTTGTTGTGTATGTTGTGCCGGAATTGGAAGAATGGCCGTAAAGATGGTAAAGCTTCCTAATAAAATTATCATATGGTTCATTCAAAAGATCCCTTGTTAAATTCAGATTTAATTTTATTTTCAGACTCTCGATTATTTAAATATAATAATAGCTTTTTTGTATTATATAAATTCAGTGATTTTTTGAGATATAATTATTATTAGTTGATTGACTTTTATGTTACAAAACACAAAGTTAAATAATTTTCTGAAATAAAATTATTAGTTGAGTGATCTGATCGATAAATTAGCCATTTGGGCGTATATATATTTTTTTGTTTTTAAAAAAAAATATTATTTAGTGATTATATTTAGGATTTATTTTACTAGTCCATCCATGATTAATCTAGTTAGAACTTAGAATCATTATCTATTCAATGGTGCTTTATATCCAAAATGTTCTTTTTATTATTATTATTTTAGATGGACAATGGGTACCCAATGCTTGACAATTTTTTTTTTGGTTTTATTTTTATTAATTCTTTGTCCAAAAATAAAAATAAAATGCATGGTTCAAGGAGTAGAAGAAGCCAATCAAGCAAGTAGACATTCTAACAAGTCATGTGATGGATTCTTTTGTTTAATATTTATCATAAATGATTGATTTTATATATTCCTATCCAATATCTCTCCCCCCCCCCCCCCCCTACCCCAAACACACACACAGAGATTAACCCAACCTATGAGCACTCTGAAAACATGTACTTTGGTTTTTGTTCACATTCGAAATTGTTCGATTTTTATAATTTTAATTGGATCGCTATTATATTTTATTTTTTTAGACGAAGTAAATTTAAGATTTAAATTTTAAATTTTCTATTTGTTGTGTCTGAAATCAATTAGTTGACATCTCTTCGTATATAAAATGACAAAAGTTATTATTACGTGGATAGATCTTCTTTTTTTTAAAAAAAACATATATTAAATGTTGATTTTTTCTTAAAATTTTGTTCTAAGATCTTGAATTTATGAGTAGTCCTATCAATATCACTAAATATAGTCTTAGGTGCATGCATGGACAAAGATTTCAACCACTACACCTTACGTAATCTGAAATGAATGAAAGTGTCCTTCCACCAACTTACATTTTTGACAACTATTAATCCAACCTAAAGAGATAAAAATGCATGAAAGGAGGACTTCAAAATCTACAACAAGTGTGTTCATATTACTTGTTTATCTGATTTTAATTTAGATAAATTTTAATAAAATATACGAGGACTTTTAAATTTTATGATCATATACTAAAGATAGACTAAGTGTATCAGAATATATACATACCTTTTAGTCTTATTGCCTTGTTAAGCATATCATGTGCAAAATCAAAATATTATTTAAACCGACTACAAAGAATAGTAAACTTAAACCCATGTTGATATATAATTAAATTTTGAATCTACATATGTCGGGAAGCATTAACCCTGCAATATATAAAGGATTTTATAGTAATTATTTAGCGATAGTAATTAATATATATAATTAGAATCAACCCTTTGTACAAAAACCGCTCTCTAGATACAATGACGCTAACTCAATTTCCGCTAAATTTTTCATGACAAAAAATATTATTACTTAAATAGTATTATCACTATATTCTCTCTTAGCTTATTAATATAGTGTAATGGTCATAACATTAGTTCAGATAGTTTTGTTTAATTTTCTCTTTGTGAGCTTTCTTTTCTCTAAAAAATAAAATAATGTTGTAGTGGATCATAAAAAAGATGTCCAAGTACATTAAATCAAGATTGGAACTAGATTTGATATTAATATTTTTTTTGCTAAAAAGTATAGGATATTGTTACTTTATTTGATTAGCAACTCTTTAGTTCGTAATGGATAAAATTAAATACTATAATTACATACTAAAATCAATTAAATAATACTATACTGTTTTCTCCTAACATAGTAGGACCAACTTCACGTGAACAAACAAAGCTCACTGCATGAGAAGTCAGCCATATCCATATCTTCGTATATTTCTTTAATTTAATTTAATTTACATAAATCTTTTCAAGCTTCCCCATGTTGATTAAACAAATACTACTAAACAAACAAATACTTATGACAATATATAGTTTAATATAACATCTTGAGAGATCTATAAACTATACGTGAATTTAGTAACTTTTTGTTTAGATTGATTATTTATATTTGTCTTTAATTATATATTCAATTATTATTATGTATTAATTTGAAATTATCATAAAATTTTGAGAAAAGGTTCGAAATATATTCAAACTTTAATCGAAATTTTGTAATAATCTCAAGCTTTAGGCAGGACCTATTACTCTTACACTATTTAATAGTGTATTTTAAAGATATATAAGTGCTCACATAGACATCACAAATATTGCATCATTATAAATAGTAATTTGTCCACGTGGACACTTATATATCTTTAAAATACACTATTAAAAAATGTAAGAGAATAATAGATCATATCCAAAATTTGATATTATTACAACAATTTCGATCTCTAAAGTTTTTGTAAACCTCTAATCATGCATCAGGCTTTAGAGTTACATGTTATAGTGAAGACACTGCATATTCTATATATATTAATCGTGACAAAATTGGTTCATTGTTAGTAACTTCCTTTTTGAGTTAGATTAATTATAACTTATTTATTGATCTGATTTAATGAATTAAAATTGAAACATCTCATAAAACTATATATTGATTTGACCTAACGAGTTGAATTCGATAAAAAATCAGCTATTTATATGTTGAAATTTATGTAATGTAACTTGCACAAATAATTTAAGAAAGATACACTACTAGAAAAATACTAAAGAATCTGTTGGAAACATTGGTTGATTAAAAAAATTACATTCTTTTTAGTGATGATATATTAGCTTTCACATTATTTATTTATTAATTAAAAGGAGGGGGTTTGGGGGGGGGGTTTACACAAGTTGAGCTTATTTTTGATCCAAATAAACTTTAGAATAATTTATTATGATTCGTTTATTGATTTGACCCGTTTTAATATGCACAAATTTAAAACCCACCCCTCTATCTCCTATATAAATACCAACAATAGAAAACCATTTGTCATTTCATTTCAAAGTCCCATTTATATATACTCTTCCTATATTGCTAGCTCCATTATTTTTCCAAAATGAATAGTTCCTTCAATTCCCAAAACTACTCAAAACACAACAAAAAAAGGCTAAATCAAGAACAAGTTAGGCTTTTAGAGGCGAGTTTTGATTCAACTAAAAAACTCGACTTAGAGAAAAAACTCCAATTATCAAGAGAATTAGGGGTTCCACCACGACAAATTTCGATTTGGTACCAAAATAGGAGAGCGCGATGGAAAAATCAGACCATGGAAAATGACTATAATGCCCTTCAACTCAAGCTTGAAAATGCATTATCTGAGAAAATGCAACTTGAAAAAGAAACTAAAATTCTTCAAGGAGAGTTGGAAAAAGCAAATGAAATGTTAATTGGACTGAAGTCAGGTGCACAAGGGCAAATTAGGGAATTTACACTGTCTAGTTCATGTTGTGAAGATTTGATTAGCTATAGTACTACTACATGGGTACATAATGATGAGGTTAATTATAGTAATTTGCAATTTGATGAACTTTATGCTATGATAGGTATGGCCAATAAATGTTGTTCAACTTGGTGAAATCAATAACAATTGTGGGAAATCTAATGAGAAAAGATCTCATATTCTCAATTGTACAATGATCCTTTTTTTCCCGAGACTTTGTTCGCACATTTAATAATTCTCTTTCAAACAAAACTTTACATGAGACATATAATGATCTTGCACTAATCTAGAGACATTTACATCATGATGTACACATACTAGCATTATATTATATGTGCGTCTTCAAAACTACGAGTGAATACAACAAATCGGCCTCGAAGACGGGGAAGGGAAGTAAGTCAAGCCCCACGTACGCCATCGTTCCATCATCTGGTTGTCTTAGTAAATTATTAACTCTGATATTAATGGATGAGTTAAATCAATTCAAAATATTCTCATTTTGGAGGTGTGTTCTTTGTCGAGTCTACTTAATTTTCATAATAGACCTCACAACATTAAGAATAGCTCTATATTTTATAGGTATGTTATTCTTATTAACTTTTAAAGTGAAATTTTATTTGCACGTAATAAATGATGATTTGAGAGAAGAAACATCATAAATGGAACTATCAGGGCCTCTTTGTAGTATATACAAAGTTTATGCCTAAATATGTATATTTATAAAATTGCTTTCTGCCCTCGCGCTTCTACTACAAAAAGGTCACTTTTTTCCCTCCAAATTTCAGGAAAAAAAAAGGAACAAATAAAAAAGCTAGTGTTTCAGTTCAAACGACGCCGTAAAATACTCAGAATGGGGTCGACGTCCGGCGCAGGCAGCGGCGTAGCTGCCGGAAGGATCAGATCTCATACCTCGGCGCTGCACTCCGACAGTCAATCCCTCATCCTTGTATCAAGCTTGCGCTCGGAACTTTTGAAACTAAACTTTAAATTTCAATTTTTCTCGTTCTGAATCGGATTGCTTTCGTTTTCTATTGCAGGAAATTAGGAAGTCTGTGACTATGATGAAAGATATTGCGGTCCACTTGGAGAGAGATGAGAGAACCCAAATGGTATTTCATGATAAACCCTAGTTATATGTTCAATTTTTTTTAGTTCTTAAATGTTTCCTTTGTAATCAGTGCTATGTGAGCGGTAGATGTAGTATTGAACTTGAATCTCACCTTAATTTTTTAGTTTTACATTGGTTTGTTTGAATGCTAATAATAATCTTAGTTTGTGCTCCCGTGGTCTCAATATATATGGTGTTTGACTTAGACTTTTGAATTTTGTGGTTTAAAACACTCGTTGACCATTAGTGTGGTTATGAATCAATCACGAAGGGTTAAGTTAAATTGTTTTTTATTATAGAAAGGTGACATTCTTTTTCGGATGGACTAAAAGGAAAAGTGTCTCATAAATTGGGACGGAGGGAAAAGTGGTTTTGGTAATTTGTACTTTATCTTCGTCTGTCCGTCCCAATTCCAAACTGTTTTGCTTTAACTTGATGTGCTTGTCAAATGAACAAGCTTAGGTTCACAAAAAGCTTTTGAAAATAATGTACTAGACAAGCTTGTCTTCAGAAGAAATGGTAATATTGCTATTGGGAAGTTGATGCAATATTTCTTTTGACTACATAAGTCATAGTAGTCTCTATGTAGTGTTTTTTTAAATATAATTTTAAAGAAGTTAAGAAATTTATATTTGAATTCACACCAAAAATTTGAGGTGCTTGCACATTATTTAGGGACGAGGGGGTAAATTTCTAGAAATACTACCAAATTTTGAAGCTTTGTTAGAATAATCATGTACGTAGTCCATTGTGTTTCTTTTGACTTTTGGTACCAATGTAATCTGCAATAGGAACTGAACCTCTAGTCAGAAATTGAACAAAATACCGGTTCGATGAAGCTATTTGAAGGTTATAAATATCCCAACTAATTGTAGAAAAAACTGGCTTGATAGTACTCGAATCCACCTATCATAATGTAATGACTGATGATAGAACACATAAGGTTAGTTTCCTCAAAATATTTAGGTGAATTATATGTTGATAGCTAGCAGATGATGTGTTATCCTGTAAAATTATTGATGTTAACGAGTTAAAAACTGATCCAAATATTGTTCAATATTATTGGGAACCATACAATTTCTTTCTTGATGTAATGTAAATGAGTTTGGCTTATCCTGTTGCAGGTAAAAGATCTTGAAGATGGTGTTGTTCAGTTGTTGGCAGCATCTGATGAGTGCATGCATCTATCTGAGGCAATTCAGTCCATAGGTGATGGATTAGAGCCTGGGCCAGAGGTGACTTTTCGTTCAAAATATATCATATTGATCTTCTGCTGCTCAGCTTGGACTGTTAAGATTTCATTTATATGCATTCCCTATGTCATTTGTCTGCAGCCAACGAATTTTAAGAAGAAGTTTGACGAAGAAATTGCAAAATCAAAGGCTAGATCATCGTCTCACACTCAGAACCAGACTTTGTTGAGAAAATTCCGGGAAGCCGTCTGGGTATGTTTTTCTTGTTAGTTGTACAACTTTTTGCGTTCTTGTTTGGAAGAAAAGCAATCTTACTTATATTGAACAAGAGCACTGAGAAGAGAACGCAACCCTCCTGTGCTGAAAAAACAACAAAGAAAAAGGGAAAAAGAGAAAAGAGCGGTAAAGAAGATGAAAGAGAAAAATAATAATAAAGAAGAGAGATGGTCCCAGCAAAAGGGGAGACTTTTTCCTCTTTAATGCCACCATCTGCTTTCTCCATTTAACCACGTCCACTGGATGACTATTTCCATTTGAAATCTCCATTTATAGTTTTGATTAATTTGTATTCTAAATTTATTATCCCGTCCGTTATATTATTTAGGGGCTCTGTTGAGTAACCTCCTATGGGTAATTGAGCTCTTTCTTTCATCTGCAGCATGTTCATCACGAAGGACAGCCAATGCCAGGTGATGAGCAGGAGGACATTGTAATGACCAGTACACAATGCACCCTTCTGAATGTGACTTGTCCATTAAGTGGAAAACCCGTTACTGAACTTGTTGAACCAGTGCGTAGGTATGGTGAATATCTTTCTTCCATTTCATACATATCTAGGTTTCCAATGGAGAGGGTGCTTTAGATACGAGCATTTGTAGATAGTTACCCATGTAAGTGCTTTACATTTGCATACATATTTGATATGATCTATTCTCCCACTTGCCACTATACTAAGGTTCATTGCTCTGTGTATTCTTGGTTCAGATGCTATAACCTCAATCCAGTTCACTGCTTCTGCCTCAAATGAGGCTTTTTATCACTATATTGTAACAACTCTCAATAGAACTGTTGAGCCCAACAATTGGCTTTATTATAGTTTCTTTCAGTTATTAAGTTGTAATGCACATTGGTAATTAAGGCGCATCAAATTCTATTAGGGTGCGGGAATGCTTATATTTTCTCTTCTCCCCCATCTCAGATTTTACACACCCTCTTTTTTTTTCTTGCATTCTTTGTTTTCTACTTTTTACCCAGTAATTTCTGTTTGTAGGCGTGTTTTATCTGTAACATGCTGATTAAAATTTGTCTTAGAAATTTCCTTTCCCCATGTTCATTTAAATATATGTTTTTCATATTTTGTTCCTTGCAGCATGGACTGCAAGCATATATACGATAAGAAGGCTATTATGCAGTACATGAAGTCCAAAAACACACGCGGCCAATGTCCCGTTGCAGGTATTTGTGCTTTTCCTAACAAAAATGGGTTCCTATTCATTCAATAACTAAATGCAAGTTAATTTTCTTTTCTTGCAGGTTGTCCGAAAATTCTGAAGGCGCAAAGGGTGTTATGTGACCCTTTCTTACTTATAGAAATTGATGAAGTCCGCTCTATGAGTAAGCAAAATGCTAGACCTGATGCGATAGAAGATTTTACTGCGATGGATGAAGATGAAGATGAAGATGATTGAGGGTTTTGAGGCCCCTGATGGACTGTTGGCCCTCTAGAATCTAGATATCTAAATATTCAGGGTTCTACTCATGAACAGCTTATGTTTTTTTGTGGAAATAGAAAGCCGTGTTTTAATCTTTTGGAAGTTATTTTGGTTCTCTTTCCCAAGAAGGGGACATGAATATTTTGAAATTCCTAGTAATGATCAACTTGTTCATATACTTGTATAAATTGCGAATGGACAAGTTTTCTTTCATATCTCTAATCCATCTTCGCACCTCACGATGTGACCTAGTAGTCAATGAAGTAAAATGTCTCTTATACAGTAATCAAACGACCCCTAAGTTAACAACAATGCATCCAGCACCTCAATTGCAGCAGCAGTTATAGAAACAGAAACTTGACACAACAAAGAGTCAAGCCACTGATTGTTGAAGATTAAAAATAAATCAAACTGAAATAGAAAGCCAAAATTTTGATTTTTACATCTCGGAGTTCAACTTCCACTATTACATTGCAATTAAAAAAAATAATTCCGGCATACACCAATAAATCAAGTGTTTTTTTTCCTCATTTCTATCCAGTCTACAAGAGAACAAAGGCACAAAGTCTCAAATTTACAATGAGTAGAGACATCCTTCTCATCTAAATTGGTCAGTACACCATCTCTAAATATAAACTCCTGAGACCAATTCTGAGAAGATTTGCATTTCTCAGTTTGGTCACTGCTTTTCATATGGCAGTTGCATTCTATCAGCTTGATTAACCTGTTCTCTAAGTTTCTACATTCACAAAAGTTAGTTTTCTTGCATTCACTGTACCTTTCTTGTACTCGCTTCTCATCAAACAAAGTTGAATCATCAGCCAGCAACCATACCCTCAAAGCCGAATGAAGATTTGCAGCTAACGAGGCCAGAAAGTCATATGCATCCTCTACTATAAACTCGGCCTTTTTAAGTCCCCACTCGTAGGAAAGCATTTTTTTCAAGGTGCGCTGAAGGTTCAGCAGGCACTGTGGACAGCACCGATATAAACACACTATGCTAGAGTCAGTAGAAAGATTGGAAGATATATTTGAACATTCAAGACCTATGCTATTGCCAACAGACTTTTGGTTGCTATCTCCAATTTGAAGGTTGTTCGGAGTGGACAATCTGCCATTTGAGTTGGAACTCAAAGTATAATTAGAATGCTCATCAATGCCACACCCATCCCTGGAATGATTACTACCATCCTCTTGAACATCATCAATGTTTAACTCCATGAGCCCATTAGATTGTCTCTTTAATACACAATCTCCAATATTTCCTAAATGTTTGTCGGTATCATCTGGCATGCATGAATTATCATTAAGAACACTGTGTACAGAACTAGTAACTTGCCTAGAAGGGGCAGAATGGTTTACAGCCACCAAGAGGGGAGGCTCACGTTCTACAGCTCCAATATCTGGAAAATTAGGAACTCCATTTGCCTCAGGATTAGCAGGTGTACAATTTTCAGCAGTTAGTTCTGGACGACATGTTTCCAACGTCTCCGCTTTGTCAAGAAATTCTTCTAGCTTGCAACCTCCCTCCCTCAGAGGTGTATTCTCAGGAGCATCAGCGCTTTCTGGAAGTCCAGCACAACCAATCTTTGTGTTTGCCTCTGCAAATTGAGTCTCTCCCCCTAAACTCTGCAACGAATAAACCCAGCTATTAACCATGTCATCGAGATAAGCAACTTGGGATAAAAGACGAACAAATTGATATCTATCCCTCCCATTCCGAATTTTATCATTGATCTGTTCAACCAGAAGCTCAAGAACTTTTCGAACCTCTGCAGAAACTTCTCTGACAGATGAGTATTTGCCTCTGTATGCCAACAATCCAATAGCTGTCAGGCCTCGCACCATACAGTATTTCTCTTTGCCTTTATTATTGTTGGGTGGAAGGGTAGCATTTCCCATTGGGATAACAGGACGAATGACACAAGAATTGAACGGCCAACCCTTCCAAGGTCCATTTATGTCAACACAAGGACCTTCTCTTAACTTGGATGTAAACCAGCAAAGTTCAGCAAATTGAGGATATCGCAGAATTTGATAGCCAAATGTGGTAATTGCTAACATCAAGTTTGATTTCCCTTTTACATTTCTACTGTTGGCAATTGAAGAAGTAGGAAGTGGACATTGTTTATTCACAGGCTCAATGGTTGACCTAAGATCTGACCTCTGACATTCTATGGCAGCATCACCCTCAGATTTATCACTAGCTTCATCATTGCATGTCTGCAAGTGGACATGGTTTGTACGATGAATCAGCTGAATAAAGTGCTGAGCTAAATCTTTTGACAACTTAGCGGCTGAGGAATCAATCAGACATTCTTCATCAAAATTTCTATCAAGCTGCTCAGAAAATCTAGAAACTGAATCCTCCAAGGGAAATAGGATACTGTTGTTCAACGCCTGACTTTTAAAGAACTGCCTCACTCTAATAGGGAGTGCTTCCAATGGTACATCAGATGTAGCCTGTTTAAGGGAAACAGGAAAAGGGCGTGGGGTGCAAAAGAGTGAGTTCCTTTTTTAAAGTTGTAAAGTACTTGCGCAATCTAGGATAGTCTAATTACAAGAATTAAAATTAAAGAGAATCATATTGTATGCCACAAGCGGCTTTCTTGTTTCCACATCAAGGTGTATTCCTTTAACATAATATTCAGAAAGATATAAAGGGTCCCAAGGAAAATTTAAGGACAAAAGGCACATACCAGAAGCATCACGGATGTGGCCATGCATATACTTTCCACTTGTTCAACAAAGGAGCTCCACAGATAGGAGGCTCTTTTGAGAGCATCTCCAGCCTGCTCAGCACTATGGTTAAAGCTCCTTTCCTTGTCCTTGTCCTTGCCTAATGATTCAGGGTTTACTAAAGACGAACCATCATCTTGACAGACTAGGTCAGATGTCTCCACGGCCCATAAATCAACTCTTGGCATAAATATCATGCACTTCTCCACACTAGAACATCTCACTGCACAAGAGATACAAATTTACTGCTTCAATAAGATGTTTAAAATTTAACGAATCAATTTTAAAACAAGTAATCCCTCAAGCATACCAGCATAGTTTCAGGGGCCTTTCGTTCACACAAATAACCTTTCTTTTTACAAAAGGCTATGTACACAAATGACCATTTAGCACCCTCAAAAAGACCAATGAGAGAGAGAGGGGGGGAAAAATAGAAAAGCCAAGCACCTTCACCACAATGATTATAAAAACTTTATGCAGATTTATTTGGCTCACAAGATATAAGACGTGCTACATGTTATTTGTTACAATCGCATTCAACCATGATGGCTATACTCACCACAATTTCTGTATGGCACTCATTGTAACAATACAGAACAGTTATAAGTACCTCAAAATTCAAATATTTTTGACATGATTTTTTATTACAAGCACATTTAATCAGAATAATATGGTGAAGGTACTAAGATGTTGCAAACCTATGGTGCTAACAAGTTCGGAAGATAATGTAGAAGGGAAACTTTCACAAGATGGAGTCCATTAATAAGGAATCTCTCTTTAGAATGGAACTGAGTTGTTGGGTATAGAAATACTTTGAGAACTGATATCACAAATTGGAGACAAGGTATCCCGAACTCACAAAGGCAAGTTCAGTAGACGTTTGTACTTCAATCAAGCACTTTGAGGCACTAAGAGTGATATAAATAAAAAAGAGAAGGAACATACTCAGTATCTGCGTCAACCCCTGAATGACATCCCCATGTCCTTCTTGAGAAATAGTAGCCAAATCCACCTTCTGGACATCAACATTACCAACAAAACAATGAAGAAGAGAGGAAGCAAGATGCCTTTGGCCAGATCTTGGGTTTCCAGAAATTAGTATTCTAAATCCCGATTTCTTTCCGGCCATATGAAAGATATTCTTCAACAATTTAGGCCGAGCCCCTGCCCACTGCAATTTTGATGGTTGAGAATTATAGAGACCATGAACAATGCCATCATCAACAGCATCAAAACCACCAATATTAGCATCTCCATCCAGAATGTTGGCACGTAAAAAGTGATTCTCAATCTGACTGATAACATCTGGTTCTTGAAGCAAATCATTAACATAGGACTGCCAATTATTGCTTAGTAATTTCTTCTCAACCATTGCAGAAAGAAAAACATCTTTTACAAATTCAGCAGCTTTGAAGAGTAGAGGCGGCAACCAGAGGCGTTCGTCCAGATAAAGGGATACAATCAATCTACTAAGAGGCTGCAGCAGACATGGAACAAGAAAGGTGTGTAGAGGTGCTGAAACCACGTCATTTGCAGCCATTCCAGCTTCTCTACGTGAACATGGAGGTGGTGCACATGTAAGAGCCTCTACCCAATCCCTCTCCTCCACCTTAAAATTGGGAAGAGGGGGACATGCAGCATTGGGCACCTTCACAACTGCAGAGAGTCGCTTATGCAAGGGAAAGCTCCTTTTTAGAGCAATTATGGCAGCCTGAGTACACAGAGCCTGCAAATCAGCACCAGCAAAGCCCACTGTCTTGCTAGCTATCCACTTGAGTACTGGTCCAGACACTGGCTTAGGCCATTTCTTTGTATGCAATGAAAGAATAGATTCTCTGTCCTTAACCGATGGAAGTGGAAAATAAATCTCACGATCAAACCTACCCGGACGCCTTAATGCGGGATCAACAGCATCCGGACGATTTGTGGCACCTATTACTACAACTGAACCTCTAGATTTTAAACCATCCATTAGAGCAAGCAAAGTGGACACGACTGAACTATGTGTCTGGTCTTGTTGCCTACCACGGCAAGGTGCCAAACCATCTATTTCATCGAAGAAAATGACAGAAGGTTGAGATTTCTCGGCTACCTGAAAAAGAAGTCTTAGCTGACGCTCAGCGTCCCCGACATACTTTCCCAAACAATCTGCCCCTTTACGGGCAAAATATGCTATTCGTTTATCGCCGCGTGCACATGAACCAATCAGTGCCCGTACTATCAAAGTTTTACCTGTCCCAGGATATCCGTGCAAAAGAACTCCTCTAGGAGGTGTAAGCCCCAGAGAACTAAAGAGCTCAGGATACAGAAGTGGTAAGATGACAACCTCTTTCATACATTGGATGACATCTTGGAGCCCGGCAACAGAGTCCCAACCCTGAAACTGTATACCAGCATCGGAGTTTGAACCTCCAATATATACAGGTGCAATTCTCAATAGATCTCGATGAAGTCTCTTGCTTTCACGTTTCAAAAACTCCTCATCCTCTCCACAGTTCTCTAACCATTTTTCCTCTGCATCAACATCCTTGCGCAATGCATCATTTGACAACTTTCTCAGCTCAAACTTCATTTTTCTAGCTTTCAATTTCTTTATACGTTGCAAATAATTACTTCCATATGGTTGGAAGAGATGTCGGTGATCTGTACAGGCAATGAGAAATTTACGATGGTCAAAGATGCAGCCATTTGCCCGTGCACAAGGCTGCAAAATTTAACACATGCTTAGTCAAAATATAATATTACAAAGACAAAAAGTGAGGTAATCAAGATATACAGATACAATAAAAAAGCAATGACCAAAAAGTAAGTAAAAACTATATTTAGGCATCAGGAGATGCCAATGGTGGTCTATGCTGAGTTTTTGAAGTATGAAATGATTCAGAAAATTTAAACTAACCAGGTGATAAGTTTTGGGACATCTATCAACACGGCAACCAATTGTTGCCCCAGGCCTTCCACAGCGGCTGCATTTTAAGACCCTTCCCCTGCAGAGCGCTGCTCTAACGTTTTTCAAGCATCCCAAGCCAGCAAAATAAACCTGAGAGCACAAGTAGAAGATGTATTGGATCCTTGCCCATGAAACTATGACTTGAAAAATTTAGTGCCCAAGCAGGAAAAGAATCCAGATAGTATGAAATTCTATGAATGTCATATACCAATAGAAACTGATATCAAACAGTTCAGTCTGTTGCTTACTTTATACTAGTATATCCATCACAATGCATCCCACAGATGATAATAGCAAGGCCTTATAACTTTTTAAACACACCATTGAGCAGTAATGGAGAAAAATCATCAATCAACTATGCCTTGGTCCATAGCTAGTTGGGGTTAGCTATTTTCAATATCCATTCCTATCTTTTTGGACACAAATATTTATGAAAAGATAATCAATTGAGAAAAGATTCAAAACCACAACTGCTAAAATTGTCTCAAGCATGCCATGGAACTGATAATTAACTCCTCATCCATGCTAAGAGCAACACTTATAATAGTTCAAAAAACCTTATCCTTCCTTAAGAAGACATGCCTATTGCACTTGTTTCGAATCATCTCTTCCAAATTAACTAATAACTTTTTTTTGAAAAGGAATAAGAAACATTGAAAAGGAAATGCATGTTCATTCCTTCTTTCTGAAACAAAAAATAGAAATGCTTGATCTTAATTTTCTAGTATGCCCGGTTGGAGTAGGCAGTTGAATTTCAACAAGTATTAAATTTGAAGACGTAGATCAAGGAAAATGCAATTGAGAAGGGTAACGGATCATACCTCTGGACTCCATACAGCACATTGCTGATGCACCCAAATCCCAGCTATACCATATCGATCATTTATGGGCCCCAAGAGGCGCCCAAGCCAGCCAGGTTCATCACCAAATCCATCCCACATGTCATAGTTAGATTCATCAGAAGCAGAGGACCCACTGTGTGCTTCATCATCACTGGCAGCCCCATAAACTAGCTTTTTTGGAGGTTTACCATCAGTACCTCCTCCACACAAACCACAATGTCTTCCCTCTCTTATTCGCCGCTTTCTCAAATTACTATCAGAAGCACATTCTTTCTTGACCAGCTTCTCCATTTCCAGAGCTTTATCACTAAAAACACCTTCATCTTTTTCCTGGGCATAATCAACTCTGTCAACTTCATCTTCAGCTTGTTTCTCTGTGCCTCCATCTTTTTCCTGGGCATAATCAACTCTCTCAACTTCATCTTCAGCTTGTTTTTCTGTGCCTCCATCTTTTTCATCATTAGGAAGTAAACCACCTTCCACACCATCCTTTTGGTCATTCACCCCAACACTCATTTCATTTCTTCTTTGCAAATCCTGTTCCAGCATACTCACCTGGTCAGCCGTGTGGCATTCTTCTGGCTCTACACAAGTCTCTAACTGAGCCTTGTCTTCGTTATCTAACGGCAATGCCACATTGCCATCCTCAACCCCCTCCTTAAATCTTGTTGTTGAAATGCTGTCATCTGTTTCATCCCTCACATGTAGCAGCTCCTCCTGGTCTATCATCTTACCATCCTCCACACCACCACCTGTACCAGTTTCTTGCTGCTCAGTAACCATTACATTTGAAGCTTTTATTCTTCCAGGTCTCTTCGACTTAACTATAGTTGACTTTTCACATTCACTATCTTCTTCTTTATTTAACTCTCCAACCTCTAACTCTGTTTCTTCCTTCAGCTCGTCAACATCCTGAAAAATCTTCCTTTTACCCACCGGAGACGAATCCACACTATTCCTCACTCTATTAGTCATTCTCTTACTCCTAGCTCTCAATCTCAATCCCCAAGCACTAGTGCCTTCTTCCAAATGGTTGGAAGTTGAACAAGGTGACTCCACCTTCACCATATCTCCTTTCTCCAACCTGCTACTATTTCTCACCCCAGTCCTATCAATCTTCTGACGCTTCCTCGCAGGAGAAGGCGATGCATCAAGCACAAGAGGAGCTTTTCTAACCCTAGAGCTCCTCCGTAGCTCAACCTCACTCTCCTCACCATTCCACTCCCTCGTTTCAACTTTATCAACACCATTATGGTTCTGATTATACGTTTCTTCACAAACTTCATCTAGTCTTTTATGTTTCTTCCTAACCCTAGAATACACCAATTTCGTATCCGTCCTATTCCTCTCAACCGACGCAATCCGCGAAAATCGCATGACAATAATAACCACCAACCTCCTAATATATATCTCTACGTTAATTTAACAGTTCCTACACCAATATAACAAGATATCCTCGTTTCAACAATCAAATCAAAATCCCTATCTAATATCATCCAATAAACACCAATGACAATCAAATCTCCTCGTTTTTTCTCCAATTAAACCTCTGAAAAAACATAAATTAGCAAAAACAATACAACTAACCTTCGATTGATTGATCAAAAACCACAATACCAACCGAAAAAACACTTGAAAATCATCGATTCTCCTTCTTACTCTTCCGATTAGGGTTTCGTTTGCTCCATTTCTCTCAATGATTTTTCTCTTTTTTTCGCTGAAATTTCTCTGAGTTTCGCTGTTGTGAAAACGAAAACAAAACGAAGACTGGGGGCGGAGGTATATAGAAGAAAGGGTTCTCACTTGAAAGCGTAGTGAGATAAATCACTTTATATACACGCGCGTTAAGTGAACGTGGATATCACGTACAGTAGGTGGTTTTTATTAGAGTTGATTTTTGTATGTGTATACCACGCTCTTAGCTGATGCGCTAAAACAGAGTGATTTTGCAAATTTTATTGGTATTTCGCACCAAACGTTACCGCCAAATATATTTTCTTTTCGTATATAAAGGGTGTTGAGTTTCAATATTTTTTTCCACAATTACGGAAAGTTTTTTCAAGTAATAGGGAGCGTAGGAGAGAGCCACTAACAAAAATGAAAGTCAATATGACCAGTTTACCCTTGCTTTTTTAAAAATTGTTTAAATTTACGTGTTATTAATATAGTTGAGTTATACCGTTATTTATTTAAATATATTGTTATTCATTAACGGTTAAAAATGTTCAATGCGTTAGAGTGTTTCTAACAAAAACAAAAGGGGAGAAGTCCAAATTACCCCTTATTTTTGTGCAATGGTCTAAATTAGTGTATCAATAATATAGTTGAGTTTGATATATCCTTATCCTTGTGAGATTTATTCAAATATATTGTTATCCTGCTAAAATGTTAAATATGTAAGACTGTTTCTAACAAAAATAAAAGGGAAAAGTTCCAAACTACCCTTGACTTTTGTGAAATGGTCTAAATTATTGTCGTTAATATAGTTGAGTCAAATATAATATATTTACCATTATGAGATTTATTTGGATATATTCTTATTCTGATAATTAAAGAGTTCACCGGGCAAAATTGTTTCATGAGGAAAACTAGTGTCATCAAACTATGTGATGTTATCTAGATTTGTTGTTAAACTTTGTGAAATTGTGCATGTTTCATTTTTTTTTTTTTATCGTAGTCTATCTTCATTTGGCGAAAAAAATTTCTCTACACTCTTAAAAACACAATTTGAAGATTATACTCCCATCGTCGCTTCACCTCGATATCTTTTTTTTTAAAAAAAACATAAAAGTTTCATGTAATTAAAATCACAACCCAAAATCATTTTAGCACCATCTTAAGTCTATTTTGGCATTAGGAGTTCTATGTAGATCTTTGGCAACGCTATTGATAATAGGAGAATGGTAGGTAATGAAGTTTAGAAAAAGATAATTATTTTTAATTTAATTATACTAATTATTCATTATTCGAGTTTTAATGATTTGAAGTGTGAAGGTGATTAATTGGAGCTAGAGAATAGTTACCTTATCTATTGAAGATTTTAAACGTTGAAGAAGAAAATATTACTACTTCTTGTTCAAGGTTCCGGAGTAAGAAACTCACATGATAAAAAAGTTTATATCATAGTTGATTAAAGAGAGATTTAGACAAATTTTTAGTGACATGTATAATTAGCCCTAAGGATTAATAAAAAGACAAATTTAAATTATTCGCCAAAGGATTTATGTATTCAGATTTCAGATTAATTTTACAATGAATATGTTTATTACTTTCTTGGAAAAGAATTGTTTCTTCATCCAATCACACGTGGTTATAAAATTTGAACAGAATCTTTTCTTGCAAATGTACATACGTAATGACAAATTAAATAGTGGAAAGCTATGGTACTCATACCATTTGCCGGCTAAAAAGGAACATGTTTACAAAGATATAGGGAAATGAAAAATAAACAAATTAATGAACCAACAAAAAAACTCTTGGAACTTTCAAATTATACATTAGAATAGGCTATACAAAATAACTTTAGCTCAATTTGGGTTTAGTTTTCTCCAACAGAAAAAAAGGAAAGGATCTTTTCGCCGTGTCTAAACTGGGTTCGATAGAATCAAATAAACTATCTTTTCTAGAACTTAGATTCCATAAACTTAGAAGATTCTGAATTTGTCTCCCCTTTATGCTAAATTGTTACAATACGACTATTAGCTATGTACATGAAAAAGGACAGATAATATCACTGTTGATTAAGTACTAAAGTGTAACTCCAAGAGGCAGCCTTGGATTAAAAGGAACTCTAACTAGTTTTTAGCTCAATTAACTGTTCTACCCAGTTACAAAGAACAAATATGCTAATACATGCATATACTTTTGATGATTGCAAGAATAAAGGAGAAACAATTAGTATAAAAAAGAGAACAAATCCATAGAACCAGCCCAAGTGCCCAACCAATCAAGAAAGATGTGTGATTTTCCAAAGTTAAGAACTCCACTAACAATTGAAAGGAAATGATATTAATGTACAAACACTGATGCAAGTCTCCACCAATAGTCTTTTGTGTTTACCTTTTTGGTCTTGGATGGGCCGGGGCGCATGGGTGGGTGTGATGCTTCGCAGAATACAACAGATCTCAACTGAAGCTTGAGAACATTCGGTGATGTTACATAGTGGTTCAGCAGGAAGTAGTTATACAATGCGATTCTTAAAAAGAAATTCAACTTTTTCAGGAGAACGGGGGTTTCTTTTAGCTGTTAGCTGCAAAATGGCACCATCAGTTAGCATGTGGTGTATTACTCTTGCTATGTTGTTTGAATCATCTATTCCAAGGTGATGGCTTCCAGACAAAGGAATCTGGAGTTCCCTCATCATTGAGAGCATTCCTGGCGCCTACCATCAATGAAGTAAAACCATACTTGCAATTATATATTTCAGTTAAGTATACAAAAAAGAAGAGGAATTTTTAGAAGTTTGCACACTCACCCTCCTCTTGTAGAAGTTCAGAAACACATCCTTCAGATTAATCCATTCCATGAAATATGGTGGCAATTTCATCCCTGCTACGGTGCACTGCTGGGGGACTTTGGTCTTCAGATCCCAGTTCCCACTGCCATATACAAATTGAGCTCAGTCAGTACTTAGTCATACCCCTCCGTGTACAACATATTAATTTCAAAATACTCAAATATGAAAGGTGGGGTTAAAGGTAGCGTTATTCTGGCATCACATAAAAATCTTTAACGTCATTGTATACCCTTAAAAATAATATGTAATGCAAGTTGTGCAGTAACAATGAAGATACATGTGCTATCAAATATGAAGCTCTAACATCGGCTAGTACAGCTAAAAACAGGTAATTCTCCGGTTAGTGACAAATGCACCACAAGAAAGTAGCTGGGGCACCTTTTAGGATATAAGCAACTCCAAGTCGTCCACATAGGACACAACAAACCCAAATGACTTTTCTCACCCATTTAAATTTTGCATCATTAACTATAATATCAGATAACAGTTTAACCATCAACTGATACTTTCAGTTAACCAGTAACATTTATTTAATATTTCATACTTTCATAGCAACGACTTACCAAGTAACAAAGGCAGCATTATTGAGACAACCACCCAGTTCATTTCTCAACAACTGGCGTTCACCTAGCCAAACTTCAAACTGCTCGATAACTTCCGCAAATGGTATAGCTGTATCATGCCAGACACTGCATGAATTGACATACATGCAAATGTACAACATTAAGAGTCAGATCCAGGAATTAACAACTGTTGCAAAAATGATGCGTGCTTCCATGGTTAACTAGGACAAATTGGAATTGATTTCTATCAGCAACTAAGCATGCATAGTGATCCAATTTTTATCTTCCTCACCGTTGTCCTTCACTTAAAACATCCAAATATAGAAATCCTTTTAGGTATCTTGATGATTTAACAACAGGTTTGGATCTTGCAAGTATGTTTCCTATAGCTACACTCCTTGTTGCCAGTTTTCTCGTGAACATATCTTATTAAGACGGTAACCTAGCTTATAAGAATTGGAACATTACAGGGTGTAGGACAACTTTATTCTAAGCACACATGCTGCTTCCATATCTGAACCCGTGACCTTGATGCCATAATAAAAAGCTATCACAAAGTAGTGAGGAACTCATTCTTATGTTCATGGAAAAGAAGGAAAGATAATGAAGACTTTGAAAACAGTAAAGCAATGCCAATAATAGACTCAGCACACACAATTGAGACCCATAAGAGACACGATCCATGTGATACAACTACACTGCAATTCTTCATATAAAAGCAAAAGATGCGAAGTGCCAAGCGCTGAATTGTATTTCAATCTAATGTAGTAGTTACCATACCGATCAACTCCCAGCTTTCCATATTTCCCTTCTATATATTGATTTATTCTTTCTTCGTGCATTTTTGTTGGCCTCACAAACCTGTAGCAATACCAAAAAAAGAAAGAATTAACATGGATCTAGACAGATAGAACGCAATGCTACATTCCCAACATTGAAACATAGTTTTTCACTAATGTGAAAAATGTTTAAACACAATAATCTAACAAACAAGTAGCGGAGATAGGAATTCAAACAAGGGGATTTTAAGAAAAGAATTCTTATACTTGGGGGATTCAACAACTTATATATATGCCAACAGAATCATGATTGTCTATTTACATAATTTAGTTTTCAACTGAACCCCCTTGCAATACTATGCCACCGTACATGTAACAAACCTTAATACGACATATAATCAATAATATGGACTTGTTCCACTTCATGTTGTAGCAATAAGATATGACAGAGCTTCCAGTTAAAGGTGGCAAATACATACCAAACTGCCAATACATACGACATAACATAAAACAAAATGAAGCTTGGATGAATTTCAAGGAAAGGGTAATGCCACCCATTGTAGGCGAAGAATGGGTAGCAGACTAATTTTAATAGATCTAAGTGATCAGTAACACAGTTTAGAGAAGAAGATTATGTTACTAAGGTAACAAACTTCCCCCTCCTTCAATTTTGTAAAACCCTAACAGCCCATGGCTTGTTACCGGTTTCTTCCCCTGCTTTCTAAGTGAACCAAGACTTGTCCAGGCAGCTAAATTTGCTTGCAAAATTTTAATGTGTAGCTCATCACTCCTTGCAGTTGTGCACTTGAAAAGTATATATGACATTCTCTCTCAAAATATTGTAAAAAGCTTCGTCGACTCTTTTACAGTGTTATTCTCATTTGCCCCCCTAGCAATTATCATTTTCATATTCAAACAAAAGACCTCCAAAGCAAATTTATTAGTTATACTAGCATCAGAAGTGCATCTTTATGAATTTTCCTACCTCAGTCTTGCTTGTGTTTCTCTACAACTATTTTATCAGTCAAATTATATTGAAGAATCTACTTCGATTATTTGATTACGTGTGCATTCCAAGAAGTTCTACTCTCCATCCATAGGTTATCCCACTCCACATAACATCAAATAGTCCTAAACCTATTCCATCCTATCTTCAGGAAAAAAATGCAACCTATATAGGTCCTTAAAAGAACCCAAGCCAACAGGCCATTATAACGACTGGATTTGTTATTTCACAGACATGCATAACTACGGAATGCTAGCAGAAGTATATCATCCTTCCAAAATTAGCTATTGCAAATAAGACACTTGACATACATTTAACAGGACATTAAAGCTAAGTAACGAAACTGACCTATGGAACAAGTCAACCACATCCATGGTTTTAGCATCAAAAAGTAGAACAGGGAACTCCAAAATCTCAACTTTACCCTCCAAATCCAGCACCAAAAAGTACTCAAACTCCTGCTGCTTCAAATTCTCAAGTCTAGCAGCATTTCGCATAAGCTCTAACGAGCAACTATGATTAAACGTATCAATATGCATAGGATCATCCATCTATACAGTTCGAAAACAAATTTATCAATATCGAACTCAATTGAAAAGTCAAAAACAAATTTATCAATATCGAACTCAATTGAAAAGTCAAAAACAAATTTATCAATGTCGAACTCAATTGAAAAGCTAAAAACAAATTTATCAATGTCTAACTCAATTGAAAAGCTAAAAACAAATTTATCAATGTCGAACTCAATTGAAAAGCTAACAACAGAGGTGTGTATGAGAAGGTTGAGCTGTATTACCTTAGTGCACTTACCTTGAGTAAAATAGAGACACATTGGCTTCCACCGGGTACGGACTGGTGTATGCTGAATTAGCGAAGAAGTAGATTCTCCGGTTGTAGAAAGAGAGGCGGAGATGTTGATTTTACGGTTGGATTGAAGTGATGAAGAATAAGGTAGCGCCGGAGAAGAAACGGGGAACCGCCGGAGCAAGGGGACTCTAGAAAATCCCATAGCCATGGAAACGGCACTTTGAGGAACCGAGTTACTGAGTTATCGAGTTTTGTTCTGTCGAGAAGAAATGAAAGGATATGAAGAAAAAAAATAAAAATAGTCAAGGAATAATATAAACAGGAAAAAATAGAGATTATTTTCAAAAAAAATGAAAATATTTTGGGTTTTATGAAAATTTATATACTTGGGAAAATTACGCGGCTAAACAAACTTATACTATTTAATTACTCATCATAGCTATAGTTTGCTATAATTACCACTCGCGACTAACATTATACATTAATTACGTGGGCTGACTTCGAGTTTGTATAATTAGTCATGTTTGTATATGTATAATTCACCAAGATATACAAATACATATGTATAATATACAATTTTTTAACCTATATACATATATAATTCACCTCTCTCCCACTCTCTACCCTCTCTCGCTCGCCTCTCTCCTCCCTCTCTCAATCTCGCTCGCCTCTCTCCTCCCTCTCTCAATCTCGCTCGCCTCTCCCAATCTCGCTTGCCATTTATACAAATGTATATGTATAATATACAATTATATACAATTATATACATTTACAATTCACCTCTCTCCCACTCTCTGCCCTCTCTCTCTCTCTCTCGCCTCTCTCCTCTCTCTCCAAGTCTCGCTCGCCTCTCTCCTCCCTCTCCCAATCTCTCTTGCCATATATACAAATATATATGTATAATATACAATTATCTAACCAATATACATATACAATTCACCTTTCTCCACTCTTTTCTCCCTCTCTCTCTCCTCTCTCCTCTCTCTCCCAGTCTCGCTCGCCTCTCTCCTCTCTCTCCCATGTAGCTACAAATTGTAATTATCAAACTATAGCTATAGAGAGTAATTAATTATTTTTAAGTGGCTATATGTGAAAGTTTCCCTAAAAATATATAAATAATAAAAAATTATAAGAGATAGTAGTCGTTCGTTTTAATTTCACTTTATTCATTTATTTTGTATATCAGTTGTATTCATTCAATCTAGTATCACTTTTATTCATTAACGTATTAAAGTTATGTCAATGAATATATTCTAGGTATATATAATGATACGAAATAATAAAAAAAAAACTATATTCATTCACTTTAATTTTGCTTGTACAAGTTGTATTCATTTGTTCGCTCTGATTTCACTTGTATTTATAAGTGTATATTGATAAGATGTATCAATAACTACATTTTGGTGTATACAAAACAAAAGAAATACATCAATACATTGAATTGTATTTATTTGTTCTATAATTTCATTTAGATTCGCTCTTGTATTAATAATATTCATTCACTCTTGTAATTTTTATATTCATCCGCGATAGTAAAATACACAAATACAACAAAAACGCGAAAATACAGATAGGGGAAGCAAAAATACATAAAGAGGAAAAATATGTACCAAACACTCTTATTTACATGGGGAGTTTTACAGGCCCATTGGACAAAGGTTGAGGCCTTTGAGAGAAACGAATGACAGCTTCCAAGGGCTCAGAATAATCAGAAATGGGCCATAACTAAAGTGATACGGCCCAAATACAAAAAAAAGAAGTAAAGGGGCAACATTGCTTAAACAAAAAGTTGGAAAGAAAAAATATTTTTTACTTCACCAATCACCAATGCCTATTCAATGAACCAAAAGACTAGGTAACCAATGCTTGGAAAATAAACTAGAAGAAACTAAGTAATTAGATATATTTTACTATCATATATTGTTATATCTATATTTATAAAATATCATGGATTTTATCACTAATTAAGAGTTTCATATTATATAATGAAAAAGATATACTTACATACACGTACATTTGATACTAGATACACTAAAATAGAAAGAGAGGCGAGCGAGATAGTAATGTATCTCATATACATACAAATCACATTAGATACACACAAAATATATGTATATATATATATATATATATATATATATATATATATATGTATCTGGTGAGACTCCGTATTTGGGATACTAGATACCAGGGGCGACTCTACAGCTTTGCAAAAAAAAAAAAGCAATTGTCTTAGGCCTCAAAATTTGAGGGGCCTCACTTTTAAAAATAATAATAGGTTATACGTATTTTTTTAAAAAAAATATCGAGTATTATTTGTATAAAATAAAAACTTTTATAAAAGAGCAAAGAAGTAATAAATGTTTGACAAATTATGAATATTATGTCTCAAGAAAAATTAAATAATTGTTTATAATCAACTTCAAAAAAAATAATATGTTCAAACTTAAGGCTTTCATTCGGATTTAGCTTTAGGCCACAAATTTATTAGAGCCGCCCCTGCTAGATACATAAGAGAGTGATAAGTAAATTGAAAGAAAGACAAACGAGATGAATTAGATACATATATTTAAATATATCAAATTCAAATATTTAAAATTATAATATTACAAATTAAAATAAATTTAAGTACGTAGCTCCTATATATATTATTGATGGCTATTCAATGAACCAAAAGACGAGGCAATCAGTACTTGGAATATAAGCAATAAGACCAAATACCACAAAGTCCAAAAAATAAATTAATTTGGTTAATACTCTTTGCATCTATTAACGTCCCAATACATTTCGACGGCTGCACGTGCTCATACTAGACCAGTAGCCAGTAGATATGGCCCAAATATGGTAGTAAAATATTATTTCGATCTGAACTTCAGTTATAATAAAATTTCAGGGGCAACTTTCAAATATAACAAATATAAAATTTATACTTATATGTTATAACAAAGTTTGCATAATTGCGCTTTATAGTAAATTTATATATATATAATTTGCTATATATATACAATTGAAGCGAATTGTATAAAACGAGAAAGAGAAAGAGAAAAAGACTTGGGCAGAGAATTGTATAAAACGAAGTATATAAAACGAATTGTATAATTATAAGTGTATAGGACGATTATATACAATTTGAATTTGTATAAAACGAGAAAGGGAGAAAGGCAAAAGAGACTTGGGCAGGGAATATACAATTGAATCGAATTGTATAAAACGAGAAAGAGAGAAATCATCTACAATTTGAATTTGTATAAAACGAGAAAGAGAGAAAGACAAAAGAGAATTGGGCCCCAAGTACTTTTATAGTATAATTAAGTGTATAAGACGGAAATATGTATTATCATGTGTATATATAATTTTCTCTCGATTTATACCATTAAAACACAATTTATACAATTTTATTGTATAAAGCAAGAGAGACGAGCGAAGGAAGAGAGAGAGAGAGGGAGAGTGTCGAGCGAGAATATGAGGGAGAGAGGGACTGTCAAACAGTTTGCTATGAAACACAAATAAATCAAACGATAGCTACTATATTTATTTTATATTATTAGTTTGTCATTCTACAATTATCCCAAATTTCAAACCCAACATATTTTAAATTTATTTGAAATAGGTAGATATGTAGAACTTTCTAGAAATTAGATGTATATTAAATAATAATGTCTAAATAATATTTTCGTAATTTTTTACCAATTTATGAAAAAGGGCAAAATAGAGATTGAAAAATTGGAAGGTAATAAGAGGACAAAGTATAGATCTATTTGAGATAGGCATGTTGGCTGAGGCCCAAACAAGACAAACCGGATCTAGACTACACTTGAGATCCAACTTGACTTTTGCTTTTTCTTGGGGTTTCACAAAATTATAAACTTATTTTTGAAGTCTCGATTAAATCTATCTCGTATATTATAAAATTGGTTCATAATGAAGTTTCTAACAAGATATTTTTATATTCGAAGCTCGATCACAATTCATATTAGTTAATCTTATACCACGACATTGTAGTTAAGTGATGATAAAAAATATTATATCCAAAATGTATTTTTTGCATAATCTTTTTAGTGGAAGTGAGGAAATACTACAAATGCTAAGTTCATGTCCAAACAATATAAACATAAGGTATCTCTTATCCAAAGATAAATACTAAAATACTAGCGGTAGAGTAGTAAAATACTAATCATTTTTGATTAAGAGATTTTATGGTCAACTTATGAGTACGAAATCATTTTTAGTAGGAAATAAAAGTAGAATCAGAACTTAAAACTTATAAGTTTGAAATTTTAATTTATCCCAAGTTACATAGTTCTAAATTGATTGATCAAATTTAATACATATTCAATGAATTTCTTAAGACAAATATAAATTTCGAATCAAAATTATTAATTTCAGCTAAAATCATAACACATATTCTAGCTCTGTCCCTAGTAAAAAAATATTTTATCTTCAAAAAATGATTTTCAATGCATATTTGAATTAGTCACGATATTCAAAGCAGATACTGAACATACGAAAAACAAAGTAACGTGTAAGTTTTTCATATGGTCATGAACAATCCAACTAACTAAAAAAACCCTAAAAGGACATCTTTGATATGATTGAAGAAAATTAAACTCTCTTATTAAACAAACGTCAAAGAAACACCATCATCAAATTAGACTTATTCCTTTTTATTAGGTTGTCCAACTAAAATAAAAGTATATTTATTATTAGTAAAACTTAGCTGTTACATTATTATTATGAAAAAGAATTTAATAATATTCTAGTGATTTTTGTGATTTGTTGAAGCAAATAATCAAACAAAAAACAAGTCCATCATCACATGGGATGTGCTGGCATTAGCTAAGTCTTTGCATTTTGTTCATAAAAAACTTCCTCATATATCTTTTTTTTTGTTCCAATTAAATGCATACACACCTCCCTTTTCTACATTTTCCATCTATCACACCACAAGTTTTATTTTATTTTTATAATTTAATGTCTTTTTCTTTACTCCATCATAAAACATTTACACATATATTTGTCTTTTTTAATAATTATGATGTATGTATTAGTTTATGCTTACTTTGATTAATTTTATAAGTACATAATAGTTATTTTTCATTAATATAAATATCAAAAATAAATCACATAGTATTTTTTTTGCGAGCCAATAGCACTTATATCTCTGTATGTGTTGGTCTTTTCTTTTATTTCTTTACGAACATATGTTTATATTTTCGCCATTATAATATTTCATGAGTTACATCTCGTAGGACTAAATAATTTATATTCTGCTAGACATAAGTTCAATAGGTGGAGGACAAAAGTTAAAAGAACAATTCATTTGAAAGGCGAAACTAAAGACCGATCCATCGATGAGACAACATGTACAATTTAATGATTTTTAGTTCTGTTAAATTTTAAACTCGAAATTTAAAATATCAAAATTCCTAACTCACTTCATTGATGCCATATTCATGTCTTTCTCTTTCCTCTCTAATAAAAATTACACATAACACATCCAGATTCAAAATTTATATCTTTACATCGATAAGTGAACCATTAACAAGTTATAAAATTTCTAAGTTTAAAAATCTAATATTTATATCTAACTAGTAAATTTTTAATTACTGTGTTCGATCGAACCCGTAGATCAACCCCTACCACATATATCTGTCTTTTTTTTCCCCTTCAAGTCTTTCTGTCCACATTGTACTGATTAAATACGCAACTGTTATATAAGCACATGACACCCAATCACACAACATGGCCTCCCTAATCAACCCCATTTGACAGCTTTTTTTTCTCTACACAACAAAGATCCTCCTCCGGTTTCAATTTATACGATTTACTTTTTTTTTAGTCGGTCTAAAAAAGAATGTCATATTGTTATATTAAAGTAATAATTTAACTTTAAAACGTCTATTTTATCATAGTGAAATGATATATAGTTGGATACATTTTTATCATTTATTTTGAACCATAAATTTTAAAAGTTCTTTTTTTTCTTAAATTTCGTGTGTCGAGTCGAGTTACCGAATGAAGGAGTATTAAGAAATAAAGTACAAAGGATACCTCAAGAATCCCATGTGGGACTCTTTTAACTTATATTTGTGAGGCCAACAAGTTGATAAAAACTGTCAATTTACAAATTTTGCAACAGCCATGTATGTGTTTGATGAAATGTCTGTTCCAACTTCTCCCAAAAGTAGTGAAAAAATGGAACCTGGAATGCTTCTTGAAGAAAGTTGGTTTTTTGGAAACTTACTTGATAGAAAATCAAGAATGTTGAGATGTTATTCTGAACCTTGTTCTTCTTCAAAGAAAACCCAAGATTTTTTATCTGGAAAATCCATGGAAGAAACATTTTCTTCACTGCAAAAACTCCCACAAGGTGAAAAATTGAATCTTGATTCAAGAAGAAGCAAACCAAGATTACAAAGAGCATCTTCGTCATCATCTGATCAGAGGTGTAATCTGCAAAGGGCACCTTCTTTGCCTGTTTTTGTGGATTATAAAGAAGAACCTCATGATGAAGAAAGCGATTTCTCTATGGGGAAATTGATTAGACAAGCATCTATAAACGAAGTAAAAGTTCCACTTTCGAAAACATTTCAGAGGATTAATCTGCAGAGGGCACCTTCTCTGCCTGTTTATCGAGAAAGTGAACAAATCTGTGATACTTCTCAAGTATTGTTACCAAAAGCATCACAGAACAAGGCACCTTCTTTGCAAGTTCTTAAAGAAAGTGAACAGATTCATGATGAGGAAAGTGATTTTTCAATGGGAAAGTTGATAAGGCAAGCATCTACAAACAAAGTAAAAATCTCACCTTCAAAGGTCAATTTACTAAAGACATCACAGGGCAATCTGCAGAGGGCACCTTCTTTGCCGGTTTTCGCGAAAGTGGAAGAAATTCATGATGAGGAAAATGAGTTTTCTATGGGGAAGTTGATTAGGCAAGCATCTTTGAACAATAATGCAAGAGTCTTGCCTCCTAAACATACTTCAAAGGTATTGTTGTACAACTTACTTACTTTCTGCTTAAACTTGCATGTTTCTCTTAGTTTTTCTTGGACCTAATTGTTTTCGAGTAGCTTTTACTAATATGGTTTAGTTTAGACTAAAGACGAATGACACTTTTGAAGTATGTGATCATCTCATCAGAATACTTAAGTTGTTTGAGAGTAGCTTTTATTGATATGGTTTAGACTACTTGCCGAATGAAACTTTTGAAATATGTGATCATCTCATCAGAATACTTAAGTTGTTTGAGAGTAGCTTTTATTGATATGGTTTAGACTACAGCCAAATGAAACTTTTGAAGTATGTGATCATCTCATCAGAATACTTAAGTTGTTTGAGAGTAGCTTTTACTAATATGGTTTAGATTACTGCCGAATGAAACTTTTGAAGTATGTGATCATCTCAGAATACTTAAGTTGTTTGAGAGTAGCTTTTATTAATATGGTTTATACTACAGCCGAATGAAACTTCTGAAGTATGTGATCATCTCATCATAATACTTAAGTTGTTTGAGAGTAGCACTTTTATTTTACTTAATCATATGATATCTTCTCAACAATTAATTGAACTTGAATTTTGAATATACATGTGAAAAAAGACTTGTAAATTTCAATAAAATCCATAAACATCCTCTCAAAAGTACATTCATCAATGCTAAGAACGTTAAAAGTTGAACTCATCAAGTTCAAATTCTAAATCCACCTTTGGTTTTTGTTTTGTGGTATGTCATTAATTGAATCACTTTAACTTGTTATATAATAGGTTTCGCAAGAAAGCTTAAGGTGTTAGAATGAACACACTTTTATTTTACTTTTACTATATCTTTTCGCAACATCAACTAAACTTGAATTTGAATATACATGTGAAAAGGCACTAAATTTCAATAAAATCCATAACCATAGTCTCAAAAGTACACCTATCAGTGCTAAGAACGTTAAAGTTTGAACTCATCAAGTTTAGAATTGTTTCCGCTGCTGTTTTTTATTCAACTGAACTTGAAAATATACATATGAAAAGATACTAAATTTCAAGAAAATCCATAACCATAATCTCAAAAGTACACTCATTAGTGCTTGGAACATTATAGGTTGAACGCATCATGTTCAAATTCTGAATTCGTCTCTGACATTTGTTTTGTAACATGTAACCAATTGAACCACTTTCATTTGTTGTTATATATTAGGGTCTCACAAGAAGTCCAAGCATTTCTAGCATCACAAAGCACCAACTAAGGAGAAAACAAGTTCAAGAAAGCAAGACTAGAAATAGTTCAAATGGCTTAGAAGTTGAAGATTTGCAAGGTTTCAAGAACTTAGACTTGAACAACGAAAAGAAGGACTCGATCTCAGAATTTGCAAACACAAGTACTCCAGGCTTGATAGAGAAGAACAAGAAGAAACCAGTTGGTTTATCAGATTTAGACAAGATACGAAGACAACCTTATTCACCAGAAGATCACATGAAAGAACAGATCAAATATTGGGCTAGAGTTGTGGCATCGAATGTTCGCTAAAAGTGGCTATTTTTGCAATTTTTTACTTTAGGATATAAAGCTCATGATCTTCTAACTCTCTGATTATAACAGAAACATCCTCTGTTTCTGCATTTCATAAGACAAATAATTGTTA
The DNA here is from genome assembly GCA_022817965.1 of Solanum lycopersicoides. NCBI lineage: Eukaryota > Viridiplantae > Streptophyta > Magnoliopsida > Solanales > Solanaceae > Solanum > Solanum lycopersicoides. The sequence continues at coordinate 94,422,272 of CM040624.1, read as the reverse complement.
TTACAAAACTTGTTGTATAATCAAAGTGCTCATTGTGGGAATAATTTTGTAAAAAAAGATTTGGTGACTTCTATATGAAAAAATCGACTTTTTTTGCAACATTTTTCGAGGAGCCTCGAAGCAACAGCAAAACTATCTTTCTGTGATCTATAGGTACGAGTAGAAAAGTTGTTTCCTATAGATACTCGGTTCAAAATTGCTTAAATGGTCACCAAGTATTATACATTGGTGAACAAAGTTATTATTCTTTCTTTTGTCAATTCATTCAGAAGATCACTTGAGCACTAAAATTGTATATTTACCCATCTTTTTTTCTGACGTGACACTTTATTTTTTTTTTAAGCGAAAACATATAAAATATCAAACATAACTTATTTGAACTAAAGAAATTCTAAAATCAACTCGTAAAATCCCTTTATATGCTAAACATATATGAGGAAAGGTACCAAATATACTTTTCGTTTCCTATTCATGTCGGGTTATTTCGGTGCACAAAACATTTGGAAAAGGCCGTACTTAAAAGGTGTGATGCAAAACGGTTTTACTCTAATATAAGACATTATATATGAGTTATTTTGATGACTCGAATTAATTATCTATAGATCACACAAAGATAATTTTACTGTTGCTTCAAGACTCCTCGAAAAAGAAGAAGAGAGAGAAATTAGAAAAAGATAATATTAAATTCAGCAAAAAAGTTTAATATGACCTATTGCTTTATTCTTTTCGATAATTAGAAATGTAAGATTCACGATCTAAAAGGTTGTCATATTAATCCAAAAAGAGGGGGAAAAGGCAAATAATGTATGGAAAAGAACAGCTTAAATCATGTGTTTTTGTGAGTTACTTTTTATTTTTAGGTGACAAAAGTAGAGAAGTTGTGAATACCTTTTTAGGCTTTTGCTAATTTTTGTTGCAAAGTAGATGTTAACTTTTTTTAATTTTAGGGCACTTAGGTAGTGAATCGAATTGATATTGAAAGCCCAAATTGATAATAAAAGTCGTAAAAAGGGCTAAAATGATTTTAATATTAAGGGATAATAGTTTGAAAAATATTTCAATTTTGGTTGAATTTGTTGTTGCGATACTAAACTTTTATGAGGACATATTATCTCCATGAACTATTTAATAGTGTATTGTTTACCCCCTGAACTATCTAATAGTGTATTTTAAGGGTATATATGTGCCCACGTGGACACATTATTATTTATAATTTTGCATTATTTTTTATGTCCACGTGGACAAACATATATGTTTAAAATACGGTATTAAATAGTCTAGGAAGGTAATAGGTCCTCATGAAACTTTAGTATCGCAATAGAAAATTTGATAAAAGTTGAGATATTTTTCAGATCCTTATCCCAAAAATTAATTTACTTGAGATTTCATGTGTAATTATGAGAAAATGCTAAAAGCGAACATGATTAGATACATTTAATTTCCCAAAGCAACATTCGTTTAATTTGCAACTCTCACTTCTTCTTTTCATTTGTGTGGTATAATCTTTTTTACAATGGCATCTTGACATCCACATTTTCACTACAAGAGATGTTTGCTATATGAAAATATTTCTCAGACAATATTTGTTTTCCTTGATTAAATTATGGGAGAAGTATAAAAAATATTACTCTTAAACTTGATGTAATAATTTATTAGTTTCATTCCAAAGTATTGACAGTCTTAAAAACACACTCTACTTGACTAATTATACTTAGATACACCTCGATATGCAACATGACATAACAAGTGGTTTCAAACTCTTGTAAAGCATGAAGTTCTTAATAAAAATCGAGAGAAGTGTTGAAAACACTCCTAAACTTGACGTAAACTTAGAAGTGTATTTCACTAATGTTGCAAGATCAAGGGTGTATTTAACTTCGATTAGTTAAGTAAAGGAGTGTTTTTAAGCCATCAATACTTCGCGGATGAAACTAATAATTTGTGCCAAGTTTAAGAGTGTTTTGGATACTTCTCTCTTAAATTATTTCACATTTTCAGATATTTGCTTAGCTTATAAAGAAATTCTATTCGGTTATAAATCGAGTCAGATATGGCCTTTTTTTGGTTTGACGAGGGTTTTGAGTTTAATATTTTCTAACGTAAAAACTCAGGTGTCACATCATTTAAAAATGACCATATATAACACTTTTCGAATTAAGTGACCTTTTAAATGAAATAACAAAAGATCAGTTTTGTGATCCGATCGTATATTGGTTAAGGCACATGATTATTATCAAACGCTCGCCTGAAATTTGTGTTTAATTATGGTGCCTTTTCAGGACAATTGTTTAGTAAATGGTCATCTTTTTATTTTTCTTACAATCAATGGACCTTTTAAATCACGGATTACAAATTCATTTGAGTAAATTGAAAATCTTATGAGAAAACAGTTTGATGATATCTAACATTTTGTCAATGCAAATGTCTATATTTACTAACTTTCAATAAAATCCAGATTATGCAGGCCCAATTATTTCTGGACAAAAAGTTAAAAGCCCATACTGAACATTTGTTTATCCCTATAAATATTTGTTTGTTCCTTGTCAGTCCAATGGACTAAATTTGTATACAAAATGCAAATTTCATAAATTTCAATCTTTAATTTGATCCTTCAAGATAAATAATATTTTTATGGGATATAAATTTATATTTTTATATCATAATATTTCACAAATTATTTTCCGAGCCTTTAACAATTTATGTCTTACTAGAAATAAATTTGATTCTAAAGACAAAAATTAGAGAACATTCAATTTCAAGGACAAACAAAAAGTGCCCTGAAAAAAGTCATATAGTGCATATAATTCGAATTTCATGTGAGACCTTTTGCAAAAAAACTATTTAGATTTGTCTCAAAATGTTAAATATTTATGCTTCCTCTAAAAGATGAGTTAATGTTGAACTTTGGGCATGGTTTGATAACTATAAATATATTTATAGCTAGATGTACTAAGTTTAATAAAAAATAATCACCACAAAAATTACAGTAACGTGATAAATATTCGTTCATAGTTTCTTAGATATGAAATCATCTATATTAAAAACGCTTTATCCTTTTTGTTAGACTTTTCGATGCCAAGTCTGAATTTAGCTAAGCACATGTTGCTGAACAAGTAATAGTATATATATATAAAAATGTGTCAAAATTACTTACAAAACTGGTTTCAATTAATTTAATTTCGATTTCTTAATATGTAGGACAGACTGGTACCTAGTTTTTTTTTTATTATTATTATAAAAAAGAAAAGTAATTAAAGATTTCTCATTTCTTGTTAATTAATTTGGTATAATAAATTATTAAATCTCGAGTTCATAACATTAAACAATAGCCTGGGAGTTGTTTTTGTCAGAGAAAGTGGAGAAACATACATGATCCTTTGTATAATACTAAAGTGTTACATTTGATTAAATGAATTTAATTTATTAAGGTTTATTTTATTATAATAAAAGCAAAAAAATAATAATAACTAAATTGTGTGTGGACTCCTATAAATTCTGTCCATCATAATTCATACGTATTTGTAACTTTGAAATTTGTGTACGTTGGTTTCTCTAAAAAAAAATCAACAAGTACTTAGCTAGCGTTTGTATCCCATGTATTTTTAATATTTTTGGTAAATATTATTTGAATGAAATTTTTTCATGTATTTGATCATAATATTTGAGAAATATATTTCAGTTTTTTCGAAAAACATGATTTATATTCAAAAAATTAAAAAACTATCAAAACTAAGCTTAAGTTTGTATTACAAGTCAATTGGATCTTCGTTACAACAACAATAAATAGTGTCAATGACATTAGAGTAATGTGGTAGTTTAAAGTGAGTGCAATAAGCATCATCTCATACATCGTGAAGTAGACAAAACACATGATTTTGTTACCCTGAGCCGATTGTTCATCATTTTGATCAACAACTATATCATCATTTAATATTCACAAAAAATTTATATCATTACTTTGATTTTCACGTCAAAAAATTATGTAATACAACGCAAACAACTACTATAAACGGTATTTTTGTAAAAGATAAAAGTTTGAGATAAATTTCAATTTTCAAAAAATCCCAAATAATGAGATTTGACCCAAATACTAGAAAAAACTAGTATTTGGGAATTTGGGATATTTGCCAAAAATATTTGTCAAATAATGACAAATTGTATGGACAAACATTATTTGTCAAATTTTCCCCAAATATTATTTGAAAAATCTATGACAAAACGCGCCCTTAACATTTTCTCATGTCATACACAAATCTGAATTAAGCGATCGCGGATCAATATAAATGTACATCATTTTCTAACTTTGGCATATTTTATTTTAATTATATTTGATTGTATTTTCTTATTAAATCTTTTTTTACTATATAAGATATTTATAGTCTTTCTTCTTCCGTCGATGATGAAAAATTATATTAAACTTCAACTAACGAAACCTTCATCTTTCTTATTTTTTTGTTATTTATCGATATGACATTGAAGTAATTTTTTCTTAAAAGTATATATTTTAAATTGAAGTAATCATTTAAATATCTTATATGTACAAAATATCTGTTGAAGCACAGATTAATTGCATGTGAAGTAGGGCATGAGTATCAGAATATGACCCCATGATTAAGAAATTTAAGTTTCAATATGCTATGTATGAAATTTTTATAAAACAAATATTTTAGACCCTATCCAGTCGTACGTAAGCAATTGAATTTAAATTTTATGAAATTATATTTGATATTTTTGTTTTTTTATAAATTTTCATATTGTATAAATTTCTATACTTTATTGAAATTAAATTTATTATATTCAGATAAACACGATATCAGAAAGCTGTAAATCGAACTTATAATAACATCTCCTTTTCAAACATGATCACTTTTGCAGATTTCACTTTTTTTCTTTTATCTTTTTGGTTTTTGTTTTATTTGTTTCCTTAATTGACATATATTGCATGGTTTCGATTGGATTAAGTTACTTTATGATAAAAAATATAATTATAATAAAAGTGCATAAAAGTGAGCACTTGAAAAAGCAAGACAATCACTGAAAAGAAAAAAGCAAATACTTATAATATAAGGTTGGAAAGAAATATGGGAATCTCTGACTAAAAAGATAATTTTTGGTCGGGTCATAATTCCTATATTTTTTATACGATTACAATTACGCTTTTTTTAAAACAAATTATATTAATTTTTATAATTTTATTCGACCTCAACTCATTATTATCACACCAAATAAAAATAAGTTAATTGATTGAGATCAAAATATAAATTTAAGTTGAACAATTAAAAATTTAACCAGCGTTTGATCATCGATTTTCATATATTTTTGATAAATATTATTTGAATGAAAATTTGGGCGAAACTTCACTTGTGTTTGGCCATGATATTTCGAAAACATATTTCATGTTTTTAGAAAAATGTAATTTTTACCTATAAGTTTTAAAAGCTATCAAAGTTAACCATAAGTTCGTATTTTAAGTCAACTGAATCTTCATTGTAACAAATAATGAGTAGTGTACATGAGAATGGAGGAATGTGGTAGTTTGAAATGACTGCAAGTCCATCATCCCATATAACGTCAAGTAGACAAAGTACATGCCTTTGTTACCTTAAGCCAATTGTTCAGCATTTTCGTCAACAACCATATCACTACTTTCATATTCAGTGAATATTTCATCACTATTTTGGTGTTCACGTAAAAAAATATGTAATAAAACACAAACAACTACTATGACCGTTTTTTTGTAAAAGATAAAAAATTAGCGTATAATTTAAACTCTTAAAAGATTCAAAATAATGACAAATTATAATGACAAACAACGTTTGTCAATTTTTTTTCCTCAAATTTTACTTGAAAAAATCTATCACCGAACGAGTCCTTAGTTTTTCTCCTTATTTTGGAAGTTTTATATTTATACCTCTTGGGGAAAAAAGTATATTGGACAAAAATTTAGAATATCCTTGAAAGGTAATATAATTTTAAAAAATAGTCCAAGATATACAATATATTTTTTAATTTGAAGACATAAAAAAAATTGTTACATAATCTTTTAAATTTAATATAATGTGTCATATATCACAACCACCAAAACTAAAATTTACCAATTATCCAATTATCAAAAATATGTATAAACAGAGGTAAAACGGTATAAGAATTGTTTTAAACTTTAATATACTAGTTTTACAAAGTTGAAGAAATAAATAGAGAGGCTCCTTGTCACATGACATTTAAACAAGCCACACATAATAATACAAAAAAATAAAATCCCAGCTGTCCATGTAAAATATCTTTTCGACCATATACTATTCTCTTTGAATCTTTAATACAACAATGAATAAGATTCGATGAGAATAAAATATACGTAATTTTACGTTATGTGAATATTGCTAAGAGTATAATAGAATTTTGAATTTTCGTCCTTACATACTGATAAATTATGTTATCATGTGGCTAACCAGATTGCCCCATTAACATTAGTTCAAAGACACAAAACTATAGTGCTAATAATTACTATTAATTATAGTATTCATTGAAATATTGGCTTTGATTGTTCATATTAAGATTCAGTCAAATGTGTTTTTTTTCTTTTACATTCAATTATGAGTCTTTGATTCATATAAATGATTAAGTGGAACTACTTAATGAATTAGTACATAAATTGCATAGAGTGGTTGAATTGCTCCGCCTTTATTTAATTAAAAGTTTCAAATTCAAGCCTTTGGCATAGAGAAAATTATGTTGGGAGCGTCTGAATCAGCGCAATTCGGATATAGTATATTGCTTAGCTTGTTTGGACCTGGTGATTGCTTTTTGTTAACTAAGTACTAGTGGTAAATATACTAGCATTTTCATTTTTGTTTATTGGAATAACAACGTACTTAGGGAGATTGTGTATGATAGATCATCAATTTAAAGAATGAGTATTTAAAATAGAATTGCAAGAAAATATATGACATTAAAATGGCGAGATAAAAGTAAGTAGCAAGCAAATATGATAATGTAAGATCAAGGATGTGTTTGCTACGGAGAAAAATAACAGAAATGTTTTCAAGAACAAATTTTCGAAAACATTTCTTCAAAAATGACAAAAATGACATTCCTTGGTATGAAATGAGACATGCTATTAAAAGTTATAGTGAAGTGGTAAGTATTTTTGTATCATTGACTAACTAGAAAATTCGATTTCAACCATGAAATAAAATCGCCTTTGAAGTGAATGTTTCACACATAAATAAATTTAAATTAATCGGAATCGGAAAAAATCAAAGGAAACACCAATGGAAGGAGGGTGACATCTCATCAGTATATCAGAAAAAAACATTCATATAAAACCTATCCTCAATCCTTATCGTCTACCTCCCGAACAAATTGATGTTAATTCAGACAACAGTAGCAGAGTGATATTAAAGAAAATGCCAACTAAACTGTTCACCACGAGACTCGTAGCAGAGTGATAAGTACTTCTTTTAACTCTTAATATATGAAGTTGCGTTTGTTAGATAATGTTTATTGCACCCTCGATATAAAACTTTTCGATGTGAATGTACTGAACACCAACTGAAAAATCATAAACCAAAATTGATAATTTCATTTAAAGAAAATGTACAAGCTAGACACACAATGCTAGACTATTGTATTCAATAGTAACAAACAAATCGGGTCAGTTCAAAACCCGACTCCAGCTGCCCCGACGCCAAATGTAGCTGGCCGGTGAGGCTCAATTTTTCTGTTTTTCCAGCAACAATTCTCCGGGGTCAGCTTAGCTGCCGCTGTCCTCATTGGCTCAGACTTGCATCTTGTCAATACAAACGGCTCGTAAGCTGCTGCATTCACTAGTTTCTGCTCAATCATAGTAGCCATGGACATCCCCGTGGCTGCTGGTAAAGAACACGATGATCTTGGTGGTTGTAATAGGTGTTTGTTCCTGTGTTCCGTAGGTTTAGTGTCAGTGCTTCGCCGCCTTTTGGGTTGTTCTTCGGGGATCTCCTTCTTGAGTGGTTTGGCGTGTTGTTTTCTTTCGGGTAACCATCTGAGAAAATCCCTTCTACACACCCATGTTTCTTTCGAAACTTCCATTGATAACTTCGGTTCACACATCATTAGTAACAAACACTCTGGTAAAACCGATTCTTTTTCTTCGTTTTCAGGCTCTTTGGGTTGTTCAATTTGCTTCTCTACTTCAATTTGTTCGTCATTTTGCAGCACCGGTTCATCTTGTTCAGATTCTTGTTGGGGCGTTGTCGAATTCATTTCTACATTACCCAGCATTAGTATTTCTTCGATCTCTTTCATCACGGTTAACTTGAATCGTTCTTCTTCTTCTTCCAATGCAGCTTCTTCAGTTATTAGTTCTAGTTCTTCGTCTTCAATTTTGATACTTCGTCTATTCGAGCTTTCTGATAACGATAAACGAGGCGAAATGGTTCGTCTTTCTCCTTCTTCCTCAATCTCTTCAACATGGTTAATTCCAATTTCTTCATTATCTTCAGTATGATTAACCGATTTGACTGATTGTTTAACATACTCATCGTCTTCGCCTACAAAACACTCTATTTGGTCATGTTCTTCCTCCATTTCTGCGGCTAATTCACAAGTTTCATGCTTTGTTTCTTCCTCTATTTCCATGACCTCAGTTTCCTCTTCTATTTCATTGAGATCTATCGAAAGACTAGTTTCACCTGGCAATTTGCACAATTTCTCCGTTGATTCAACTTCATTACTTGGTTCACATATCTGATAATCTATGATTTCCATTCGCTTAATTTCTCCGAATTTTTTCAATTCTTCAACGTCTTCCTCTTCGTCTTCTTCCTCGTCATAATGTTTCAAAACAGGTGACTCCCTGAACCGATTAGTAAGGTCAGCCATTTTCAAAGGATCGGATCTGCATCTCATAAGAAGCAGAGCATTTTTCGGCGGAATACAAACACTCATTCTACCTCCTCCGCTTTCCATTTCAACAATCTCATCTTGAAATTCAATATCTTCAAATACATGTCTTCTTGAACTCCTCATTGTACTACTACACCTCGCCTCCTCTGTTCTTTCTTCTTCACCGCTCGCTACCACCAACTCAATATCCCTTCTTTTCCCTCCTTCCCCATCTTGCACTGCTACTAACCATCTAGCAAAAACCGCCCCACACGATCTATGTTCATTGTTCTCCCCTCCTTTCTCCTCCTTTACCCTTTCGTTCGTCGAAAAACACGACGAACGACAAGGGAACAAACAGCTAAACTCAGCACCAAAAGCTCTCAAAGCTTCACATATCGTCAATGGAAGATGAACCCATCTTTGATTTCTATGAGAAACGCATTCTTGTTGCTGATAATGCACACTCGAGTTCCCTTGTGAGTATCTCTGATTCCTTAACAATAGCCTATCATCTGTTTGATTAAATGCCTCACTGACTTGTGCTTGCTCTATTTTTCTAAAACTCACCTCACCGCTTCCACTTCTTCTCTTCGACAAACTCCGTGTCTGTTTCACCTTCTTCTTCGTCTTCACTCGAACTTGACCAATACAAGTCACCTTCGGAGAAGTAGGTTCCGGGTTTTCAAAACCCGACCCGCGTTTCTTCCCGGTGGAGGGAAACATCGGAGAAGCTTGCCCACCTTTTAAACTCCCATTTGCCCTGAGTCTCCGGCTAAGAGAAGTGGGAAGAGAAAGAGGCCCATCACGTGCACGACCAGGACTAAGAATTGATTTAGAGAATTTCATGGAAGAAGATGAAGCAGAAGAAGAAGAAAGACGAGAAGTAAAGCAAATAAAAAGCTCAGTTTTTGTACTATTGCTTGTTACGGCTGCTGTGCGTTGATGGGGTTTGGTATCTAAGTCCATTAAGCCCTAAAAATTGACTGTGAAGCTATGATATTTTGCTTTCATCAGTACAATACAGAGTGTAATAGTAAGCCATGGACGATAGTGGCCAACTATGAAGGCGCAGAAAAATTGAAGAGAACAAGAGAAAAAAGAGTGGGTGCGTGTGTGTGGATAATGGACTGTGGGTTGCAGAGTGATATGAAATAAAAGAGGAATAAGCCATTCGTATTCGGTCCTTTTCCTAACCCCGCGCATAGCTTTGAAAATATACGAAGTCTCATTTGGAAATATTCAAGACTTGAATCTAAAATCTTTTGATGAAGGAAAAACAAGGTGATTTATCGTTATATAATATACTCCCTTCATCTGATATTGTTTGTCATGTTGCGTTTTTCGAAAGTCAAATGACTAATTTTCAAAGTTAAAATAGATCACATTAATTTAATATTTTTAATAAAAAATTATATGAAAAGTACTATAAATTATAATTTTTTGCATATTAATATGATGAAAAAATACATCTTAAAATATTAATCATTTTTTTTTAAATTCAACTCTAAAAATATAAACCATGACAAACAATATCGATCGGAGAGAGTAACACTAATCAATTTTTCAAGTTTAGTTAACATACATTGTGCGAAAAAGTTGTTATGTTAGTACATCACAAAGTTAATTACAAGTGAGTACCACATCTAAATCAACGTCCGGTTCTAGCTATTTGAAAAATGCAAACTAAAATGGAGGTTCTAGCTATTTGAAAAATGCAAACTAAATATAATAATTGACGAATTAAATATTCGCGTAAAGAAAGAAAGTAATCAATTGAAATGAAAATAAAAAGAATTGGTGAAATAGAAATCATCGAGCCTTCGAGCAACAAATAATAATATTTGTTCAATTTTTAAGAAGAATATTTAAATAAATACTAATCCTACACTATACTAACCAATTCTTTGGTGGTTGCTTCTAACTCCATAAGCCTCACCAAAAAAACAACATATGCTAAGGCCTTTGAGCTTGTGATATTGTTTAAGTTATACTCTCTTGTTCCTAATTAATTGTTCACTTTTAAATTGATACGCCTATTAAGAAATCAACAATTGACATAATGAGTTTATCATTTACCCCTATTAATTACGAAGTAGATGAATTAATAGCTTAATATTTTTAAGAAGTTCTACTTTTTTCAAAGCAATTGATTGAGAGTATAATAGGTAAAAAAAAATTGTCAATGAACAAGTAATTAGGGACAATTAGACGAGAGGGATTGCTCGGATGGTAAGCACCCTCACTTTCAACCCGAAGATTGCGAGTTCGAGTCACCAAGGAGCAAAAAATGGATGAAAGCTCCTAGGGATGGTGTAAGAAAAAAACATAAAAAAAATATAAACAATTAAAAAAGAAAATGTGGATAAGTAAGTTGGGAAAAAAATTATTGTTTAAGTTAATTCTACATTTTAGGATTAGTAATGGTAAAAATCATTAGACCTTTCATTTCCTTATTAAATGTAATAAAAATAAATGTTCTAGGATTGAGACAAAAACAACAAACAAAGAGGAAAAATAATTGAGCTATAAGTTAACCCACACCCTAACAAAAGGCTCTCTCTCTTATCCAAGGTTGTGGTAGAGTAATTAATATCCCTTCATTTTTAATCAGATATCTTAAGTTCGAATTTTTTGAATGTGATATCATCTTTGTTAGAAAGTGTTTTACCTCCAATTGTAAACCTTTCGTCGTGAATATTTTTACCCTTAGGTAATTGTGGACATAACATATTTTACACAAAAAGTTTTCAAAGTGAATTTGTCAATTAGTTTCGTACGTTAGCTTCATGACATTGGACCATCCAATCATTTTCCAACTTTTGGTCCCATTTAACACTATCTGTAAGCTTGCATACCACATGGTTGATCCTTTCATTTTTTTTTTTTGGTTCTTATCATATTCAACAACTAATTAAGACATATTGATTTGATGAAATGATGATAAAGTAGTGTAAATGTTTTCTATTATGTTACCTCTAATAAATCCCTCCATGAACGTGGCCAGATCATGACTTCATCAATTACTAATCCAGCTACCAATGGACCAAAATTACCATATGTTTTACTAGGATTCATATGTTAGAGGTGTGCATGTCTTGTATTATTTTTAATATATATAGAAGGTCCTCTTAATGCTCTAACGCGTCACACTGAAAATGAAGTATCTCATGTATCACTATAATAGGCAAACAACTCAACTCTTGAAACATACTATAGTTGATGAAGAATCGACGTTGAAGTGTCAAATCTTTCTATCAATGTGAGTTTTTGGACAAGGTCGACCTATTATCCACTAGTAGCTTTTATTTTTTGAGCGACGGCTTTTCATTCGTCATTATTGAATCACTAAGATTGAATTATTCCCCAATTCGATGGTTGTATTTTGTAGTCAAGCTCCCTTTGATTTTACACTCGAGGGCTATATTCTGCCATATCCAAAGAAACATTTTCACACATACGTCACATAGGAACTGTCTAGTAGATTCATAGAGAATACTCATTAACTCGATTGCTTTTATTGTTTATTTTAATTTTGATGTTGATCTGATATAACTTAACGGTCATAGTCATAGTACAGACGAGAGAGAAAAAACATAATTTTCCAATATCATAAATTACCTTTCTATATTCTTGTTGTTAAGTTCCCTTCTAATTTTACACTCCAAGATCATTTTCCACCTTATCCAAAGTTATATATTTAGGTCTACGTCCCATAGAAATTATCTAGTAATATTATTAGATATTTATAAAATAAATTAAAAAAAAACAAGTACAATAGCCTATATGTGCAAAACCAAACTATTTATTTTCCTCTTATTTTGACTAATTAGGGAAATAATGTCCCCTTGTGAGTAAAAAAAAATATTGTAAAATTACCTAGTGTAGGCTCCACCATTTCTTTTTTACCTGACATTTTGTGCTTGGATTAAGTGGCATTTTTGTTATTTAATTGAATTTTAGTGTCAAATTGTGGACCGATCACATGGGGAGTAAAGATCGATAGAGACGAGGTGAAACAGAAAACTACAAGAGGTGCACGTGACGTGACTAGTAATCAAAATGTCTCACCCACGCGCCATTTGTGTTGATGAATTACAGTCGCTATTTTATTTATATTATTTTTATATTTAATAACTTAAATATATTCTTTTCGTTATACTTTTGAGATAAACCCTCTCATTATACATATATGCTTATAATTAACAAAGTGACATGTGGAGGGCCACGATTTAAGGAATCCATCTAACTTAATCTATATCAAATGTTAAGCTTAACCTGTCCCGTCCTATTGATATTAACCCCAACCAAAATACAGCTCATACATGGAAACCTCTGCTTCGCATGGAGACTTTTGTTTCACTAGTACCAACTTCTTGCTCTTGGAAGCTTGAGACACGTCAATTTTACTTAATAAATTTTCTAAAATATTTTAATTTTTATTGTTTTTTTCCGTTTAGCAAATTGTTCATATCTTGTTTTCCTTCTTGCCGAATGGGAGAATCAGAGGGAAAAATATTCCACATTTGAAGTTTTATTCCTCCTGATTCTCCCATTCGGCAAGATGGAAAACAAACTATAAACAACCTGTTAAGAGGACAAGAACAACAAAAAATAAAATATTTCAGGAGAATTCATTAAGCAAAATTGGCGTGTCTCAAGCTTCCAAGAGGAAGAAGTTGGTACTAGTGAAGCAAAACTCTCTGTGCAAAGCAGATATGAACTATATCTTGGTTCGGGTAATATTAATCGGGTGGGGTGAGTTGGCTTAGCACCATATATAGTTTAAAATTAGATGGAAACTTTAAATCGTGGCCCTCAACGTGTAACTTTGCTAGTCATAAGGATATATATATGCCAAAATATAACATGATGGATATATTTAACCTAAAAGTATGACAAGGGATATATTTAGACCATTTTCAATAGTATAAGGGTATATTTAGTCCTTTTTCATATTTTTAAGATTGATTGTCAATTTGTAATACCCAATACTAGTAAGTATTGTTTTTTTAACAAATGTGCAAAATCCAAAATAAACAAGTAAAAATTAACAGAGTCATTTAAAACATAAAATGTTTCCTTTATTAACTTTTACTTGTTATATTTAAATTTAACATACCTATTAAGAAAATAATATTTGACTAACTATTTCATCACACTATCCTTGTTGATTGATGTTTAGTATTAAGTTTTTAAGTATGTTTGGTCATGTGAAATGAAATTCTGGTATGATATCATATGAGATGAAGTTGAAGTATTATTTGAATACATAAGATCGAGTTTAAGCTGAAGTGGATATTTCTTCATCGACGTCAATGAAAATAGAACAAAAGAAACAATTTTTTGACAAATTCTCCCAAAAAAATCCCTGCTGAAACAAACACGTCTCGACGGCCCACTTCAGGGTATTTTTGAAAAAATCATTAAAAAATATTTCTTATGTTCAATTTTAATTTAATTTTTGTATAGCTTTTTTGAAATTATGAAATCTATTTTATCTATAATTAGATGTCATAGCTAAAACGAATCCTATAATTTCAAAGAAAAAATGCATTAATTAAATATGAGTAAAATAAATGAAAATATTTTAATTCTTTTTTTAAAAAATACCCTTATTAAATTAACACACATCAATAAAGTGTTTCACTTCAAAGTCTCTCTTATGTAATAATAAAGAGAATATTCAAAGGTTTAAGCAATGTTAACATACTTGTATAAAAGTTGAGTGAATTGGTTTTCTTTTGTGTTGTGGGGGTGGGGGTTATTAGTCTAATTTAAGTCAAGGATTACTTGAAAAGAAGGGCTTTGACCAACATTTATTATATCAAAAAGGGACAAAAAGACAATTGAGTAATAAAGAGAGTTCATAAATATTTTATTTATAGTGATTTTATTAGAAATGAAGAAAGAGTTGAATGATTAGTTGGGTTGTCAACTTGGAATTAATTAGAACTAGATAAGGTGGTCCAATCCAATGAAGTTGAAACCTACAATTTAGTGAAGTGATAGTGATTTTTTGTTTGTCTTTGGGCTTTCCTTATAAAGTTTCAAAGTCAATTCCAACCTTAAGCCCTTTTGATTTTAGGAATAAAATCCAGCCCACAACTACTTGGTCCTACCTTATCATTCCATTTTTTCATAGTGGCCTCGACAGAGGACAAGATGAAGAGCCGAGGCTAAGGTTGTTCAAACATGTGAAGAAGAGATGTATGAGTCTCTCGGTGCAGAGGTGTGATATATTTCTTTGGTAAGTTAAGGAGAAGTAGAGGTAGGCTGAAGAAATGTTAAAACATGATAGAACTTCATCTTACTAAAAAGATGAATTTAGTTTATAGGGCGGGAGAACCGTCTAATCTATGAATGGAAATCCTAGAAAAGATCAATTGAGTCTGCCTTACTCGCTCCGGAAGTACTTCTTTGATGCAACTCACACATAACAAAATGCTTATATCATAGTATCAGTATCTCAAACTCCAATAACGATTGACCCTAATTAAATTTGGATTGCATTCACTCAAGATCCAACCTATATCTTAAGAGTAGTCCAATTCACTTTGAAATGGTCTAGTCCAGCCCAAGGCCTTTATTTCTTTTTATTCATATTGTTCAAACCATTGCTTTTAACACACTGTTAATTACTAGTTAATAATAATAATTACTTTTAAATCCAAACTAATTCATTAAGTTTGAAGATAAATGTAAAATATTAATTTTAAATATATATTAAACTAATTGCAATCCTCCTAAACGAACATCATTTGTATAGCAGATTATTAAAACTAATAATCCAAAAATCAACCTTACATTTAAACTTAAGGGGGGGGGGGGGCTATGATGTTCTTGTACAAGGATTGTAATTATTGTATCATATATTTAAGTTGATTTTAAGTTTTTTCTTCAAACTTAAGGGACTAATTTGGATTTAAGTAATTATCATCACCAACAAAGTAACAATGTATTGAGAGCAATGTATTGAATAAGAGGACTACTAGTGTTCTATGATATAAATAAAGGATAATTTTGGACTATTTGGAAATCTTTTAATAATCAATGATATTAAATGGGTTGAATAAGAGACTTATTAGCCTTCTACCATATATTTAATGAACAATTTTTAGTGTAAATCCTAACTTAAAAGGGACTATTTTGAGCTTTTTATTTTACTTTAATAATTGACGATATTTAACAGTGTGTTGAGTGAGAGGACTAATGGTGTTACATCCTATATTAAGTGATGATTTTGTGAGTGTTCCTAAATTTAAGGGACTATTTTCAAATCTCTCGTGTAGGGGTGTGCATCGGTCGGTTCTATTTGATTTTATGTATTATCGGTTCGATTTATTGATTTTCGGTTTTTAAATATGCTAACCCAATAATAAATCAATAAGATATTTTTTATCGATTTTCGGTTTATCGTTTTTGATTGTTATCGGTTCGGTTTTCGGTTTACCCAATAAGAAAATGTCCCTAAAATATTATATGACTTCTCACTTCTCTAAATGTTTGATATAGTGAAACAAAAAAAATAATGAGAAATTACATCAATAAGAGAAAACATAGTTTAAAGCTATAATTATATGTCATGACCGTCAAAATATGAAATGAAATTTCTTATGTTAATCAAATTACATACCTTTAATAACTTGCATCCAAATATACCCACACGCCTCAATTGCTTGGGGTCACGGAGTGTGCCACGTAAAATAAAAAGTGTATAAAATTACAAAAGAAATAAGTTCAGGGGGTAATAGAACCTTAGTTTAGTTAAGGTGTGTCTCTGAAATTTTGATCATAATCTAGAGGGATACTTATGCATTTTCTCAATTTATAATGATGAATCTTGTGTATTTGTTTCAATAAATTTCTATTATTACTGCATGATACTTAACCTATAGTATTTATAATCATGATTCTATACTTAAATTGTAATTTTCTAATGTGGTTATTCAATACTTAAGTCATTACAATAATGATGATATATTTTGTGTAACTTCACGAGTAGATTTAGAAGGAATGGCAGAGGTATAACATATCAAAATTGATAAGATGAATATCTTTTATCGAAAAATTATATTTTATATATATAGAGATAAAATGCTACTAAATATGGTATCACATTTTGAACATTATTGATCAATTGAGTAAGAGTGTCAAAATGAGCCCAAGGTAATCCATCAAATCCGTTCAAAATTTTATGGTTTAAGCCCAAGATAATTTAAATTGAGTTTGATCTTAATTCATTCAATCCTTAACCTATTTTAAAAGAATCTTCAGTTGAACCCAAATTAATCTTCAATTTCATTATGTGTTTGAACTCTTTATTTGCATTGATGATATCCATTTTATATCTTTTAGTATTTATTCATCCATTTGTAACTCTTTTTAATTTTATTTACTTGAGTTGAAATTCAGATTGTGCTAATAAAAGTTAAATAACAATATTTCAAAATTATTGAGATTAAGCGGATCAAAGTGGCAAGTCATGATCCAACCCGATTTTTAGCCCGTTTGAATCTAAAGTAAACTTGTGCAGATCATGACCCAAGTCAATTTTTATTTCATCTCATTTTAATATCTCCAATTTTAACTCAACCCACCCATTTGACGCCCACTCCGATAATTGAATAATGTAGCCAACGCTCAGCAGAATTAGGTGTTTAGGAAGGAAAAAACTTACCCGCACCAGATGCTTACACCAAGTCAATGTAATCTCCGTTGATATGTGATTTTATAGAGTAAAATGATTAATAAATTTAAACACATGACATGCATCCGGTGCGAATAAGTTTTACCCGTTTAGAACTTTGGAGAAGCCTAAGGCACACAACGCGCTCATATTTGAATTTTGGTGTCTGTTGATCTTTTTCTTTAAATCACAATATATTTACAATTTTTAATTTATAAAAATCCATCTTTTATTGCTCATTAAGAACGATAAATTGACAAGGACTTGGTCATTTACTGTAATGATAAATTAATTATTGTCTATATTATGGTATAAGTATATAATTAATAAATTTTTTATTTTAAAAAAAAAATTTAATCTAATATTACTTATTAAAATAATTCCTAATTAGAGACCTATAATGTAAAAAGAAAATATTTTCGCAGTTGACTGGATTCCCAATTGATCTTTTTCCATAAAAATTCTAAATTAATTACACAAGTGTGTTCTTAAATTAATTTTCATTTTTTTTACTGCCATTAACATATGGTGTATACTTTTTTTTTTCTTTTGTGTTAGTAGAGAGTTTATTTTGATAGATCCTCAACTAAGCAAAGCATGTCAAAAACAATATGAAAAAAAATATATATATAGTAATGAAGAAATCAAGTAGAAAACAAAGAAAAAAAGAATCATAGCAACAAGAAATTAATTCTATGATAATGAAGCAAAGGAGACCGCACATAGTAATAGAATTGAAGAATAAATAATACGAGAGTAACAATAGTAATATTGATTAAAAGAACTAGACAACACTTAACTATCTATTATCCTAATCATATCAGTAAGTTGTAAATGCACATATCTAATAATTTTTGGGTAGAAAATCTCTCACACCTCCCTATTGAGGCATTTGTAAAACTTCCCTTCATATGTCTGAACCATCTTAATCCCGTCTCTCATTTTGTGAGATCACTCTTATATTATTTCAAATTTATTCGTTCCTAATCCTATACTTCTTAGTATTCCCACAGTTTTATCTCAATATACTCATTTGCACTTAATGTTATAATATGAATGTGCGAACTCTTGACTGATTATTACACCATCCGATACAATAAAGTGGATCTAACAATCACTTATAAAACTTACTTTTATTGACATTCTCATATAACATCATTCAAGACACTGTTAGATACGAGCCTCTATTTTCATTTATCCCACCCTAATACAATATGTTACATGAGTACATCATTGTCAATTCCCAATTTCTTGGTTTATTGACATAAGATTCAAAAAACTTCTTTTAGAGATAATTTATCTATTAATTCTTATTTTCATATATATCTTGTGAGTAACGTTATTGAACATACATTTCAAGTACTCTATTTTAATCATGTTCAATCTAAACCTTTTATACTTTAAAAATGGTTAATTTTTGTCTATTTCTCATCAATGTATACTTTGTGTCATTTGCAAATAGAATGCACCAATATACCTTCTTTTGGATATGTCACATCAATTAGGCACGAGCATTATATGAGTAAATACCAAATATCATACTAAAATAAAAAAATTTAATGTTTCGATTTTGATATTATAGTATTTGGTATATATTTTTTTAAAATTTTGATGTTCTATATTTTTAAAAATAAATAAACATTAAAATCATGATGATATCACCTGGATTACATACTTATTGAAGGATTTAAATATCTCTTCGCCTAAACCTTCATTAATTATTCAAACAATATTAGTGGAATACCCTAGCAGCCAATCTCGTGTTACATGCTCGTATGAAGCATGTTGAGTTTGATTATCACTTTATATCAAAAAAAAAAGTATACAAGGAGCTACAGTGATCAACTTTATTCTCTCCTTACAATAAATCATCGACTTTCACCAAGCTCTTATTGAAGTTTTAATTTTAAGTTGAGTATTGACGTTCGTCTACCACCAACCTAACCTAACAAGAGGAATGTAAACCAACCTCATTAGAATTAGGACTTAACACACGTCAGAATTTATTTAGTCTCTATTAATATTGTATTTTTTTTTTTTATAAACTCTCACCATATCAGCTTAGTCTCTATTAATATTGTATTTTTTTTTTATAAACTCTCACTATATCAGCTTGTGAGACATGAGTTTTACCAATAAATCAACAAAGGACAATTTTTTTCAATTGTAATATTTTTCAAGTGTGATATAGTTGAGATTTTCTTTTGAAAAAGTTGAAATGATAATTTTCTATTATATGAGCTTATATAAGTTGAAGTTGAACACTATTGATTATTATATCGTAAAAAATTATAATCGAATTTTAAGGTTTCAAACTATACACGAATTAATTTGATATAATGGTATCTATTTTTAAAACGGCAAGATCATCAAATCAATTTTGTTAATACCGTACCATATTATACAATATCCCCACCCGTAATGTTTTTTTCTTTTGACACGATGCGTGACGCCCAGACAGACATGCCTATCACCAAGAAAAATAGAAATAGGTTCAAAAGTTGATACCTAAAATAAGGGATAATACACAAGTACCCCCTCAACCTATGCCCGAAATTCCAAAGACACACTTATACAATTATACTATACTAAGGTTCTATTACCATCCTGAACATATTTTATAAATAATTTTCTACCCCTTTTCGTTCTACGTGGCACTATCTTGTGGGCCCAACGTGTGTTGACATTTTTTTTCAAACTAGTGCCGCGTATAGTAGGCCGAAAAGGGGTAGAAAATTATTTATAAAATAAATTCAGGGGGTAATAGGACCTTAGTACAGTATAAATATGTCTATGAGATTTCAGGCATAGGTTGAGTGAGTACTTAAACATTAAACATTACTTTAACATTCCTCTTATATTTAGGGAATTGAAAAATGTAAATTGTAAATGCACATAAGATGATTTTATGTCCAAATACAAGAATTTTCAAAAATAATCGACGATGATAATCATCATAATAATAATAACAATAACAATAACAATAATAATAATGTGTTGAATAAGAGAATTATAAGTATTCCACCATATATTTAATCTTTTTGGATAATCGTCGATATTAATGATGTCCCGAGTAGGAGGATTATAAGTATTCCACCATATATTTAAGAATGATTTTGAGTTTATATTCAATGTTAAGAGATTATTTTTGACTTTTTAAAAAATCATCGATATGAATAATAATTATTGAGAGGATTGTTAGTGTACCGCCATGTACTTTGAGAGACGATTTTGAGTACATGTCTAAACTTGAGGTAAAAATAAATCTTAGATACTAATGATGTTTGTGTAGAAGAACTATAATGTTCAATGATCTATTTTAGTGGGCGATTTTAGATTTTGTTCAAACTTGAAGGATTTTTGAATTTTTTTAATAGTCTTCAATCTAAAAGTTGTTCGCTAGGAGGACTATAATTATTCTATTATATATTTAAAGAACGATTTTAAATTTTTCTACAAACTTAAAGGACTAGTTTGTATTTTTGTAAAAAATAATCGTCGATACTAATAATGTTTGTGTAGAAGAACTATAAGTTTCTGTTATATATTTATGGGACTATAAGTGTTCTTTTGTATATTTGAGGGAAAATTATGAGTTCACATCCAAACTTGAGAGATTATTTTGAGTCTTTTAACAATCTTTGAAACCATCGAGTTATGTAGGAAGATTATAGTTGTTCCATCGTATACTTAATGATTGATTTTAAATTTTTCTTCAAACTAAAGGGACTATTTTGTATGTCCTAATATTATTCGATAACAACAAGGTTCGTGTAGGAGGATTATAATTATTTTATGCATATTTAACGGACAATTTTAAGTTTTTAAAACTTAAGGGACTATTTTGTATTTCCTAATAATATTTGATACCAACGAGGTCCATGTAGGAGGATTATAATTGTTCTATAGTATATTTAATGGCGATTTTAATTTTTACTTCAAAGTTCAGAGATTATTTTGTATTTTCTAATAATCTTCAATACCTCTTGTAAGATGACTATAATTGTTCTATCATATATTTAACGAGCGATTTTTAAATTTTACTTCAAACTTAAGGGACTATTTTGTGTTTCCTAATAATATTCGATACCAACTAGGTTATTGTAGGAGGACCATAATTGTTCTATTATATACTTAACAGGTGTTTTAAATATTTCTTCAAACTTACTGGACTATTTGTATCTTCAAATAATTTTCGATAGCAACGAGATTTGTGTGGGAGAACTATAATTGTTCTATTACATATTTAACGAAAGATTTAAATTTTTTCTTCAAACTTAAGAGATTATATTATATTTTCTAATAATCTTTGATGCCATCAATGTTAGCATATGAGGATATAATTTTTCTATCATATATTTAATGAATGCTTTTTAATATTTCTTCAAACTTATTGGACTATTTTGTATCTTCAAATAATTCTCGATAGCAACGAGATTTGTATGAGAGAACTATAATTGTTCTATTACATATTTAACAAAAGATTTTAATTATTTTCTTCAAAATTAAGAGATTATATTATATTTAATAATCTTCTATGCCAACAATGTAAGCATATGAGGATATAATTTTTCTATCATATATTTAACGAATGCTTTTTAATTTTTCTTCAAACTTAGTTGACTATTTTGTATTTTCTAATAATTTCTCATACCAACAAAATTAGAGTAGAAGGACTATAATTGTTCTATCGTATATTTTATAGGCAATTTATAACTTTTGTTCAAACTTCAGTGACTATTTTGTAATTTCCAATACTTTTCGATACCAACAAGGTTCGTTTATAGGGACCATAATTGTTCCATCCAATATTTAACAGACAATTTAAAATGTTTCTTCAAACGTCAGTGACTATTTTGTACTTTTAAATAGTTTTCGATATCCACGAGGTTAGCTTAGGAGGACCATAATTGTTCTATCCAATATTTAACAAATAATTTAAAACTTTTCTTAAAACTCCAGGGACTATTCTATATTTTCCAAATACTTTTCGATACCAACAAGATTCTAGTAGTAGGACTACATCTGTTCTATCACATACTTAACGTGCAGTTTCAACTTTTTCATTAAAGTTAAAGGACTATTTTTATATTTCTTTACAGTCTTCGATATGAACGAGGCTCGTTTAACAGGACTGTAACTGTCTTATCCTATATTTAATGAGCGTTTTTTTTATGTTTCTCAAACTTCATGGATCTTTTTGTAATTTTTTTCACTAATCTCGTTCAAAACAAAGTAAAAATAGATTAAAGTTAATTATTTTGAAATAGTTGAGGGATGATAATTGTAATTAAGAAATAAACGAAAGTAAATAATGACAAAAATGTATTAGCCACGTTGCAGTTAAGTCCAGGAAAAAAACACAGGAAAAACAAACCAGTGAGTTCATGGTTTTTCTTCATAAGAGCAAAAAACATGTGTTAATGCTTCAGTTTTTTTTGAGGTAATCAACTATTTCTCTCTCAACTTTTCATTTGCAATTCTTCATCAAGCTCAATTTGGGTTAGTTTTTCTGCTTCTTTTGATGGTTTTAATCGGAATTTTCAGTTTTTTTTTTGCTTATAAAAGTTTTTTTTTTTTTTTTTGGTCGGTTACAAATTTTTTGTTGTTGCTAATTAATCTTTGTGGAAGTGCAGCATTTGGTTAGAAGAAGAAAATTTTTGTGGGGTTTTGTTGGAGTTCATTTTTATGATCATTGATCATCGTTTACATTTTATATCTAACTTGAATTTAGGGCTTTTTGTTTGTTTTTTGTAGGTGTTTCAAGTTGCTGTGAAGTTTTTTGTGAAAGGTAAAGTTTAGTTTTCATTAGTGAATTGCATTTCTTGAAGTGTTTTTATATCAGTTGCATGTTGATTCTTACTGAAAAAATGTTAAAGATTGTTTTGTTTATTTTTTATGTTTATATATAGTGTTTGTGTGTGTTCATTTTGGAATTAACTTAAATGGGGTTATAGAAGTGTTTTTTTTTTCAAAATGGGGATGTTCTTGATTGTTTTGGAAAGAAAATAAAGGTGGAAAACTCTTAAAAGTTTTTTATATATATATATATATATTTTTTTTCTTTATGTCTATAACTAGTGTTTGTGTGTGTTCATTTTAGAATTTACTTAAATGTGGATACTAAAAGAATTATTTTTCAAAATGAGGATGATCTTGATTGTTTTGGAAAGAAAAAAAAGGTGAAAAAATTGAAGGTTTTAAATTTGTTTACTAAGTGTTTTGTTTGAATGAAATGATGGACGAAAACACTTGGTGGTTTCGTCATATCTGTCTGAGCATTGGTAAGATTAATCACTTGTGTTTTTGGGAGGTAGGAGGTAACTGGCGAAACAATCGAGGTTTGTGCAAGCTGGATTGAACACCACCGTTTATAAGGGGAAAAAATCAAGCTCTTGCTTGATCAAAAAAGGGAAATGAAAATGAAAAAAAAGAAAAAGAGAAGGGATTTTGAGAGTAAACCTTACTTAATTTGGGACTGAAGATTTTGCGCATTTTTTTCTTGACAAACAGTTGTTGAATTTTACTTGGAACTTTGAAAGGTGTTTGATCAGTGTATGTTTTTTTTCTTTTTTTTCTTTTTTTCTTTTTTAAGTTTTTGAGGTTGTCTTATGAAGAAAAGGTTTACGAAGTTGTTTTTGCCTTGGTTAACCTCAGTCATCAGGGTTTGTTGAATTTATAAACTACTGGTTTGAAATTCAAGTCTGTGTTCTTGTTACGATTGTTTATAGCCATTCCCCTTAGGAACCTAACTTCCTATCTGCTTGACTTTTCTAAAGCTTTTTGTTCTTTGAGCTAACAAGGAAAGAAAAGCAAATCTTCGTCCAGCTAGCTGAACTCCGTGATAACAGGTTTAGCTAAAAGTTACTCTGTGTGGAACTACTACAGCTAGCTCAACAGCGTGATACAAGTTCTTTATCGAGTATATCTCATATTGAGTCTGATGACTTTGAGTTTTTAAAAATCTTGATATCAATCCATGAATGATGGAGCACACCTTATGTGGATGCTACTTGTTCTGACCTTTTTCTACTCTTGTGTAGTTTTTACAAGCCGTTTGACTTAACATCTTAACCTGTTAGGGAAATCAGATAACTTTTGGTACCTGATAGTTACCTCTATACTACCCAATGTTTTCTTCTTCTTGTCACTTATACAATCATTTATACTAAGTTTCGTATCCGCTCAATGATCATTCCTTTTTTCTTTGTTTGAGCTCATCACTGTCATGTGGACTTTGTAGACTTCAAGAGTCTTTGGTTTTTGACTGGCTAAGGGAGTAAAGGCGGCCTTTTTACAACTGTGAATTGTGAAGTTTTATCTGGGTTGTCAATTTTGTCACAACTTCTTTTCTGAAAGACAATCAAATGAACGAAGTGTACTCTTTCATGTTTGCAATTATTTAGTCCATTAGGAGGTTTCAACGAAGGAGGTCTTGTCACGTTAACATGTATTTAGGGGAGGAGTTATTTCCCTTATTTAATCATGTTTCCTATATCCATTTTTACTATTTTCCTTATTAAAGTACATTGCAGTAGTCTGTAAGACAGATTTCTTGACAATAGTAGATGCATGAATTGCTTCTACTTATCGTCTCTGTTGTCTGTTTAAGAATGGTATGAGTCGTAATAATAGCTTGCTGTCTATTCACGTGCCATATTCGCTTCGTCTAATTCCTGCTTCTCTTTCTGCATGGTTTGGTTACTCTTTACCTAATGTAACAACTGCATATCAAGAAAACAATTTATACTCGGGTTCTATTGTTGCAAGGTGTATGTCTATGATGGTTTGTGTTACGTAAGTAAACTTCTGAATTTAAGAGGATAACCCTAAAACTTTTGAATGGGATCTTGTTAACTTTGAAGTGTGCTTTTTGAGATGAATGCCAGTAAACATTTACATATTAGCATTGAACTTTTAAGTTTAAATAAATCGGAATCATATCAGCTGGCAGTTACTGAGTGCATGTGATTTCTTAGTTAATGCATGTATTTGCATGTAGTTTTGCATGACTGTTTATTCTTCTCTGACCAGATATTATCCACAAGATTGTACTCGATATCATGGGGGAATGGAATACGCCCTACAGTAATCACTTCATGACTTTGGGAGCAGATCAGCAGAGTCAAGCGTATATTTATCCAGAGCCATGTATGATGTATGGGAGCTTTACAACTTTTCAGCATCCAAACGTTAACACCACTGTGCCAGCTCCAGGAAGCATTGGTAATTTCTATGTGCCTCATCTACCAGGCCATCAAGAGGGTGCTCTAGTTTATGGGAGGCCACCGGCCAATGGGATTCAACAGTGGCATCATCTTACCTATGTTGGCGCAGCGATCGCACCACCAGGAAATTACTTTTACCCTTATGTGGCAGCTCCAGCTGCATTGGGGACTTCTCCAGTTCCAGCAAATCATGGGTTACGTGATGGGCTTCCAGTCTCAGGCACTCAGGGCAGCATAGGAAATAACGCAGATAACTTAGGTAGGAATGATCCTCGTATGGACAGTACCAGAGAGTCATCAAAGCAAAAGGATGTTGCAGGCAATGCTGGAAATCTTCAACATCATTCTGCTCTGGCAGGGCCTAGTACTTCCGCTGCTCCCGTCATCACAACAGCAAATGAATCTGATGTTTCTTCGAATGATTCTGTATCAAGCGAGCATGGAGGGAGTGACTCAGCACCACTCCTTGAAAATGGTACTACATCTGCAACTATGGATTTGCCAGTTCCAGCAAATCATGGGTTACATGATGGGCTTCCAGTCTCAGGCACTACAGATGATTCTGTCTCGCACGAGCATGGAGAGAGTGACTCAGCACCACTCCTTGGAAATGGTGCTACGTCTGCAACTATGGATTTGCCTGTTCCAGCAAATCATGTGTTACGTGATGGGTTTCCAGTCTCAGGCACTACAGATGATTCTGTCTCACGCGAGCATGGAGGGAGTGACTCAGCACCAATCCTTGGAAATGGTGCTACATCTGCAACTATGGATTTGCCTGTTCCAGCAAATCATGTGTTACGTGATGGGCTTCCAGTCTCAGGCACTACAGATGATACTGTATCACACGAGTCTGGAGGGAGTGGCTCAGCACCACTCCTTGAAAATGGTGCTATGTCTGCAACTATGGAATTGCCCGTTCCAGCAAATCATGGGTTACGTGATGGGCTTCCAGTCTCAGGCACTACAGATGATTCTGTATCTCGTGTGGTGCATGTAGGGAGTGGCTCAGCACTGCTCCTTGAAAATGGAGTACAGAGAAGTGGGAGCAGATCTGCTAGTGGTCCAGATACTGTATTGCAAAATAACAATAATCATCTGCTTCAAGGAAACTATGTAGGCCAAGCCTATCAGTTTCCTGGCAATCCTTGGCTGAACATGCCTTTCAATAGCAGCGGTAGTGCAGCTCAATCTTGGGCCTGGAGTCAGGCTGCTCCTTTAACCTATCCGCCCGGTAACTATTCTTCTTGTTTTAATTTACATTATGACTTTTGAGTGTCTATTTAGCTTATTTAATCTTTTTGTTCTTCTAAATTTTGTTTTCTTATGAGCTATTAGCGTGCGGCCAAGTTAGCAATGCATATGTCAGCTGTCCTTTGCTCTTACAAACTTAAAAGCGACAATCCACTTGAACCACATCTTATTCTTTCCTTTTGCATCTTTACATTTTATGTGGCATACGTCTCCTTTTTTCCATGTTTATTACCTAATGGTTATTTCATTTCATTTTCTAACAATCCAGGAAAGCCTTGGTTTTTCTCTTTCGTCAAATTAGCAACAGCAATTTGTGATCTTTATTCTAAGTGTTGGAATAACATATTAACTGATTTTATCTTTCTTCTGCTTCTTTCTATTTACTTTAGTTGGTGCCGGAGGTTACGTGATAGGTGCTGGAAACATGGCTATGCAAGGTTATCAAGTACCTTCCAGCAACGGGGGTTTGACTGGTTTCATGTATCCACACATTCCTCAAGGATCAGCGCAGTACCATTCTCATCTGTCACCTAACATGCAAACTATGGCAGGCCACACAGTGAGCTCCTATGCTCAGATGACAGCATCTCCAGGCAGACAACTACAACTTAGTTCGTCCAATATGGGACCCTTGCTTCCGTCTGACTTTAGAACGTACAGACCTCATCAAAGGGAACTCATGATCCGTGGAACAAATTCTAGCCACCACAACCTCCGTAATGTAAGAGTTTTGCCACAAGATGTAAAATTTATTGCATTTAAATAGTTCTTCTTGTTATCTTTATTGTAGTGCAGTTTCTTGCAGTTGAAGTAATGGGATTGGATGTTGTATCTCTTTCTTTGTGATTTTACTAGGGAGTGTCAATGCTGGGTGTTCCAAGATTTCGTGGAGTGACTATTGTTGATCAGCACAGAGATATGCGATTGGACGTGGATCACATGACCTATGAGGTAAGTGCAATTGTAGGTTATTTCATATTTGCATGCTTGATATTTTCAGCAAACTTACCCTTTAATATCAAATATCTATCCAGGAGCTTCTTGCATTGGGGGAGCGAATTGGCAATGTGACAATTGGTTTGTCCGAGGACATCATCGCTGCCAATTTGAAAACGAGAATATTTTTATCTACCGAGAGTCCTACCCCTCTGGAAAATGTTGCATCTGATGAAGACCAGAAAACTGTCTGTGTTATATGCCAGGTATTACTCCTTCGCTGACATACACTCTACGCAATGTTTATATTTCCATTTTCTTCCCAAGTCTTGAATTCATCAAAACATCGTCATGAATCCTTATAAGGTTTCCTTATCACGCACAATCTCACCTCGGCCTCTATGTCATTGTCAAACATTGTCATGAATCTTTTACACGCGTTATTGCAGGCTGACTACAAGGATGGGGAGAAGATAGGGATTCTGAATTGTGGTCATGAGTACCACGAAGAGTGTGTCAAGAAATGGCTAGCTGTGAAGAACAGCTGCGCGATCTGCAAATTAACAGCCTTGTCAACTGAGAAGAAAGACAAGGAGGTGGTGACTACAGGTGGTGACTGATGTTGTCGTATAATATTTAAACCTCCGAGATGTGGAGCTGTATCTGAAACTGTATTATAAACTTGTATATACTTTGCTTAGCAGTCCACCTCTCGAAAACATTTAGCTGTTGAACCTTAAACCTTAAATCTGTAAAACATTAAGTTGTACAGATTTTGTACTTCTTGTTCAATCTTTGCATGTTTGTTGTATCTATCTATGTGTTCTGGTTATAACTTGTGTTGCAGGGAGGAATGTAGGTTGTACATCAACCTCAACTTAACGGTACGTAGTCTTACCCCTACCTTGTGAATGAAAATGAATGGTTGATGGATTATTTCTGATAAATCCTCCTCGGCTCTTGTAGTTTATATAGTAATGAAGTAGCCATTATTGAAGTATAAAATAGGTCAAGTTTCTAAAATCAACTTTTTTAAAAAGTTTTTTTTTTTTTTGGTAAGAAGTTGTTTGTGTTTGGTTAAATTAATTTCAAAATTACTTTTGAATAGCAATTAGTTTTTGGCTATTTTTTCCTTATGCTTCTAAAGTGTATTTTGCTCTCTTACATAAGCATTTATTTCCATTCAAAAGTTTGATCAAACAATGTATTTTTCTAAAATAAGCATTTTGAAAAGTGAAGTAGCCATATATATTGGATAGAAAAATCATAGTATGTTTGATTAAGTTTTTTAGATCAACTATTTTGGAAAGTGTTATAAGAAAATATTTTCGGTGAGAAGTTTGTGTTTGGCTTATAAATTTTAGAAGGGTTTCTAAAGTGTAGTTTTTTTAAAACTATTTCTCAAAAAAAATGTTTTTGGAATTTGCTTTTATGTTTTTAGCTTCTGAAAAATAACTTCGGCTGCTTCAAGAGGATTTATTTTGTCCCATAAATTTGATCAAGCACCTTACTTTCCTAAAATATTTATAAAAAAAAAAAAGGAAGAAAAAATTCAATATTAAAGGGTTTTATATATATATATATATATTTAAACATTGTATTAACTGGCCGTAGTGTAAATATAATTACTTTCATTCCTAGCAAGTAACAAAAGTATTAATTGTTAAGAACTATAAAACACATGATAATAATTTATATAAAATACAGATATATTTCGTAAATACAAGATACGTCCATTTAAAATAAAAGAGATCATAAATATTCTAGAGTAACAAACATATTTTCCATTTAGAATAACATTATATTGGAATATATTTCTACTCATGATTTTATAAAAGCTAATCTAAGGATATTAACTAAACATAAATGTAAAAGAGAGACATAATAAAGACGCTTAATAGTGAACTAGAAGACATAAAAATGAATTAATTTTGTAAGACACTTCAACTATTCACAGCATTCATGCCACAATGCATGGCATCACGACAATAATGCATTGTTCCATCACACTCCAACAGCCAACATAAACTATCAAATAGACAAAACATAACATAAAAGGAAAATCTCATAGAAATATATATGAAGTATTCTTAATTCGAAGATTCAAATATTAAAGATTTATCAAATCAATGAGTCAATTATTCAAAAATCTAAACTGTTTTATACGTTTTATTTACTTTGATCCTACATTGATAAAAAAGTGATCAAAAGTTATTGAATTTCTTACTTAAATCATCTTTGTGTCATTTCCCTTTTTTGTTACATTCTCCTTCTTCATTCTGGACTGGTGTCTTGTCTATCGTCTTTTATTTCAAATATAAAAATTAATATTTATTTATACACTTACAAAATATGAATTAATTAAACAAAACAACATAATAAATAAATTCTTAATTTACTATAGATTATTATTTGGTTTGTCGATTGTCTCATAAAATGATTTAATAGAATCTTGTACTTTGTCTAACTTATGATTCTCTAATCACTTGCTTTTTCATTAGGTTGTCACAAACATAGTTACTTCAAAATAGAAGAGAACGACTAAGTCACAGTGATCTCCAGGCTTAGATTGCTTCTTGAAGCTTGTTGCTTATTCATTTCATTATGTTACAATCTGGCATTAACATTCCTTAATCTCCTAATTATATCTTGTCTTAAAATTGGATCTATGTCGCAGGACTTAATGACTTATGTAACAGGTTAAATATCTTTGAACATTTAATTGTAAAACTTTTTTTACACACATTGTAAGATATATATTTATGATACAATTGTTCCAAATAATAATCACATTCAACTTTTATCCTTTTATCAAATGCAAAAAACTAGAGTTAAATAAAAATTACATTTAATTGGTTTTGTGTAACTATTGTTAAAAACTATTTTTGTATCAAACATTAAAATAGTAGTAATAAATTTGATTAATAAATAAATTTGTTTTTAAAAAATAATGAATTTGATGTATATGAATGATAAAGTAGGAATTGATTTAAAGTAATAATAAATTTTATATTGGCGAGTATAATAATTTTTTAAAAAGTAACGATACAATTATAAATTATATTTTTGATATATGAAATAAACGACTAGTAGATATAAATATGAAATTATCTTAACAAAATATAAACTTCAGAATCAATTTACGTATTTCAAAAACTCAATCATGATATGAAATTCTCAAATCATAATTTTTGAAGAATATAAAATTTATCTCATAATACGAAATTATGAGATGAAATCAACCTAAAATAACATATTCTAAAAAACACTTGAGTTGGTATATTACATTGTCTCCCCATAAGTTGATGAAATTATGCTAAAATAGGACCCACTCTTTTTATTATTTATACATTTAACACCCTTTGGTTTTTGTGTGTCCCCTCAACAAAAAAGTTAATTGTCAGAATAGTCCTTCAACTGTTGAGAACTTTTCATTTTAGTATATAATTTGTGATTGAAATGAACAAGTAGGGTCCTGCTGGCTCCTCCCACGTGCAATAATGTTACTTTTGTGTCCTATGGGCTAATACTATTTTCATGTACGGACCCCTCTTTGAGAATTTTCTTGGGATCTTCACCAATCCAAAAATTTTAGAATTTTTTAAAAATATTTGAAGACAATTATTAATTAACTAAAATATATATTAGCCCAAAGAATCTTTGTTGCTTATTTAATAAAAAATGGTATTTCTTTCTGGATTGCACATGCTAATCTCCTTGGATTGTCATGACCTAACTATCTTTTATTTTTAAAAAAAGCTTTAAATCTTTAATATATTAATAATTTGGAGTTTTATGTGTCAATTTTAAGTTTAAATAATTGAAATGTATCTTGTGAAGCTAGTGAAACTGCGTGTAATTTAACTTAAATACCAGAGCTATCAAAGATATGTATAACTAAGTTCAAATGACACACAATGTGTTAGTTAATCAACACATATTAAGTGTCTATGAGTATGAAATACTACACACATTTAACAAATGTCGAGTTGAAGGGGTTTTAATTAATCTTGAAAGTTATATATAATATATGGGGTACCAAAAAAAACCAATAATTGAAGTATGAAATTAATAAAAACAAGATAGTTTAGGGAAACTTTTAACCATTATTTCTTTTATTAAATATGTCAATATTTTTCATTTATAAATTTTGTAGAAATTTATGCAGAAATCTCAACAAATCTATATA
Organism: Solanum lycopersicoides; assembly: GCA_022817965.1. Taxonomy (NCBI): domain Eukaryota; kingdom Viridiplantae; phylum Streptophyta; class Magnoliopsida; order Solanales; family Solanaceae; genus Solanum; species Solanum lycopersicoides. The sequence goes on along the minus strand of CM040624.1, from coordinate 94,390,111 downwards.
TAATCATTTCTGATTAATTTAAGTTCGTGTCATAAAAAGTCCATTACCAAATATTACTCTTTCAAAAAAAATAATTTAGAGCTCAACTTAAATTCTAAGCTTCTGATTAAAAATAGAAAATTCCTTATTTCGTGTCATAAAATAGAATGTGAATTAGATGGAGGGCATATAATCCCTCAAAATTCTAAATTAACCGCGTTAGAATATAAAAAGTGGTGAACTTAAAATCAAGAATATGCTCCAAGATTAATTGTTTACTCTCTAAAAAGATAAGCACAAAGTATTTTGTATTAATAGGGTTCAGAAAAAAATCGTATCCTAATAAGATAATGTATAGTGATATAGACGATTTACTCTAAATACAATTATTGATAATTTGCATGAGTCGAACTCATGACATAGCAACAAAAACAAAGCATTTATATCATATCATATATATTGCACTGAAATAAATTTTTATTACTCCAACGCTCCCCTTCTAATATTTTACTCAAAAACAAGATTAAAAGGGATGGAAAAGAGAGCAAATTGATTTAAGACGTCATATTCAAGTTAACTTGAACAAGGGGTTGTTATTTTTTTTGTAATTATTATTGTAATTGCATGACAAAAAGGGAATCAAAAATTATTTTATATATAGAATAATAAATCAAGGATCTCAAAAACAGAAGATAATAATACTATATATTATATTATATATTGAAATAAACATATAGTAAGTAGGCACATGCAGTAGACAAGTTTGCTGCGTGACAGAGCTATTTAACATGCCTTTAGAACTTATCACTAATCATTATTAGTGTCTCCCTTATTATTTAAATCTCTTTAAAAAATAATATTAATTTTTTAATTACTAAGAAAAGAAAAAAGAATCATTGATAATAAATGTATATAGGGTGATGGTGCTAGGAAACTACCAAAAAATTAAACTATATAGTTAGAGATTTGGTTGAAGTCTTTTATTAATGTTAGAGGTGGGGTGTATTGGACCACCAAAGGTTTTATAGGGGAGTACCCTTCAATTATAGACTAGATATTTCGTATTTAAATTTTGAATGTGAAGCATTTTTTATAAATATTGCTAAATATAGGAGCTTTTTATGGATGTTTTTTATTGCTAAATATTCGTGAAGAATTTCCATTTTTAATTACTAGTGAAAAATAAATATATCTTCAAACTGTAAAACTTTATCGTGTAGATTCATATTGATCGAGCTTCAAAACAATCGGATGAAACAAAAGAAGGAAGATGGGGATTTTGGACCACCAAAGGTTTTTATAGAGGAGTACCCTCCAATTATAGACCAGATATTTCGTATCTAAATTTTAAATATAAAGCATTTTGATAAACATTACTAAAAATAGGAGCTTTTTATGGATGTTTCTTATTGAAATGATCAGAAATACAACGAAAATAATATCAACAGGTTAAATTTCATCTGATTTTCAATATACTTCGTGAAAAAATTCCATTCTTAATTACTAGAGAAAGACATATATACCCTCAAAGTGATAAATTTCACATTAATCGAACTTCAAAACAATCGAGAAACAAAAAGAAGTGTTTTGGTCCACCACCAAAGGCTATATGGAGTATCTATATAACCCTATCCCCATCCTTAACCAATTACCTCGATTTGAGAATATTAGGAAAATTCTATCCTTAAAGTGAAACTTTACGATATAAACTTATAGTAACCTAACATCAAAATAAATATCGAACATCAGATAAATAATATATATAAAAAAGACAAGAGGTGGGCTAGCTAGGTCTTTTTTTTTTTTTTTTAGTTTCTTCCTTAAAGGGACATTCACATAGCCTCCATGTGAGTGTGATTTGAGACAAAAGAAAGAGGAAGATAGGGGTATAACTATTACAAACAGTTCACATGGGGGAAAGAAGAAGACATGATTCTAATATCCTACTTTTTATTTTTCCACAAACTCATCTTCCCTACATAACCCCCACTATACATTTATCCTTTATATTTTAATTTTATCCAATATAATAATATAACTATTTTTTTTTTCTTTATCCAATTTGTAAGGATTTCTCCTTTCTATATACCATTCATTTTGAGCCCCTTATTTTATTTACAAAAAAATATGTAAATTGTTATGGCAAGGGTCCAACTATATTTCACCAAATCAAAATCATTTTTAAAATTTTTTGAATTCGAATGTTTGATATGAATTTTTTCTTGGTAGTGTGTGCTTTGGTATGAATAATAATTTAATTAAATTCTAGTATGAATATTGTGGGTAGAGTTTTAAATAATAACAATAATTTACTTTGTTACTATTTTTTTAAATAAAAAGAGGAAAGGTCAAAAGGGTCACATCGGTAGGCACGTGGTGGCTGATTCCTCCAGTTAATAAACCGTTGAGAAAAGACTAATTTCCCTCTCTTCACAGCTGTTGCTAGCTGTCCTTAATCCCTTCCCATGTGACTCACTATTCCTCTCCCTCCAAATACAAATAAAAAACAAAAGTAAATAGTTTATCGATTACGTAACTTTAGATAGTAAGATATGAAGATCGTTAATTCTTAAAAGGTTAGTAGGCAATTACGAGTTATCTTATTACTAGTCGATTCATGTAATTGACTTGGTGGTAGTATAGAGCACCGTAGTAATTCATATATAGTGTTTGCCTTTTCGTATCTAATATAACCATTCATGTGTTTTGTTGAACGCACCTTACATATATGTTCTGCCTTGCGTTGTTTTGTACTAGGCACATAATCGTAGTTCTTAGTTTTAACATTCAATATCGTTGATTGTTTATTATGTTTCAATTGTCACGCTATTTAGGTATTATTGTTACTTTTTACGTAATACTCGAATTTACTGTTTTTGAATCGATGGTATTTCGAAAATAACTTTTCTATCTTCATAAGATAATGATAAGATTGATCACCATACAATCTTCACTCTGTAGATCATGCTTGTAAAATTTCACTGAATATGTTTGTGATATTTAAGAGATTAAATGATATAATAATGCATGCCAATTAATAATCAAGTATACTACTTCTTTTTTTAATGTATAGACACATATCATATCATGCATTTATTTATATGATATGAATATCAAGTATAGGAATAAATTTTTACCAACTTTACCTCCTCAAATAGATGTATTCATAATACACCTTATTATATATCCTTACTTCATCTTCTTTACATCCCAAAAACCTCAATTCTTCAATACAATTGAAACTTTTACCAAAATTTCATTATTGCATGGCTCAACTACCACCTAAAGTTCCTACTATGGCACACAATTGGCCTTTTCAAAACATGCCTCCATTGCCTAATTCCTCCACCATCGTCTCCAATCACCACACTACTAATTCCTGGGTCGATGATTTCCTCGATTTCTCATCTTCCCGGAGAAATTCTCACCGGAGATCGGTTAGCGATCCAATTGCATTCGTCGAAGCTCCGTTTCTCCAGCAATGCCGGGGAAACGGATTCGATAAATTGGATGATGAACAACTTACTACTATGTTTTCCGATGATAGCGGCGCCGGTGCTGCGTTTGCTGGTACGGCGCCGTGTTCGAATCCGTCGAGTACGAATCCTTCTACGCCGTCGGATCAAGTCAGTGAAAATGAAGATCAGAGATCGCCGGTCAGATTGGAGGTTAATCTAGTGGTTCAGCCGAAGAATGAGCCCGGAGAAGATGATAGTGATAATCAATCGCCGGTGACTAGTAAAAATCCGGTGAATGATTCTTCTGATAATAATAATAATAATTCTATTGTCGATCCAAAGAGGATTAAGAGGTAATTAATTAAGATTATCACTAGCCTAATTGCTAATTAAATCATTATTCTTTTGCTTTTTTCATATGTAAATGCTAAATATTCCTTCGTCCTTAATTAGACTCTCGAGTTTGAGTAGGTGGAGTTGTTCTTATTCATAATGTAAAACTTTTTTTGTGCAAATTCAAATTTAGACTGACTTGGAAGTAATTAATTAATATATTTTTGTTTGTTTTTTAGAATATTAGCTAACAGGCAATCAGCTCAGAGATCAAGAGTTAGAAAGTTACAGTACATTTCAGAACTGGAAAGAAGTGTAACTACTCTGCAAGTAAGTTAATTACTCAAAACTAATTGTTCATTAATTATTTAATCATTTGGTTTTAATTAATGAGTAATTAATAAAATTAATGCTAAATAACTTTTATTTATTTTTAAATCTAGACTGAAGTATCAGCATTATCACCAAGAGTTGCATTTTTGGACCATCAAAGGCTGCTTCTTAACGTTGATAATAGCGCACTCAGGCAACGAATTGCAGCTTTGGCTCAAGATAAGATTTTTAAAGATGGTAAGTATAATAAAAAAACCAACCGCTTATTATTATATAATCACTTATTCATAAACTTCACGTGAAAAAATAGTTTATATTTCTCTCTATGAGTGTTTTAGTGATAGATTCAGTAGAAACTAGACAATTCAATGTGGTCAAATCCCTATAATTTTTTATTACGAATTCCTAATGATATTCATCGATATTGATGATAATAACAATATTAATGCTCATGATGATACTGATTTTGATATAATGAAACGAAAGACATGCATGCAATTAATGATTTGTACTAATTATCACTCATTTCTTTTGACTAAGAATAATTAATCATAGTGTAGTGACATAATTAACATGTTTAGGCAAAATTAAAGAATTAGCCTCCATTTAAAGCTCTACTTAACCATAGTATTTAATTTTTTTGAAACAAATGAGGGTCTTGCCCATGTCTAGAGTTTAATGCAATTAAATCCAGACATTCATCTGAATCGAAAAATTATATGATATATATATAAAGTTGAATATAAGTGCGATTAAATTAAATTTTTTTCGTGTAGCTCATCAAGAAGCATTGAAGAAAGAAATTGAGAGATTAAGACAAATTTATCATGAACAGAACATGAAGAAAATGAATACCGCCGATGAACCATCGTCAACGGCGGCGCCGATGAGTTGTACGGAAGAAGTGTAAGCTTCTTAAAAATGCATTGTCTTCAGCTAACTTGCGCCTTCACGTGATGTGTTTCTCTTTTCTCTTGTGGACCCCTGTGATAATTTTTTAACATGATTTTAGGAAATTAATTCCTACTATTTAATTTAAAATAGTAGTAGGAAACAATTCATTTAAAAATTGGAAGAAAAAAAAAAGCAAACCCAAAAGTTTGCTTTGTTTGTATTTTATTGTGTGACTAATTTATTTTACTTAATGTATTATTTTTATTTTTTTCATGTTAGGGTTGAGATTGAGTCGATTTAATCTAATTTAATTTGTGAATCTTGTATTTTATTTGATTGTACAAGAAAAAGGGTGGTTGGGATTTTTTTTTTAACATTTTGTAATTTGTAAGGGTAGTTTTGGGTTTTTAATTTTGATGAACTTTTTTTTTTTTGTATTGTAATTTCCTTATTATAAGTTCTGGTATAATAACTTGTATACCTTCTGAATTTGTTCTTAAGGAATGTAAGAACAAATGAGGAAAAAGAACATAAGGAAAATTTGAATGAAGAAATTGTTTTAGATGTTTATATATTTATTTTTTGTTTATTAATTCCTTATTTTTTGTTTAGTTTTTGCATAATTGGATCGATAAAATATTTTTCTCACTTATTTCGATTGATGTATTATCTAATTTATAAAACAAGATTGTTTAGTAAGCTCAAATGCAATAGGTAAGGAAATCTTAATATATTTTTTGGACAAGAGTTATTAAGATCGATTGATTTTTTTTATATAAACTTCTACCTCCGTATCTGCTTGTCAGTTTCATCTCTGTTGTATACTTTTTAGAAAGCCAAGAAATATATCATTAATAAGGATTTGATTCTTCTATTTATAATTTCTTTCTTAGTTTCCCCTTCTTCGATTTGGCTTTTCACGTGTTATTTACTTAATAATATAATACATATTATTGTCTCAATTTTACTATTTATTTGTGGATTTGGTGCATGAATGGAGTTGCAATAAAACAAGGCTAAAATAGCGGAGTAAATATGCAATCAAACATAGAAATTAAACGCTTAAAATATAGTAAGTCAAATTTAGAGAAATAAATAAATCTTTTGATTAGATACCTTATAATATAGTATAATTTTTCCTTTGCATATGTCTAGCTAATTCTTCTCTTACTTTTTCTTGATTCTCCATTATTATAATACCATTTTCATTTCTAATACTCTTTATAAGATACATCTCACCCCAAAATGGGCTGTAGTGATGATGCTTATAGCTTCTTCACCGTTAATTAAAGATTTCAAATTTAATGTCTAGGTATTGAAAAGAATTTTATTGGAACTTGTAGGCGTTATTTCTAATTAAATGAGTCATATAGTGCACGATTCAAATTTAATCGGATTCCCAATGCGATCACCAGTAAAAAAAAAAAGTTGTCAAAGCTCATAGTTTTGTAGTAATTTTTACTAGTTACTACTTTTGATAATATATTTTATCTCCATTATTAGACTACTTTTTTGGTAGCTTCACCAAAATTTGCTAAAAAGAAGCATTGATGCCGTTTGATCTCTAAATATTGGATCATAGCCCAACTTATCCACACTCATACCAAGTTCTATTTTTTAATTTTTTTGTGTTTTGTGTTTCTATAATTTATTTAATTATTATGACTATGTATAGTATATTAAAGAAAATATGATATTTGAAGTGGCGAAAATAAGATAGCTAGGGATATTAGAGAAGAAGGAGATAAGAAACATAAATCCCTTTTTGCTCTCACACTTGGCTATTTATCAATTCGGATAGTAGATTAATTCGATGTTGGACTGCTTTGTCAATACTGGTCCGGACCCATTTCATAACATTTACCATCTCAAATTTTAAGCAGGTTGGGTACAAGGGCCGTAGCTACATTGACCCCAAGAGTGGTCACAGGAACAAAGTTTGTTGAAAATTATATTGTGCATATAGAAAAATATAGAAAATAATATAATGTATATAGGTGAAAATCAATATTTTAAGTCTCTATTCCATATTAACTGAATTTGTGAGGCAATGCACACTTATTAAGAAAGATATTTAAGGACATAATTTAAATCACACTTTCCGCTATTGTCCATTATGAAATCATAAATGTAACTCTGTAAGTTCTACAATTTGCCTCACGGGGAATACTCTAGCAAACCTCATTATAGAAAAAGGCAAATATAGAGAAAAAAATCTAACATTCATCTTAAACTTTGAACAATTCAATTATTTTAAACAACGAAAAAAACCTTCAAAATTCAGTTAATATGAAATAGAGAGATTCAATTTTAAATACCCTTAATAAAATTTTTAATTTTGCTTCTAATTAAACGGATGAATATTTTCATGGGCTAGTTTTGTACCCTTCATTTTTGGAAGTAAACGGATGAATATTTTCATTTTTGGAAGTAGTAGAAAATTGAAATTTTATGCATGTTTTATTTGGGCTTTATTTTTTTTGAGATAAAATGGAGCTAAACTAACAAACCCAATGCTTAAGCATATACTTCCTCTCCGTCTAGTTTTACTTGTCCACTTTTATATTGACATACTTATTAAAAAAATAATTAATAACATAGTGAGTTTAACATTTTATCCCTATTAATTTGAAGTTGATGAAATTTTTTACATTTTTCAAAGTAATTAGTCATTTAATTGAGGGTACAATAGGTTTTAAAAAATTGTCCCCTTTCTTGATTTGTCAAAATGAACAAGTAATTAGGAATAATTATAAAAGAAAAAGTGGAAAAGTGAAAAAGGACGGAGGGAGTATTGACTATTCCATCGAATACTTAATGTGTGATTATCTTTAATCAATATAAATTATTATCGTTTGATTTAAGAAAGAAAATTATGATTATTAAAAGTAAACAGAGATCGTAGGAGGTAAAGTCACGACTCATGTCACATGGCTCATGGAGGCTACATGAAGATGATAATTGATATTTAATTCTTTATCTAAACGGTGATCCCAAAGTGTACTGAAATTAATATTATTAATGGCACGTTAGTTGAAACTAGTAGGACTAATCAATTGCAACTAGAGTATCAAAATAAATAGATTTTTTTTCAATTTTTTTTTAATTAAAAGAACTTTAAATAAAAATGATAAAAATGTTTTAAAAGATAAAATTACATAGGGTAAAATACATTATTTTATTATTTTTATCAAATTTTCCGATCAAACGGATTTTTCGAGTATTACATTCGAGTTTTTGATCAAAAACATCCTTCAACTATACCTCAAACTTAACTATATCCTCAAAGTATTTAAAAGTGAACAACTTTCATCCTTTTATTAAATTTCGTCAAAAAATTAAGGGGTTCTACAAAAACATGAATAGTTCACGTGACTATAATTTTATTACTTGCTATAAGAAGTTCCTAAAAAAAATAATAAACGTCTAAGACATTATTGCTTAGAGAAAGAAAAAATGTTTGAAAGGTCTGAGGGTACATGATCTTTTTTTTTTTCTCATTTAGGAATAGAAAGAAGCTGGAGTTTGATTATCTTTATCTTTTTCATTGCGAAATTGTATTTAGATCGATAAATTTTTTTGGCCCAATTTGATATTAAAGTGATCAAAATTTTGATTATACCTCGCATTTGTTTCATTCTACATATTAGAAGCGGAAGTCTCCAACAAACGCAGCTTCTAGCATATTTAGAAAAATATACTTTTACTAATAATATTTTAATACCAAATTATATGAAAAATAAATGACAAAAAAACTGCCAAATTTAAAAGATTTTTCATAATGTTAGATTCAATTACAGTAAAAGTTCACAATAGTATTTTGGCATATCTAAGAATAATAATTAGTAAGGAATGCCTTGATTTATGTGGGATCTGATAGTTTTTCGATAAATTTAAATAGAAGCATGAAAAGTGTTCAGTTTCAAATACTTAAAGAATATTTTCTATAAAAAATAATACTTTAATGATGTAGTTTAATTTTAAGGTATAGTGTAAGAATGATTTGATCAAAAACTCATTATAATTTCCTTTAAAATATTCAGTAGATTTGTTCCTTGTAAATGACGCCATGTGTACTCTAATTTCGTTTTGTTTAATCATTTCTATTTTTTTATATTATCTATAGTAGCTTTTATTCATTTGTTTCATCATTCATGTACCGTAAAATAAATGATTCATGAAAATTATTTTTTGTACTTTCCTAAAATTATACGACGGTGAATATACTATCTTCAAATTTTATATTATAATATTATAATATATAGTCTCTATATTTTAAAAAGAATATTTTTATTTTCTTTTTAGTTTGTTTCAAAAAGAATGACTCTTTTCTTTTTTCGCAATATTTTAACTTTTCACGTGACATGTTTAAGACCACAGGATTAAAGGGCATTTTGGTACATTTGACATAACTTTAATCTAGAACCACAAGATTAAAAAATCTTCTTTCTTTTTCTTAAATTCATTCCAAGTCAAATTAGGTCATTCTTTTTAAAACGGAGGAAATATATATTATGTACTCCATTCTTTATCATAATATGTTTTTTTTTTGTTTTTTTAAAGATAAATTGACAGCAGTGTACTTTCCTTTGTATTTGAAAAACTTGTAATGATTTCGTTTTCATTTTTTCTCTCATTCAACTCTACTTTTTTATTTTTAGCCTCCTTATTTTATTTTTTTATATTTAGGCAATCCAAACTTGATTTTTTTATCCAGAAAAAGGTATAAATCAACTTCTAGAAACCTTACGTTCCAATTAGGTGTATATACTTTTTGGAATATAACTAATTCAATTTCGTATCAAAAATTCTAAAATATAATATATTATTTGGTTACCAAAGTTGATTTTTTTAATCATTTTGAAAAATTTTGAATTCAAACACTGTGGAAAAAGAAATAATTCTTTAAACTAACTACGTTATTTTTATATATATATATATATATATATATATATATATATATATATATATATATATATGATGTCGGCAACGATACATCATTATCCAAAAACTGAAATTTACCATGTCGACAAATATTTTTTTTGTCACGAGTGAAGTTACTTTTTTTAAAAAAAAAATGATAGGATTCAAAAAAAAATTAAAAAAATAATCTTGTTTTTATCACAACACAAGGTTGGATTTTTTTATTTTATTTTTCTGACCATAAAGTTGAAAAGCTGCTTGTAAATACAGTACTTTTTTTTGTATAGAGTTGTGTTTGGGGAAAAATGCTTTATAAATTATAATTAAGGAACTTATGAAGTACTCCAAAGATGAATCCTGAATCTTTTAAGTATGATATTGTTCTAAATTCAAATACAAAAATTATCTGATCTTTTGAAAGTTAGAAATAATATTTTACACATATTAAACAAATTTTTTAATGCAAACATAAGAGTTTATAAAATCCATATTCCCCTCCCTGATATATACACGTTCTATTTTATCATAATTTTAATTTTTTTTATAAAAATCTCCTTTTGAGTACATCATTCTCCTCACGCTTATACATCCATATTCCCCTCCCTGATATATACCAATGATCTATCCGAAAGCCCTATCATCTTTCTGATACATTCCTCCTCTCAGATACATTTTTTACATATGTCATCGAATGTCTAGTGATGTACCAAAAAATTCAGTTATATATCAGAAATCATAAATTTTAAAGAAATTTTATAATTTAAAATAATATAGGAAGATTTAATTAACTTGTAACACTATAAAATTTTATTTAATTGGCCATTGTGGATGAAGTGATGGACCACCACATTATACTTAAGAGTGACATTGACATATATAAATACTATATAATAATAAAAGAGTATACATTAAAGTTTTAAATTAACGTCTATTTATTCGTATACTCAACATTTGGACGTGGCTATCTGTTTGCTACCTATGGACGTTATGACAAACTTTATGGGGCCATATTAATGATGTAAAAAAACAAAAAGATATTTTAGGAATCAACTTCAACCAATCAGACATTAATACTCTCTCCATGGGCACCATGCAAATATATATATATATATATATATATATATATATCAAAGATTTTGAGTTTGAAGTTTCGAGGTGTTGATAAATAATTGTTTTTATAAGACGATATTTTACTCTCAAGGTGTGTTCGTTATGAAGTGAAATGTTTGGTAAATGGTAATGCCATTATCGAATGTGACGCTTATTTTGGTGACTTAGTTAAGAAGAAATAAAGTTGTGTCTTTGCTATCAGCTATAGCATTCGACTTGATGATAAGTGTTTGATCCTAATATGAATATTTTTTGCCAGAAGATTAAGTGAAGCGAATCTTTTACTTCTTTTTTTTTGTGTGTTAGTTAGAAAGATTATTATCATAAAATTAATGTATATAATCTAGATAAATATTATGGATGATTCAATTGTCTGGATGGAGGCTACAAGGGAGGGATAATATGAAATGTATCAGAGGATCGAGAGGACAAAAATAATGTGAAATGTCATTTGTGAAACTTATTTTTCTAGAGAAAAAAATAATTTTTTAAAGTTTATGAAGATAGAAAAATAGTTTAAGATTCCTCCATCTCCATTTCCCAAAACGACCTTAATGTGAGATTTTCGTAAATTTAAATTTAATCAAATTACATCACGTAAAAAAACAAAAAACTAGGGCAAAGGACAAACATCACATACTTTTAAGATAAAATTACCATTTGTCCCTTATAAGTTTATAATTACAGAAATCCCTCAAACTAATACAATAATATAAGTGTTGATACATTAATCTGATGCGCGAGATACATTAATTGTTAAGTAAGATACATTACATTTTATACATGATACACTAATTTGATACGCGAGATTTATTAATTTGATGCGCTGATAGATTAATACATTAATTTGATGTGTGAAATACATTAATTTGATGCGCGAGATACATTAATCTAATGCGCAAAAATGAATTTTTTTAGAGATTTTTAAAACTAATAAGAGAACTTAAAAATATGATTTCTGTCATTTATCTAATTAATAATGTAAGGTCACTCCCTCCTTCTTAAAAACATAAAATAATACCAATTATTGTGTTTTGAAATTATGTAAAATGATATTTTATATTTCAATTTTTTTTTTGTCAATATCGTTCACTCCAAACTTATTTACTTGAGATTATACTTTTATATTTAATGTAAACAAACTAGTGTCATTAAGTTAGCATTTTTAATAATCTAAATGATAAACAAATTCTGGATACTAAAGTAAAGTACTTTAAAATATTTACAGTTAGGTTTTACGATTAGTGAAAGAAAATCAAATACTAGTTCAACTTAATTAACCATTCGAGATAAAAATAGTTTTTAATGTCTTTTCTGCTGTACCTAATTTAGTACGTATTAATTATTTTCATAAATTGAACTTATCCAAAATAATTAAGTGAGATATTTAAGAATAAAATAATATCTGATTATACAAGTGGCAGATCTAGAATTAGGTGACATTGATGTAGCCACCACAATGAATTTATTTATTTATAATGATGAACTTTGTATACTATGAAAAATAATAAATAATTTGAAATGAATAATTGATATCAAATGTAACATGTTAAAGAGAACGAGAAACATTTTTTTTTTAAATATTGTGAATAAGGAAAAATAAATAGAGGAAATATTTATCTATTTTTTCCGTTGGAAAAAGTAATCAAGGAAATTATAAAATATTATTATTAAACAAATAACTGAAAATTTGGGTCTGTAAATGAATAAGGTGAATGGTCCTTTCAGGAATTATAAAAAGTGAAAAAGAGAAAAGCTAAAATGTAAATTGTATGACTTCATTTTTTTTTTAAATACACTTTTCGTTTTAAAAAAATAACCTATTTTAACTTAGAAAAAAGTTTAACCTCCGTTTAAAAAAGAATAATCTAGTTTAACTTGGAACGAAGTTTAAGAAAAAAAAGAAGACTTTTTAATCTTATGGTTCTAAATTAAAGTTAGGTCAAATGTATCAAAATGTCATTTAATCTTGTGATTTTAAACATGCCACGTGAAAAGTTAAAATTAAAATATTGTCAAAAAAAGAAAGAGATGATTCTTTTTTAAACAAACTAAAAAAGAAATAGGACATTTTTTTTGAAACGAAGGGAGTAACTTTCTATTCTTTTTTTAATTTATTTTTATTTTTACGTAGGAAGTATTTAATCAAATTTTGTGAAAATCACGAGGACTAGTATAAGTTATTTTTCAAAAATTAAAAATTATGATTTTACCTAAAAGCCTTTTTTAAAGACAAATATATTTGGAGGTGGTTTGAATTGACCTATTACAAGTGTTGCTTACTTTTTGAAATTCACCCTTTTAATTACACTTTTAAAAAGAATTTTAAAATTATTAGTCCCATCACAAATTATTTCTCACCAAAAATATAAATTTTTAATTTTTTTTTAGGAGTAATAAATTTCCAAATAAACTAACTGTTAAAACTTTGATCAACTAGATTATAGATCTTCCTCTTTTCGATTATAATAGGCTTTGCCTGCCTCTCACATTCTGCACTATGTCCCGTTTCAATTTTTATCTCGATTAAATTTTAATTTATGGCTAAAAGTTCTATATCAAGAGATAAAATAATTTTACTTTCTCAACGAAATTAATTCGTATCTAAAAGATTTAAACCTAATATTTTTTAATTAAGAATAAAAAATATTTATCACTTAATCATAACTACTCAATTTTAATCGTCATTAAAAGGAAAAATTGAGAAATTATACAAGTGACCGTAAAAGAAAGAGATGATTCTTTTTTAAACAAACTAAAAAAGAAATAGGACATTTTTTTTGAAACGAAGGGAGTAACTTTCTATTCTTTTTTTAATTTATTTTTATTTTTACGTAGGAAGTATTTAGTCAAATTTTGTGAAAATCACGAGGACTAGTATAAGTTATTTTTCAAAAATTAAAAATTATGATTTTACCTAAAAGCCTTTTTTTAAAGACAAATATATTTGGAGGTGGTTTGAATTGACCTATTACAAGTGTTGCTTACTTTTTGAAATTCACCCTTTTAATTACACTTTTAAAAAGAATTTTAAAATTATTAGTCCCATCACAAATTATTTCTCACCAAAAATATAAATTTTTAATTTTTTTTTAGGAGTAATAAATTTCCAAATAAACTAACTGTTAAAACTTTGATCAACTAGATTATAGATCTTCCTCTTTTCGATTATAATAGGCTTTGCCTGCCTCTCACATTCTGCATTATGTCCCGTTTCAATTTTTATCTCGATTAAATTTTAATTTATGGCTAAAAGTTCTATATCAAGAGATAAAATAATTTTACTTTCTCAACGAAATTAATTCGTATCTAAAAGATTTAAACCTAATATTTTTTAATTAAAAATAAAAAATATTTATCACTTAATCATAACTACTCAATTTTAATCGTCATTAAAAGGAAAAATTGAGAAATTATACAAGTGACCGTTGTTGAAAGTAACCTTTTGAAAAATATATAAAAGTTGGTGGCGTTGACATTGCCACGTTTGAAGTGTAATCACTACCTACCCTCTTATTTCCAACTCATTTTTCTTTTTAATAAGAAAAATCAATATAAATATCTATCTTTCAATATTATTAAAAATAAATTTTAGTTTACTTTTAATAATAATGAGATAAATTATATAATTACGTAAATGAAATGTTGTGTTTGAAAGTAATTAAGACGTTATGCACAATTTTATAATTGTCAATTGCATGATTGATAAATCAGATGACAAATAAAAGTATACTTAAAATATATTATTGATGAAATTTGGTCAAATGACCTACATATTATAAAACTAATATCGAAAAACATAAATATGTATAGGAGAAAATCTATCCATAAAACAAAACTCTCTAAAGGACTACATTTTGAATGTTATTATTGTATTAATTTTTATATGAAAAGATAGATATTCAATATATATGATTGTAGACTTTTCATTTAAGAAAGAATAAATTAGAAGAAAAATATATTTTATAAGGTAAAAGATAAATTTTCAATAAGGTAACAAAATCAGAATTCTAAAAAAATGAACTTTCAAATAAGGTAACAAAATAAAGATAAAATCCTAACATGGATAAGCTTTATTGTATAGTTTAGTATTTTTCTTCAAATAATATATTAATTAAAAAATATATCAGATAAATTGGGGATAGAAGGAGTGTTTAATAAGCATTTGAATATAACATTTGATTGAAATTTGAGTTTTTTTTCTTTAGAACTTTCAGAATTGCGATTGAAAAAAATAATATTTAGAAATTAAAAGTATGTTTAAACATATATCATTAAGAAAATGAAAAAAAATTAATTTATCAAATTCATCTCCGAAACCTAATTTCACATTATCCATTAATATCTTAAAATAGCCTTTATTTGGCACTATACATAAATGTAAAGTTGGAAAATGTAATTAATCACATATAGCTAATTTTATCATTTTAATTCATTTATCGTATTTTTTCCTCCCATTTTATCAATTTTGCACATAATTTAAGAATAAACAAATATTTTAACTATTTATATCTTTAATATTAAATTATAAAACTCCATAACCCTTGACTTTCCACTTTCCAATAAACTACATCTAAGAGAAAAAAAAAAGAAAAACAAAATCGTTATTTTGGGCAAAAGATCTACTAAAGAAAAATAATAATATATATTTCACTAACACTCTCTCCTTTTTATATTACTCAACTTGACCTGACATATGCTTTATTTTTTTTAAAATTATTTATGTATTTTACCGAAATTATCTTATCAATAATAAATTAATCATCTATGTTTATTATCATAATCAAATTTTAAATAACAGAAAAAAAATTTAAAAAAAACACTATACTTAAAGTGAATTATCAGTTTTATTCTTGAATTACAGATAATCTTAAAAATAATTCTTTACTTGACTAAGAAGTTAATTACACTCATAATTTTGTAATATGAATAAAAATATACAAGTTAAAAAGTATTATTCAATATTTTTCTTAATGTTTTATTAAAATTGAACTTTAACCTTTTAGAAGAATTTAAAATCACTTGTTATATCACGTAACAAATTAATAATTTAATTAAAAATGAGTGTTTGTAAAACTGAAAACAAAAAATTTAGAACACGGCATCCACGTTCAAAAAAGGACCCACTCCGTTTAATTCAGTCGTAAAAGTCCATACGGTAACGCGTCGGTAACACGTATACTCGTTTAAACGATTAAACTTAAAATTTATGTCTTAATCAGTCCCACTAATACACTATTAACAGATCTCTCTCTATATAATGTATTCGGCGAATATTTCTAAACAATGAGAAAATCTCCAAATATGTTCCCCAAATCGTTTTTCACTCTCCTAATTCTCTTCATTTTATCTACCGCCGTATACGGCGGCCGGGTAATCGTCGACCAATCATCGTCGGATCTCGTCTCCGATGGAGTTCATGCCGGCGGAGGCAGAAATAGTACTAGTATTGGCCGTGAAAGAGGAATTATCTCGCTATTTGCTGCACCAGTAGAAGAGGCATGTGAACAGAGTTATGGATTTTTGCCGTGCACTAAAACTGCTCTAGGAAATGTCTTCCTTATTGTTGTGTATGGTTACCTTATGTTTACGGCGGCTACGTATCTCTCCTCCGGTAGTGAGTTATTGCTTGAAATTTTAGGGCCGGGTCTAATCGGTGGACTTTTCCTGCCGATTCTCGGTGCTCTTCCTGATGCTATGCTCATTCTCGGTAAGATTTGCGTTTCTGTTCTTCCGTTATCCTGGTTATTATGAGCATTTATTGCGTTTTTGCTTCCAAAAATGGCAAAGTTGTTGAAATTTGGTATTCTTATTCTCCCTAATTGCTTGTCCTTTTTTTTTTTTTAAATGTTCTCTCTAATTAAATAATCTATTTTGACAAATGAATTTTTTTTATTTTCACTTGACATATAATGAATTAATTACTTTTATAGAACTTTTTTAAATTTAAAACTTTTAAGTTATTTACTTCATATAGGTAAAATGGTAAATTTATCATATTAATAATTGATTTTTAATAAGTATGTAAATTTAAAAATATGATTTAAAAAAAAATTAAAAGTGGAGAATTAATTAGGAAAAGAAGGATAGAAATGAAGATTTCAATGTCTTTATTGTAGTGTTAACATTGTGAATGAGTACTCTTTTTTGTCTAGATTCTGTGCCCCATTGAACTTCAGAAATTTAAATTTCTTAAAAGGAAAATATTTCTATTCTTTTAACAAAAAAATTAATTTGTTTTAAAAATAAAAAAAATATAATTTTCTTAAATTTTGATCAAATTTTCTGGTGATTGAGAATTACCTTTTCTAAAATTGACCATAAATTTGGACATAGAAGCTTCAAGTTATTTAAAATAAAATTTAGTATTTGTTAGAAAACTAAAGAGTTTTGAATCTTTGTGTTCCTAAATTAAAGTTAGATCAAATGTACAAAATTGTCCTTTGATTTTGTGATTTTAAACATGCCATGTTGAAACTAAAAAAAAGTAAGAGGTCATTATTTTTGAAACATATTAACAAGGAAAGGAAAGGAAAGGAAAAGAAAGGAGATCATTCTTTTTTAAACGGAGGGAATAAAGTATATTCTAAATCATAATAATTAAGGATATCGATATTTGCCTTCCCCTTCAAGCTTGTCTAGTGCAGGTTATATAAGATGATTTGTTTTAATTCGGTGATTTAGAGGTTTCAAAATTCTCTTTGAAATTTCAAATTTAAATCTTAGGCACTATATTTTAATTTTCAAGCCCCTTAGTAAAAATCCGAATATGTCACTATTAACTTATAAAAATATTCACAGAAGATTCAAAACTTTTTCCCCGTATGGATAGCTAAGCCTAACGTCTATTATGGTTGAAAAAAATCCCTTTTTTTCCCTACCTAGAACAAGCTAAGACACTTTATGATTGGACCCAACCTAATAGTAGTTATTTTCAACATTTGTTTTGAAAATTAATTTACGTCTGTAAGGACTAAAATAAATAATTCAAATCACAATTGTTTGTAGATAAATGTTAATTGAAATTTATTTAGAAATGGGAAATCATTTTTTTAGCTAATTAATTTGAGACAAAGGAGTATTATTATAGGATATTAGAGAGATTCATTGCATCGGACGTAACATAGATCCAAAAATTTCGTTTGTAATGTTATTATTTGATTGATTATTCTCTCTAGATCTAAGTTTTTTTGTACATTGACTTTTAAGTTAACTTTTGTTGACATAATCAATCATGCTTTGAATTCCATTTTTGTGAAATTTAACCCATTTTTGTAGTTGAATTGTCAAATTCATTTTGAAGAAAAATTTTACCATTTTATAACAAATCATTTCTACTGAAAATCACACTAATATGAGGGTGTAGTTATAGAATATTGTAATCATGTTATTTTAGTAATTTTAGAATGTAGAAAAATGGATTATATGTGAAATCAAAGCAGCAGCAGCAACATTGATTTCATTGGTGATTTTCCTAAAAAACATCTAATCAAAATGTGTTGTGATGCTAACATAAAGTTGTAATTAGACATGGGGGACCTATTCTAAATGTAGTAACAATGGAGTTTAAGTTGAACTAGTTGTTATCGCTTGTATAGATCAATTGCTTCCATAGATAAGTTCTTTTCATAACAAACCTTGTTCTTGATATTATATCGTAAAAATTGTTGTTGCAAGCCATATTAAGTTCACAAGTTTTTTGTTTTCATCAGTATCCGGGATCACTGGAAGTGCTGCAGAAGCTCAGAGCCAGGTCTCTGTAGGAATAGGCTTGTTAGCTGGGTCGACAGTGATGCTTCTTACTGTGATATGGGGAACCTGTTGCATTGTTGGCAAGTGTGATATAGTAAATTCTACTGCTGTGGACTTGAAAGACACTAAAGGGCTCAGTCTTACTGGTTTGTCTCTTTACTTTAAGAGTATTTGCGCATGAACTGGCTTTTCTCTTACCCAATGATGTTAATGTGTTGCATCCATTAGATGCATTATATTACAAAATCATAGTTGGCTACGTCAAACAGATAGAGAAAGAAAAGTAAAAAAGGTATAATAGTTACGACTTTGGTAATTGGTATACCAAAATATTTTCACTCGACCTATTGCTTTTATGCAAGATATGACAGACGATGCCCCTCAAAGTTCTGGCTTGTTCACCTCCATGTTGTCAGAAATAGCAGCTTGGAATGAATTGTTGTAGCTTCCTATGGATTTTTTGTGCTTCCAAGTGAGTCCAATGAAAAGCATTGTTCAAGTTGTTACCCACAAACCAAAATGAGCTAGTAACATTCTTGAGATATCTCTAGCAGCTGAACAATGAAGAAATAAGTGTTTGGCATCCTCCATGTCTGAACTACGAAAGTAATACCTGAAGCAAGGGTTGAATACTCTCATCATATTGTTTTATGATATGGAGGAGTAGGATGTCGTTATTCTTGTGGTGACAAACATATTCCTTGTAATTCTTCTTACAATCTGTAGGCTTTTGAATAATGCATGTTATATTTCATGCTACTAGAAGGCAGGTTCTATCTATCAAAGTGTTTCTGCTCAAAAACTCGGTCTATCTGTCTGTAGGTTCCGGTGTTAGTACTGATATCTGGACAAGCTATGCTGCAATGATCATGGCCGTATCTGTCTTCCTAATACCATCAACTACATTGATGATTTTCATGAGGTATGTTTTGACCTGATGACATTATTTAAATAGTTATAGCTAGGATGATTATGATACAATGTAGATGGCTGTTGCAGGAAACAAGGAGAGAGCACAGTCTATTGGGAGAGGATCAAAGTGATGAAATTGTTGAGGGTGTTGAGAATCCTCGAAAAGTTGCTATTAAGGCCGCGTTATTGTTGTTGTTGGGTACCATTATCGCTGCTGTCTTTGCTGATCCTTTGGTGGATGCTGTTAACAATTTCTCCAGTGCCACAAGTATTCCATCTTTCTTCATCTCATTCATTGCGCTGCCTCTGGCAACAAACTCCAGTGAGGCAGTGTCGGCTATAATTTTTGCTACCCGGAAAAAGAAGAGATCCGCGTCATTAACATTTTCTGAGGTTTGTTTTCCTGACTTGACTTCCACTCCTTTAGTATGAGAATTTGATTGATATCCCTTCCGATACTTGCATTAGTTACTATAAACGATCAAGTTTTTAATAATCACCAAAGATTTAGACTTGAACTATAGATTTAACTTGTAAATCCTTTGTCGTTCGCAACTTTAGCTGTACCAGCACTAACAGTTTATGTACACACCACCCTCCCTAAACCTCACTTGTAGGACTACATTGGATATGTTATTCTACTATGAACTTCACTCTTAGGTAGGCCTCGTTTCTGTTGTTCAGTTTCCAACGCTTATAAAACATCTGATGATATCTTGCAGTTATATGGAGCTGTGACTATGAACAATCTCCTTTGTCTGTCAGTCTTCTTGGCTATTGTTTATGCCCGAGGTTTAACATGGAACTTCTCATCTGAAGTGCTGGTTATTCTAATTGTTTGCATTGTTATCGGTGTCTTAGGGAGCATCCGCACCACCTTTCCTCTGTGGACTAGTTTGATAGCTTTTGCTTTTTATCCGTTCTCCCTTGTACTCGTGTATGTGCTTGACTACGTCTTTGGTTGGTCATAGATCGATCATTGTATGTTACAAAGATCAGACAGTGTTGGTGTGTAGATTTTGAGCAGCAGTGCACATCCATCATCTTGAATGTGTCAAAACTTCTTGATTATAAATCTCAATTGCTCTTGCCAGAGCTGAGAAACCTTGTTTTTACATGTAATTTGAAATTCCAAATACTATGCTTATTATGTAATGGATTTTTAGTTTTCCAGATATACACATACATGTCCATTGATGTTGAGACTATTGCTGTTGCATTCTCAGTCTCTCTCTCTCTCTCTCACACACACACACACGCGTGCACGGATACACATATTTACTAAACATTGGTTTACTTGGCATAGTAAAGCAAGTAATAGTACTACAGTTCGAGAGGAAGTAACAGTATCTACTCGAACACTACAGTGGAAGTGTGTTGAATCAAGAACAGATTTAAGGCTGTGAAAGTTGAAACACATCCTTTGTTTAAGACGAGCAAAAAAAATACTTTCATCACACTTTTCACTGCAAAAGACTCAATAAACTACTTGAAAGACATGAAATGAAGAGCTTTTGTTTAACCTTCATTTTGTTTTGTAATAAAACTATAGTCAAAACTACATCTTTTTTTCATTGTGAAACACCATGTTCAAGGTATCTTTTTCATTTTATAATTATCTACTACTGTAGTTTAGAAGTAATGTTTTTTTACCTCTATACTTAACAAAACCATCTCTCCAGGATATCATATAGCATGGAATAAACTTCTATAGCTTAAGATTGAGATCAACTTTCCCTCCTACTTCACCATGACTGTTTCCTGGTTGTCCAATTTGCACGTTCGGAGGTGGGAAGAATCTGAAAACGCGTTGTTGAACTGATCTGTTTAGGCTTGACCTAGTGCTAGGCTCTTCAGGAACATCCTGTGGAGTTGGAAAACTCAATAAGGATACATATAAAGTACACGAAACATAAAATAAAATGTAATCGTCCTTTTGTTGCTCACTTGAAAAGGTAGAGTCTCGAATTTAAACAGCTCGATATTCTGAGGACCTTGCTGATTTACTGCACCAACAGCTGTTGGAGGAGCCAATGTGAGAAAATCTCCATTGAGAGCTCTATTTTGTCTAACAACATTCCTTGATTTTGCGTCTGGCAGAGTTCTTGATTTTAAAGGAACTTCTCTGACAAGTTGATTCAACGAGACTCGTTAGAGGTGAGTACTAAACTACTAAAACAATGCTAACTTCAGGAGAGATATCGAACCTTTTAAGATAAGTTCTCGACTCTGAATTTGCTGTGCACACTGGAGAATCATAGCGCGGAGGAAATTTGCAGTGAAATGTAGGGACAGGTGGGAACTCTGGAGGGAATGGATATGGTCTTTTTATGCCAGCCCTCTACACATTAACAAACAAAATATAGCAGCTATTAACCAAAAACTACTAAACTTATATCTTCGACAAACAGATTAGAAGGTGAAACAGAAATATACCTTCACTTCTTCAGGCCATAGAGGTAAATAATTATAGCTGGGGTAACTTTGGTTTGAAGGGGGCTCCATCTGATAATTTTTAACAGATGATGATGAAATACCTGATGAGATATTCACCTGCAACATCCAGGATACTAATTTGGTTCAGTAACTAAATTCGACCAACGACTAGTTAGCCTGAACAAAGAAAATACAGTAGTACAACTCTGCAAGTGATAAGTAAGCTACCGCTAAGGGCTGTGATGGAATGGAAAATGTTTCTTGATCCTTAACTAGGGGTCTCAGGTTCAAGCCACGGGAATAGACTCCTCCTTGATAGGGAGGTAAGAACCTTATGTAGTGAGCTTACTACAATACTACTCCAGGTTAGTCGTGCTAGTGGATTGCGGACACCAAATGGTTACACTAGAAAAGAACAAAGGTGATAACTAAGCTACGATCAACGACTGTGATGAAATGCTTTAAACATATCTCTACCCTTAACTAGGGGTTTCGGGTTCAAGCCCTGAGAGTGGAGTTTTCTTTAGTAGGATCACCAAAGCTCCCTGTAGTGGCTTTCTTTAAAGCTAAACAAAATTAATCGGGCTAGTAAATTTCGGACACCAGATGATTAAGCCAAGAAAAAAAACAAAAGATAAAAAGTAAGCTACCACTAAGGGTTGTGATGAAATGGTATAGATTCCTCTACTCTTAACCAAATGTTTCTGAGCACGAGCCCCAATGTCCACGTAATACGGAGCCTAAAATTCTCCATAGATACCTTTCAAGACTCTAATCCAAATTAGTCGAGCTAGTGAATTCCAAACATAAAGTGATAAGTAAGCTACCACCAAAGGGCGTGATGGAATGGTAAGGTTCCTCTATGATTAACCAAACAAAAGGTCTCAGGTTCGAGTCCTGAGAACCAAATCCTCTAAAACTCCGCTAGTAAACATTCCACAACACAAATCTGAACTAATCATGCTAGTAGATTCCAAATCCCAAATAGTTAATCCAAAAACGATACTAGTAAGGCAGCATAGCTTACCATTGATGAAGAACAAACAGGTTGTTGATATTGTGGCAAGGCGAAAATCGGGGATTGAATAACAACACCATGATGATACAACTTCTCATCTTGATGATCTTTCTCAGAACTAAACTTTCCACTACACAATGTAGAGCAATCATCATCATCATCATCATACCCTTCACTCACATTCACTTGTTTTGTAGATACCAAACCCTTTTTTGGACTCAAATTATCAACAAATGGTGTTGATGAATTTAATCTAAAGTCACAATTTTTCAAAACTGATGATGATTTTAAAGCCCTAAAAGTTGAATCTTGTGATTTAACCATTGATTTTGATGGCAAAATTTCATCTTTAATTTGTTGTTCCTCTAATCTAATCCTCTCAAGTTGAGCAACACCTAATCCTCTTTGTGGAACTCTTTTTTGCTTCAACTTTTTACTACCACTATTACTACTATTGTTATATTCTTCTATTGTCATTATTGCCTCAGCCATTAAAACCAAAAAAAAACAAAAAAAAAAACTATATTATATATATCTAAACACAAAATCCATCAAGAACAAAAAACAAGATTTTCTTGAAATACAGAGGATCTAAGAAAATCCCAATCTGTATATTAATGAGTGGATTTTAAAAAAATGAAAAAATTTCAGCAAGTTTGTAACTTTGATATGAAAATAGTAAAAAAA
The DNA here is from genome assembly GCA_022817965.1 of Solanum lycopersicoides. Classification (NCBI taxonomy): domain Eukaryota; kingdom Viridiplantae; phylum Streptophyta; class Magnoliopsida; order Solanales; family Solanaceae; genus Solanum; species Solanum lycopersicoides. The sequence goes on along the minus strand of CM040624.1, from coordinate 94,366,276 downwards.
AAGTAAGAGATTTTTGTGAAAATTATAGTGTTGTTGATTAGATGAGTAAAATATGAAAAAAAATAAAGACACTTAAAAAGAAGAGAGTTAAAAAGAAAATCTAAGAAAATTCAAATTTTAAAATGCAAATCTAAAGGAAGCTAAAAAAGTGGTCTTTCTCCCATTTTTTACTAACAAAAATATCGGCAAAATGGTCGTTCCACTCTTCATTTCTTTTTCCCTAGACCGACTCTCATGTACTCTTCTTTCTCCTTTGTTTTCTCCCTCTTGTTTTTTTTTTTTTTTTCGACACGTCAATATTTGACGGAGATTAAAAGTGTTATTTTTTTATAAATTTAAAATTTCGTAACATAAGTGATTATTTTAAGAGGAATTTTCGTATATAGCTATTGTTTTACCCTTGATCCTGAAATATAGTGATAGTATTTATTAAATGAAGTAGTAGTTTAATTTAAAAGGTAGCGAAATATATTGTATCTACGTGCAAGTAAAATACACTATATTTTCACTATAGTTAAGAGTAATATTTATAATTAAATCGCTTGAAATTGCATTAGGTCTCTTTTCAATTTATTTTTTCTTATTCATTATAGACTTTGAACGAGCTTTAAGAAATAATGATGATTTGATGCAATGTCATATTGATTAATGCGTAGTTACTTACAAATAAAATTGAAAACTATTTTTGAAATACTGAACAACTAAATGAGGTCGGTTGGACCAAAGTATGGGACCCTTTTATTGCATGCATGCAATCCAACAAGAAAATTTTAAATTAATAAAAAAAGATCATCATGACCTCAATCAATCTCCACATATATGTACCCAACAAATAAATAATAAAAATAACTCTTTAGTTGGATATCTTATTCTTTTTTCGTATATATATATACATGTACAATTTTATGTACGTTGTTCTTGACTTTTAAATTATTTGTTATGATGAAATATAAATTATTTGTAATTATTATTGTCATTCTTCTCAGAAATGATTGACGATTGCTATTTATAAATTTAAAATAAAATAGGAGTATCATCAAAAATCTAAAATTGGACGTGTAATTTCTACAAACACAACTTTAATTTACGTCATTATATTGAAACTGGTGTATACTGTATAGTCAACTAATTTGAAAAAGGTAAAAATGGTAAAAGTATATCCGTATTAATTTTACGTAACTATGACATGTATTTGAACATATACAATTATCATTAATCATGATTAACATTAATGTATATTTTTACTTTATTATTAGATCACATAACTTAGGTAGAGGACCAAAAATTCCCCTTTTTCGAATATTCTAAAAAGTAAAGTAAGTTAAAAAGCTAAAAGCGAAAGGTCCCGTAGCTCAGTTGGTTAGAGCATTGGTCTTATGAGCCGAAGGTCGCGGGTTCGAGCCCCGCCGGGACCAATAATGTTGATTAATTTTATTTTTGTTTTTCCGGTTCGGTTATTTTCTTCGACTTCTTGTTTCGATGATTATTACATTACCATTTTATATTGTTTTTATGAATACAATATTATGGAAACCATAATGTTGATTAATTTTATTTTGTTTTTCGGTACAATTATTTTCTTCGACTTCTTGTTTGGATGATTATTACCTACCATTTTATATTGTTTTGATGAATACAATATCATGAAATAGGTTGTCTTGTTTCTCGTTGTACATGATTGTTACATACAATTTATATTGTTTTGATGAATACAATGTTATGAAATATATTGTCTCATATTGTACCTCGAAACTAGGCGCTAATTATTAGTTACGTCTCTGAACTATTGAGATCTTTAAGAATATTTCCCTACTTGACTAACAAAATTTAGATATACCCAAGCCTACTCCCCTGAACAAATAAAATAAAATTATCAAATAATAATTAAAATACCAAATTGATTCTTGGGTTAAAATGGAATATTGGTAACAAAAAAAAAACTATAAGGTGTAAAATAAAAGAGAAAGGAATAATAATGGCATTGTTCTTTTATTTCAATTTTTGATGCTAACCACAAGAATCCTCAATTAAAACGAATCAAAAGATATCTTTTTTCTTGTCTGATTTGAAGCACTACAATATTATGTTCTGATGAATATTCACTCTTAAAGAAAATCTTGGATAGTGAGTGCCCTGATTAGGTAATATATTCCCTAGTCGAGTCAGGTTCAAGATCGAACCATTTATTATGATGTCAGAGTAAGATCCACCCAATTTTCTTATCGTGATATCAGGGTGATGTTGGAAGCCCAACATGTGAGATGGTAGTTTATTATTTTGAACAATACTCGTTTCATGAGCTAACTATTGAATTGAGCGAGAAAATACCTCATAGGTAGTGTCTAGCTCAATCGCTTTCGTCGATCAACACGACATTGTGGCTAAAGAGGGTCTAGGGATGTCTCAAAGTTAATCTCTCAATCATTTAACTTTCTTACAATAACTAACACTCTTAATGACAGACTAAAGAAGGTAACTTCTCTAGCTGTAAAAACTTAATAAGCCACATGCGGTCATGAATCCCTCGTCACTTAGCCAATGTCTCGTGTTTGACCTCAAAAAAATAATAAATCCCGATACGTAGTTTTCACCCCTTTAATGGGTTTTAAACAACACAAACCAAATCAAAATCGAGGCTCCAATACGAATACCACTGGTTCCTTGCTGTTAATGTGCCTATATTTGACATTTTCATCACTCCCATTAAACCTTTGTAGGTACAAGAAGTTAGATATATGGCAATGACAACACTATTGGTTGATGTCAACTTTGAAGTTCTTTTCACAAGATTTGCTTTTTATTTTCATTTAAACCTATAATGGCATAGAAGTCATCCCAAATGGGGTCTAGTAATAACACACTCAATACAAAACTGTAATATAGAAACAAAATACAGCAAGCTCCAACTCATGATACAACCATAAAGCATTGGTTCCTCTGTCATTTTAGTAGGCCATCCTAATTATAATGGTATTGAAACATAGCCACTACAATAAACTCTCCAATTAAATACTATTGGATGTCTACATGTTAAACATCAAAACAATGACGAAGCCAGAAATTTATGGACCTATATAAGGAAGTATACTTTTTCGATGAAAGGTGTTCAAGTGATCACATTTTAGTATATTTAGTGCCATTTATCTTTCTGTTTGACAGTACCAATCAGTCATAAAGAAGTGACAATAACTACTATGAGGCAATTGTCAACATCTTGATGTGTCTAACTAATATTTTCCCAAGGGAGTAAACTATAAACCCCAAAAAAAGGAAAAAGAAAACAAAGAGAGAACATCCCACTAGACAGTCTTTCATTAGGTGTACTGAGATTTGCAGGGCAGGGGGACCAAGAATTCATTGCCAAGTAGCCATACTTTGTTGTATATGTGTTTGGTAGTTCTTTCTATTGTTCAGCTTCTGCTTCATCTTTAATAGCAATTTGATTGGTTCTCTTCACTTTCTCAGTTTTATGAAGCCTAGCTCTTAGCCCCACTTAGTTCTTCTACCTTCCTACATTCATCTAGAATGATCATTTTCTTAACTTCATCATTGTGTGATCAACTATACCCCTGTGACTTGTGCTCAATGGGGCTATGACTATTGACTCTAATCATCACTTTGCTACCACAAACTATGTTGCTCGGAATCTCCTGCACTCATTGATATTTTTGAAGAGTCCAAGCAACATAGACCATAAACATGAGTGTCACCTTATGACACAAGTTATAAGACATTCTTTCAATTTCATTCAAGCATTATGTTGGCTTTAACTAGTAATAAGAATAAGAGCAACTAACTAGACAAAAGGAATCAAAACATACATAAAAATGTTAGATGAGACTTGAATGGCTGCCAAACCCTTCAATGATAGGTAATTAGGTAGATGAAGCTTTCAAGACTATATACTTATCTATAAAGGCTAGTCTAGCCAATATAGGTAACAGAAGTCACTAAAAAATAGTTTAAAGCTGAAGGTGGCATTCACATTTGACCACTCTCAAACACACCCTCAATCAACTCTACTGTTCATAGAAAATGACTTTCCTTTTAATACTCACAAATATCCTACAAGTGATAGGGTTGTTAAAAAGGCCATGTAATTTTTTTTCAATCCTTTTGAGGGCTTGAGGAAGTTGTTGAAACATGAACTGGTTTTATCAGAAAGTAGTAAAGCAACTATCAAACTAAAGAAAGGTCTCTATTTCAACATGAAAAATTGACCCTTTTATCTAAACAGCTGAAAACAATCACATTTTGTTTCAATCTATTTCACATTTTTAAAATAGGAAAGACAGCAATCAAACCAAATCAATGAAACAGTAATCGAATTCAGGAACTATTACTAAGAATGGCTTTCAAGACTTGAAAATATCTAACAAAACATTACCAATTCTAGGTTGAAAGTCTCCAAAATCATGAAATAAAGCAAACAGCAGCAATATGACAAGTAACACTCCTAATGTAGCTTGTTGAGCTAGAAAAGCTCAATTACACAAGAAGGGAAAATCAAGAACGGTGAATAACTAATAATATTAGACCGGATCGAAGAACCTGAAACAAGGATCAGGATTCTTTTCGACACGGTGTATGCCATTGAATCAGACTCTATAATGAACTCTCTCATTCTCCATCTCCAGGCTCTTTCACAGCATCACTTCTGTAAGTTCCAATTGCATTCAAGTAGAGCATATCCCTGCAAATTGAGCTCAATGCAACAATGAACAACGTTCCAAGAACATTTTAAGTAAAACAAGAAAATCAAAAGATTGATCAATTAGTAGAGTGAATACCTGTCAGGGACTGAGAAAGATCACATTTTTGGAGCTAATTCAATGGCGAGAATCAGAGGAAGCAGAGGATGGCTTATCGGAAATGCCATCGTGCTCCTCTTCTTCACCTTGGATTCGAGCAGGAATATGAAACCCAGAGAATCCGCCTACTTCAGAGGCAAATCCATAACCAGGAATTGTTGATGGATACATTGGAAAAACAGCTTGATGATGATGACTTTGATCACCTGAGGCAATTGCTATCGCTGACGGATCCATCCATGCTCGAACCGAAGATGTGTTACTGGACTGAAGGGGTCCCCTCTGAGAAAATAACTGATTTTGACCGAATAGCTGCTGCAGCAGCGCCGGTGCTGGTGGCGAATTGAACAAGTACCCACCAGGTCCTGTTACTGCTCCACCACTACCACCAGGGCCAATTTCTCTACTGTCACTCCAAGAACCAAGTCTCTGATGCATAGACCAGCCAGAGGTGTCAAAACCAAGTGGGGTGTTTCCTGTAAAGTGGGCTGGTGCTTGAACCTGCACTTGCTCCTGTTCCCTATGGTTAGTTTGGTTATGGTGTTGAGCTTGCTGGTTTTGATGGTGAAGCAAAATAGGATCTTGAAACTGTAAAGAGAGACTCAAATCTTGGTTCTGGCTATTGGCTCTTGATAACATATGGGGTTCTTGGAAGCTATGGAACTGCATAGCTGAAGAGTTAGCTGAAGTTGAAGAACCCATTGGGAAAAAGGACTTGATAGTATCAGCAATAGCATCAGATTCTAAAGATGGAGGCAGAAAGCTAGCAGTATTACTTTCCATTGCTCTTTTACTTGAAGGGCCAGCAACATTATCAAACAAACCAACATTTCCTTGTTGAAATGCAAAGTTGTTATCTTCTTGCTGTTTTTGAGCCTGTTCCTGTTCAAGATTAGCAGCAGCAGATGCAGTACCAATTGTAGGTTTCCAGGCAGGTAACTCAGCTAGCTCATCAATGGCAGGTTTTGCCTGTTTGATAAGCCAATCCACAGCTTTACTAGGTCTATCATAACCAAGGCGGTCTTGAACATCGTAAAACTGAATAGCAGTATGAGCAGAGAGACGCACACGGCGATCTCTGGGGCCTTTGGCTGTGCAAACCTTGCTGTGGCGGTCTTTCCGCCCAATAGACCTCACAATGTGACCTCCTTCAACTTCTACAATCTCTCCTACAGTATTCCTTATACCCAATCTTGACGTTTCTGCCATTTTCCCACGCAATGCTGCATGTTCGACGTTTTGCCCCAATGAAGACGAACAAGGCAAATACGAACGTTTCTTCGGTGGTGGCTGTGGTGGAAGTAATGGTTGTGAATCTAACCTTCCATAAATCAAGTGATGTTGATTGAAAAATGGCTGTTGTTGTTGTTGTTGTTGAGGATGAAGATAAAGCTGAGGTTCGTTTTCTGATTGTTCTTGATTTTCTTCTTCTTCTTTGCCAACTGAATCTTGATTTTGATTTTGATTTTGATTGAGATGATAATGTTGCTGCTGATTCCTCTGAGGATCCAGACTCAAACCCTTGTTCTCCTTTTTTCTTTCCAGTTTTTGATTGATTACACTTGTTGTTCCTCCTCTTCTGCACTCTTCTTCTGTATCTTGCACCACTCTGAAATCTCAAACTCTCTGCCATTCAAATTCTCAAATTCCATAACTTTATCAAACAAATACGCCTAACCCATCACTCCCTCTCTCATTTAACAATTCTAGTTATTTGATTATTAATATTAATACACACAAGAAAAAAATAGAATGAAGATGAGAGTTGCAGACCAAATCAACAAGGATTCCTTACAGGATAAAAGAGCAAAAAATATATATAAACCAGCCTTGTTAAGATGCTACTGTTTTGGTACTGTGTTGTTTTTGTCAGTTATAAGATTAAAGGTCTTTGTAACCTCATCATCACTGCCATCTCTTTCTCTCTCTGTGTACTGTACTGTTGCAGCTACTGCTGCTGCTGCTGCTGCTAACCCTTGTGGTATTTTTTTTCCCCACTTTTGTACTGCCCAAAAAGCACATATATCACCAATCCAAACACTCTTTTTTTAACCTTTTGTCATTCAAACATAACCAACTTGGTTCAATTTTAACCCCCCTTTCATTTCTTTCTAGTTCTTGATATCCCAATTTTATTCATATTTTAACGCGTAATATATAAATGTATATTTTATCTTAATTTATTTGATATTTATATTTTTTTAACTTTGAGCATGCACGAACGGACGAACGAAGCGTTGTTTGATGCCCCACTTGTTAATATTGTCCAAAGGCTTTTTTTTTTCCCTCTTTTTGTAACTTCTTAGTTACATGTTACAACCATTTGGTTACTTGCCTCAAATTGACCTTTAAATTTTACTTTTCTTTTTGTTGATGAAAGTGACATATTACAGCTTTTTTCTGTTTTCTCTAGATCACACCTTTTCTTTTCTCTCTTTATCTTTCTGAGTTGTCTTTTAATAAATCTTGATTAATTTAGATTTATATTATGTAGAAGATTAGTTAACGTTATATCAAATCATATGTTAGTTTGATTAATTCTATAGTCTCATCTACTACGCTATATTCGTTAGTTGTGACCTCTCTCTTTCTTTATTTGATTCACTTCAATGAAACAACACTATATTTTCCTCAAATTGCATTCTCTTTAAACTCACCATTTTTTTCCTTTTGTCTTTTTATTATATACTTTTATTTTATTTTTGGACTATATAATTTACACTGCATGTCCTTGTGTCTAGTTGCTCTCCACTAATAAGTCAATAAATTGCTTATCCGTTCATTTATTTACTATCCAAAGTACAATAACTCTCATTATCTAAAGGGAGCGTTTGAATATGAATTGAGTGATATTTTTTATCAAATAATATTTATAAATAAGTAAAAAAAGTATTTAAAAGTTGAAATTTATTAAGTCGTAATTTGAATATGTGAATAGAAAATATATATATTTGTGGTGCTATAGTGAGAAAGTGTAAACGGTTATATATAAATATAGTGGAAATAAGAAGAGACGAGTCAAGTCGAAAACATATTAGGAAGAGATATTAAACAAACTCCCTGTCATAGTAATTATTTTTTATAAACTATGATAAAGAATTTGAGATATATTTTTTTTTTTTGAGAATATGAATTTACGATCAAGGATTTTAAAGAGGTGAAAATGAAAAGAGAATCAAATCGAAAAAAAAATATATTAGGAAGAGCTCATTAAACTATCTCCTTACCTTAGTATCCTTACAAACGTAAAGATAAGGTTCGATATTTTATTCTTTCCAACTTCAATTATAGAATGAGATTAACTTATATCTACTGACAGGTGGACAAAATAAATTACATCATTAGTTCATTTTTAAAAATACTTATTTTTTAAAAGAGATTAACTTATATTCACTGACGGTGGATAAAAAAAATTACACAATCAGCTCATTTTTAGAAATACTATTTCTTTTAATTTAATTATCATATTTTTATATTTAAAGATTAATGATTCTTTTAGCTTCTCTTTTTTTTTTAAGACGCTCTATAAATTTAAGATTGTTTTAAAATAACGTTCAAATATTTTTTATACCATCGACTTTGAGTATTACTTAAATAAATTGGAATACATATGAATGTATATGGATCAAAGTTTTTTTCCAATTAATATTAGTATTGTCGATAAAATGAACTAATAAGAGAAAAGTTGAAGCAATGGAAGCATCTATCCAAAAACTTTTTCATGTTAGAAAGAAGACTTAATAAGTTATGAATAAATTTTTTATGAAATCAATTAGTCGAGATTTTTTAAAAAAAAAAAGTAAAAAGTTAACATTGATGATTGTCTCAAATTGCTTCAATGGTGTTGATTGGAAATGAGGCAAAAATAATGAGTACAAGAAAACACTGCAAAAAATCTTCTTATCTTTGGCAACCAATAAGAATCCTAAATAAACTCGTACAATTAATTTCGAGTTTAAGTTATCATATAATACTTTTATTATTATTATTATTTAAATATTAATAATAAGTGATATATTTTAAAAAGAGATTAACTTATATCTACTGATAGTGGACAAAACAAATTCTATCACAAATGTACAATATTTTTGTTGTATCTTGAGATATTATATTTGTTTTTTTTTAAAAAAATATGATAAATAATCTGAAATAAAAGGAATATTTATATTTTTTTGGGAATAGATTTGAAAAGGAAAAGACCAAAAAAAAAAAGGTAAAAAGATAAAGGCATAGATATTGTCAAAAAAAAATCTTGGTGAAGGTGAGGAAGCATTACTGTTCCCTATAAATCCATGTCTGCCTAATTGCAGTCACACTGCCCATAACACTTACTCTAAACTCTCATTTAGGAGACAAAAATCACCCTCTAAAAATATCATTTTTTAAATTAATTTCTTATCTTTTTTTAAAAAAAAAAAATTAATATTATGGACTTGTGGTCTTTTTTATATTGGACAAGACAAACATTCTTACAACAATTCACCAGTCCAACTTAAACAATTACTACTACCTAATATAAAAATACGATAATAATATATTCAGTAAAATTCAATTAAGCAAATGTTTTTCTTTTGGAAGAAGCTTTAGGATAGCTTGTAGCATTATCACCTTTGTCATTTGTTTCTATATTTGGGTGAGCATTTTGTGTGCTGTAACGATATTTATACTAATCTATAAATCACACTAAACAAACTGTATATACCAGGTTCGAGTCACGAGACATTTAACGTTTGAATCATGTTGTCATGAGAGAACAAGACCCATTGAAAGCACTAAGCAAGATTAGCAAACTCGGATAGTAAAATGATAGAGAAATATAAGATCAATCCGACTAAGGACAATGAATAATATCAAACCAATTATAGAAATATAGATCAAAACATGCTTAATATCAATGAACAACAACCAAGCCCTTTTAAAAAATGAAGACTATAATATGTATATTAAAATTAAATATAAAAATATATCTTTTTTTTAATACTCAAAAAAAATATGTATTCTTTTTTCCACTTCTCACGCGTAAGGGAAAAAAAATATATGCTATTCTTTACTGACAAACTTTTTTAAAATCCAGTGCAAATGTGCAATACTTTATTATATGTTAAGATTTTGTAATATTTTATACTTTTATTTTAACCCTTTATTATGTATTATATTTATTATATTATATGTAGACACACTAGTGCATCTTGAAGCTTCATCCTTAATAAGCTTGATATGATACGAATTTGAATTAGTTAGATACTATAAAAGAATATCGAATGAAAACTAAAAAGCATAACGGATTAATATTATGATCTTTGAATTGTTTTGTGTGTTCTTATTAGTGGACCAATTTTTTGAGTTATAATATAGGGAAAATGGTCAAAAATATCCTTTAACTTTGATTTATTATTTAAATTTATTCTCGTCGTTAAAATAAAGTTAATTTTACCCCTCGCCTTTAAAATAAAGTTAATTTTACCCCTCATGTTACTAATTTCACCAAATTTACCCCTCATTAGACGGATTGACCCGAATTTTAAAAATAAAACCCGATTCCTTATTTTAACCCATTAACCCGATCACATTTAAAATAACCCGACCCCATTCTCCCAAATCTCCTATACCCATTTACCCATTCTCCCAAATCTCCATTAAACATGTCAAAGAGGTAAATTCGGGTCAATTTGGGTCAATTCATCTAATGAGGGATAAATTTGGTGAAATTAGTAACGGAAGGGGTAAAATTAACTTTATTTTAACAGCTAAGGATAAAATTAACTTTATTTTAACGGCGAGACTAAATTTAAACAATGAATCAAAGTTGGAGAATATTTTTGACTCTTTTTCCTATAATATATAGTACGTAGACTAATATTGAAGAAGACTAGACATTGAGGTACTATACTATAACTACAATACAACATGCTAGCTAAGGAGTTAGAAGGATAAAATGACAAGTATAGGCAAAATCATTAATGAATTTTTTGCCATTTTTTTGAATGAATAATCAAGCTAGTACACATGCAAATTAAATGAGGAATCACCATTCAAATTGAACAAACAAAAAAATCAAAAAATTAGTAATGTAAACTTATGAAAATCTTGTGTGTCATATTCAAATTAAAAATTTATGAAAATTTCTGATCATTTGTGTTATTATGCTTAAATTTAGTTTGTATATATAAATATATGAAATAATCCATTATACTTAAAATTTAAGACTTATAAATTTGATTCAATAGGATCGAACTCATAATTTCATATGTGTATGCGCGCAGGGTCCAACTAATTCTGCGCGCATGCAATGTGTGATAGAAGTACTAAATAGCAGCAAATATTGTCAAGTGTATAGGCTCCCCTGCGTCATTGTCGTGTGCTGTGTGGGACTATGACACACACATGTTAATTAACTTTGGTTAAAAAAAAATTCAAACTTTCAAACATCTCACTTTTTTGCCTCAAAGAATGGAATCATTTCTTTTTTCATACTCTATTATCAGATTAAATTTAAATTTATATTAAAAAAATTATATGATATTGTGTGGTGAACTACTTTCTAATACGGGTGATCTCATTACAACGCTCGATTCTAAAACGTATGAATAAGAATTAAGGAGTATTTATATCACTCCAGGACTACAGATTTTCTCGTGTATTTACAAGACGATTAAATTTGAATTTGTACGAGAAACTCACATGAGATTGTGTGATAAAATACTTTTTGATAGAGGTGATTATTTTAAATGCTCAACTCTGAAACATTTGAATATAAGAATTAAAGAGTGCTTATCATTCTACAACATAACCTTTTTCGTACATTTTGTGATGCTATCTTCTTCTTCTTCTTCTTTTCATCTGATCAAAATATGTGTTTTGTATTTATATGGATTTAACTAAATTTAAATTCATACCAGAAAATCATATGAATTTATTTCAATTCAATGCTTACTACTGTATAAGAACTAATGAGTACTTTCTATTCCACGACCCTCGGTGCATTTATGATGCCTCCCCTTACACAACCTGGACTCAATAACTAGTCCCATTATATTCCTTAATGTATGAAATTAGTATGGTGCAATTAGTGAGTTTTGAGTGGAACAGCTAGCTACCATGTGACTTACCCTTACTTGATATTCACTCCTTTAAATAGGAAAATGACATTTATAGTGGGGTTTTTTATTCAACAACTTTGATGTATGACTTCTACTTTTCAACTTAACTCTTGGATCCATCTAAGGTAAATGTAGTTACAAGAATGGATATGTGTTTGGAACCAAAGAATAAAATGTTTTTTCTAATAAGTTAGAATGTGTTTAGTCACAATTTTATATTTTCTCGAATGACTAGATAATATGTTTGACATTGATTAATATTAGACTGAGTGTGTTTGATGATGCAATAGTATAAATTTCTAATTTGAATGTTAAATTTATACTCTCAACAATTCCGAAGGATGGTAACTTTTTCGATGAGTTATGATTGTTTTTTAAAAGGATTATAACTTTTTTGATAAGACACAATAAATACATGTTCGCAATATATTCTTTATTAGCTATATAGATAGAGGGATTTCCTCTAAGTTTTCTACTTTTCTTCTTCTTTAGAAAAACTCTAGTGTGTCTTGTACACGTTGAATGAGTTTGAAGTTTATCGAAATTTGATGTATCACTATTCTTCTTTAATATACATGTGAAGAAATTGATATTTTGACGCAATTGTTAATTAATCTTAAATATATACATGCAACACACTTATCACTATAAGAAAACTGTGAATTACGTGGGGATTTTTCTGGATATTAATATGAAAATTTATATAAAACTTATTTTTCTATAAATTTTTATACTATTTTTTAGGAAAATTCTCATATAATTTACACTTTTCTCGTATTTCACAAGTATAAGAGCCAATGAGGTCGTCAGTGCTGACCAAATCAAACACTTTATACTTTTTTTTTTCTTTGCCTTTAGACGTAGACATCCTTTGAACCATTATTTGTGACAATATGAAATCTATAAGTCACACTCACTTTGTTATTTGCAATCACTCTCTAAGATATAACCATCTTCCTTTTTTTTCTTCTTTTTTTTTACTTTGAATTTTGAAAATTTTTAGTTAGATCGAGAAAAATCTAAAGATTAATCAGCTTATATGGTGGAGCGGTAATTCAAATATTTTTTCATTCATCATAGATTTTAGATTTGACTCTCACGTATCGAGACTCGGAAATCATCTTTTGGTAGAAAATGTAAATGGTATCTCTCGTGCAAATATCGAATATTGAGTAAAAAGTCAAAGAAAATTCTAATGACTTTTGTTTCCCCCTAGTGGTTAATGGAACAGCCACTTTGAATTTGTCTTCTGAAAAATGGTCCATTGCAATTAACGTTTTAATGTGCATGCCAAGCATTGAAATAACTTTTTACAAAAAATGACAAAATTAAAGGAATCTTAAATGTTATGATTAGCTTGTTTATTAGATAGCTAAATAAGTTATTCGATATTTGTGTTGACGAGAGATACACATACTTTTTACGATGAAATGATTGAAATGCATGTAGCGTGTAAGCTGGACTAAGCATCATTATTATAAAAAAGAAAAAGGTTTTTTTTTCCTCTAGCACATGCTTGGTACTTCCTTCAACAAAAATCATTTGTTATTTGTCGGTATCAAAAGTTAGTTTGATCGATAACCATCAAAATTTAGTGAAAAAGCGAAAGAAGTATGTCAAAATTAAACAAAAATACAATATATTTACATGTCAACTTTTATTTGGAGTATACCATAAGGAAAAAGAATATTACTTTAAAAAAATTATCGTTCAAAGTTTATGCAGTTTGATTCTCGTAAAAGCAAGAAAGTTATTTAAGACAAAATGAAAAGAGTTTGCTTAATGAATTGGGCTTATGGGCCTCAAATTATAAAGTAGTTCAATTTCAATCACAAGGGTTACGTGGGCTTTAAACATTAAGGCACTTTGCAGGTCTTGTGTATATTACTTACTTTCATTTTTTTTAATGAAATTACACCATAATCTTGAAAATAGATGTTCTTGAATTTTCGACCCATCTTATTTTATAGGCAAACATTCATTGGGAAATAATACTATTTGACTAGTTTAAAATTTTAATATTATGTATATTATATGTTGACTTTGCTTATTCTTTTTAGGTGTATTATATTTTTTTATTTTGATCTTTCTTGATAGAATTTTTGGCTGCTTCACCGTGATAATGTATTTCGTATTTGGTGGATGATGTTGAGAAAATAAAATTACATGATTGGGAAATTTAAATAAATTCAAAACTTGTTTAATTTAAAGTTTTGCAAGTGGGACCCATTCATCGGGAAATAATACTATTTGACTAGTTTAAAATTTTAATATTATGTATATTATATGTTGACTCTGCTTATTTTTTTTTTAGGTGTATTATATTCTTTTGTTTTGACCTTTCTTGATAGAATTTCTAGCTGCTTCACCGTGAGAGTGTATTTCGTATTTGGTGGATGATGCTGAGAAAATGAAATTACATGATTGGGAAATCTAAATAAATTCATGAACGAAAATAGGTTATAAGAAGACGGTTCATCCAAACGCTTCGTTAAAACATTACAATGCAGAAGTTAAAAGTTATTTGTTGTTATATATATATATATATATATATATATATATATATATATATATATATATAACTAAGTGGGGAAAGGTATTTATAACTAGATATTGAGATATTATACCTTATAATAAGATTATGAACATAAACATATATTTAGATAAATCACAAAGATATACATAATAAACATATAATAAGGACTTGTTTACTTAAAAATTTTAAAAAGTAAAGACATGAGCTTTTAAAATTATTATCCACAACTAATAAGTTAAATCTCAATCACATCAAGATCACTATCACTATTATGAGGGGAATTGCAAATGTCCACTTCCAATATATTTAGGAACATAATTGGTCTTTTTTTTTAAAAAATAAAAAGATATATATTTAAATCTCTTTTTTTTTTACTTCCTTTTTTCATGAATAATGAGCCCCTCTCTCTCTCTTACATATTCCCATCTCTGGAAGGATCAAAGTCGATAACGTTACAATGAGTTTAATATGTGTTACTTGAACTCAACATGTTTATATCCATAATCAACCTCTAACCCTAATGATGTTTAGGGTCTGGTCCACCAGGACTAAGTCGGTGGACATTATACTTAATTGAACGTGCTTTAAGTAATCGTTCTCTTAAAATATCTCGAGCAATCTCCATCATTGTCTCCTTCCTCTTCCCCGAAAACGCCTCTAGAGGGCGACTTTCGGAGCATAAACATGAAAGCAAGATAACAAAGAAACAAAACCAAAATTTAAAACTTGCCATTTTTTTTTGAGTTTGGAAGAATGAGGTTTGCAAAATATAATACCAAGTTAATTAAGTTGCATGTAATGTGTGGAGGGTTAAGTGCTTAAATGGTTTGGTTTATATAGAAATTAGTTGTACTAATTTTAACTAATATTTTAATTGTAGGACGGCGCAATTAAGACACAAGTGTTTAAACAAGAACTAATTAATATACATTATTAGGTGATGCACAAACTCGAAAAAATTAAGTCTTGAAAATATTTTAATGACAAAGTGATGTGGAAAACTTGTAATTAAAGTGTCACTAAAAAATTATGTTAGGTCATTCGATTTATGGTATAGGGTATCTTTTATTAAATTAGAAATTATGTTATATACTTTTTATTTTAAGTGATATCAATTAATTCAAAAATTATCGAAATAACTTAAATTGCGAACTAAATTATTATTCGTGCTAAATGTGAATATTCTTAATTCTACTATGAAGTGTATACTAGTGCTAGTGTCTTCAGTGAAATAAAAGACTTTGATCTCTATCAAAATTGAGTATTTGGATCATATTTATAATAAGTTTATGATTATCGAACAAATTTAGTGTAGGACATACTTTATATACACCACTAATATAGACGCTTGTTAAGGATTCGACAACTTCACAGCATTTCATCATTCATTTTAAACAGAATTCATTCCGAGACACACGACTAATTCAACACGTCTGATTTCTTTTTGTGAATAATTGAATGATAATGAATAAGAAAATTTATCTTTATGTTAAGTAAGATGAATTTAAACTCAAAATTTATTAGACATTTATAAAAGTAAGTATCATAAATAAAATACTTTTGATTATTTAATCATATGATATTTAAACCGACATGCATTTTTTATAGACCTTTTCGTGGATTGTAAATTCTATGCGGCAATTCTTTTAGTGCCGCCTTTGGAACCCTAAGTCATAATTAATCATAATTAATTTGCATTAATGCTATTGTGGTCCAGAGTTAACGTTAAATGCAGATTTAAAACTTTTAATTAATAAATGTATACCTTAATGTAAACTTAAATTATAACTCTAAAGTACGGAATTATACAAATATTAATTTAATTTAATTATATTAATATATAGTTCAAACATATAGCATTAATTGGGGTGATACCATAGCATGCTACATAAGCTAATTTAGCGTGTAACAAAAATAACTTTTACTCATAGCTTAATTATTATAATTAATTTACTTATTATGATGATCGCTTCAAACATATATTTCATTTATAATTTAACCTAAAAGTATTGGAGTGTGATACACCTCATATTGACATATTACATATTTGATCCATAGTATAAAAAAAACATTTCTCGCACCGGTCATCATCGATAATATATAATTAGTAATTTCATAAGTAGAATCTAAAAAAATAAATTTGTATGCAATGTTGCTTTTATCTAATGAAGATAAAGAAATTATTTTTTATAGACTCTCGATTCAAATAACACATTTTGTCAAAGAGGGGATGATTAATGACTAATTAATTAGTCATATGAAATAAAGTAATATGTGTGTGCCAAGTCATGAAGATTTGGATTCTAGTTGTTGGTGATGTGGGGAAGCTTCAAGTATTGGCTTTGAGTAAATCAAAATTTCATATTAGTTAGTTGTCTTTGGCTCTTTTTCATCTCTTTTTCTTTTTCAATTAATAAGATTGATTTTTAGATCGCGTTTGATATTTAAAAAAAATATTTTTCGTAAAATATAAATTAACATACTAGTAGGTGGGGTGGGATATGGCGTAGGGTGGTGTAGATGGGCCTATACAATTAATATGAAATATCGCTTGTGGAAAAAAAAATATTTTTCTATAGATATTATTTTCCAATTTAATTATTAGACTTAACACGAAAAATTGATACTAATGGCTTTACATAAAAAAACCAGACAAATTAAGAATATATTCAACTAATCCAACTTTGGACTGTAAATATACACTATCAAAAAATTATATACAAAGAGAACTTTAATATATCCAGTAGCAACATATTCATTTATAATATTGAAATAATTAATAATGCCTATTTTTGGTAGTGGATTTTGTATTTTTTTTTACTTTATAATTTTTATGCTAGCCTGACCAAACCTATTTTGGTATATCCAGTAACATCACATTTATTTATTATTAATTACTAATCATCACTTTCATTCTTACAAGAATTTTTAACTTTAATGATGTGTTTGTGATGCAAGAGGAAAATGAATACTAAATTATAAACTAAGAACAAGAAAAGAGAAAGATAGATCAACAAAATATACAAAAATAATTGCATATTATAACTTTTAGATAGCTAAAGTTTTTAATTACTAGTCCTATTTTATATGAGTTATTTTGATTTGACACAAAGTTTAAGAAAGGAAAGAAACTTTTGAAACTCTTGTTCTATAATAATTGATAAATATTTGTGCGACTACAAGTATGTGTTTGGCCATGTGATACCATATGACGATATGATATCATGAGATGAAATCAGCGTTTGGACATGCGATTTTACGCTGATTTCATCTCATGATGCGGTATCGTGAGATGTGATACCATATTCTCCAAAAAACATGATATGAAATCATATGGAAATACCATATCATAATTTGAGTTATTTTAATAACAAAATTGATCCATAAGTTTATATTTTGTTAAAATAACCCCACATTTGTATCTACTAATCATTTGTTTCACATGTAAATAAAATTTATAATCACATCATTACTTTTTGAAATTTATTATTCTCCTGACATAAAATTTATTATTCTCACAAACATATAATCACTTTAACTCACACTTCACGATTGTTGAGTAATAAAATCTTGAAGAGCCCGTGAAAAGTGTTTCATTTTTACTCAAATATATAGATGAAACAATTATTTAAGTGGAGAACAAATAACTTTATAATAATTTATTATATGATTTTATTAAATTATTTGATAATATTGAATAAACAATTGAATGCTATTTTAATAGTTTTAAAACTTATGGGATTTTTATATTTATGAGAAAATATACAACATCAAAATTCCATATCGCATGTCCAAACAAAACTTCAATTTCATCTCATGATTTCATATCATGATACCATATCACATGATCAAACGGGTCCTAAGTAACTTCACTAATAGTTAACTAAATATTTTAAAGTTAAATTATTACTTAATATCAAAATATTTCATTCTTTTTAGAACGTAAGCAAAACACCTAATATGATCGATCTCCAAATACTACAAGGTAGTTTTTTCTGATACTTCTATTAAAAAAGTCATTTTCTTAATATTTAAAAAACTTATTTTTAAATTTTCTTTTATTGTATTCAATACATTTTGACTAATTAAACTAGACGAACCAATTTATTATGATAACAATAATACTCCATTTTTATACTCCAATTAGTTAGATGGATAAATGGTCATTGCTTTATCAAAAGGTTAAAGGATTTCATTAATTAGTACAAACTATATATTTTATTAGTTTAATGGTCGGTGTATTCAATCATTTGCTTAACCGACTAATTCCAAATTAGCATTCGAAGATGCTAATTAAACGATAAAGATAATTAATTAATTGTTTAAGGAACTTTTAAAACCATTATGGATTTTTATAATTCTTGTAAAAATTTGTATGTTTTCTGTTAAAGTTATAAATATTTTTTATTTCTTTTTTCAAAAATGATTCCACTAGTTTTAACAAACAGACAATTGTTCTCCTAACGAAAATGACTCACCAAAACCAAAAAGTGTTAATTTTTTAATTAATTAGAATTTGGTCAACCTTAGTGCCACCCCATCTTTCGGTTTATATATTAATATAATTATTTATACATATAAAGTTATCCATATATTATGTTTGACCAAAACATCCAATTTTTTATTTTTTTAATTTTTTTAATTTTTTTTTTACAAATAAGTGTGAATGAATTTGACTTTAATAAGGAAGTGTGGTACATTAGAGTAAAATATTTATTAGGGCAACTTTCACATATAATAAACAAAAATATCATATTTGTATGCTATAGCAAATTTTGCACAATTGCGCTTTATAACAAACATATAAATGTATAATTCGCTATATATATACAATTGTATGATTCGCTGGCCTATTTCGCTGTAATATCTGTATAAAATTTGCATTTGTATACAATTGAATCGAAGTAAAATGTTTGTATATTGTATAATTATAAGTGTATATGAAGAAGAAATATATTTTTGCATGTGTATATACAATTTTCTCTCGCTTTATACAAAACAGAAACACAATTTATACACTTCTGTTCTACAAAGCGAGAGAGGCGAGCAGAGGGAGAGTGACGAGCGAGAGTTTAGGGAGAGCTGACAAACATTTTCTATGGGGCATAATTAAATCAAACAGTAGCTACTCCATTTATTTTAGATTATTAGTTTGCTATTCTGTACAATTATCCCTATTTATTATGCTCTAATTAAGTACAATTTATTGAAGAAAACAACTTATTTACGTTAGTATGAGGAAAGGAATAAGATTATGGACAAATCATTACCTTTCGATCTTATTTATAGAATTACACGAAGTGTAACTGTTATGTTGCAACCTAGAGTTCAGTTGACTAACATTTTATAGGGATAGGATTGCACGCATAATTCTTATTGGAGAAGGGTGGTTATGGTGATAAATATTTATTTATCCTTAATCAGGGGTCTTAGATTCAAATTTTCTTAGGTACATAGTCGTCTTTGTTGGAAAGCGTTCTTCCCACACGATCCGTATTTAGTCGGACCAACACCAGATAAGAAACAAAAAAACAAATCGAACCTAAGAAAATGACTTAGTACCCAAGATCCATTTTATGAAATCAAATAATCAATCAACATTTCTTGAATTTTACTTATTGAGGGATAATATATATATATATATAACCTTATAATATTAAAGTTAAGCACTTAATGTTGCTTTAAGATTATTGCTTCAAGTGGAAAACAAATGCAGCCTAGATACTAGCTAGTCAAATGAAGAATAAGATTATTGTAAGAAAAATGCTAATTAATTAAGCTACCCCCCCCCCCTAATTTCATTATAATGTGGATTGTGGAGGGTCTTTATTTAAGATTATAATTTCTATGAGACATTAATGTGTTAATGACATAAGTCATAACTAATAATTCTTGTCAAGATGATCTTCTAAGTAATATAAAAGTACCAAGTTGCCTTCTTTTTTAATTTTTAAATTTGTCATTAAAGATTCTATGGAGCACTTTGTGTTGTATTATTATTTTAGATGTTTTGTTTTGCATGAAAAAAAATTAAGATTTAGCAAAATCTTGAATAAAAAAAAGAAATATATAATAAATAAAAAAGAAAAGCCCACCATTATATTAAACTTCAAAGGTGGCATTTAGCCTGTCCAGCAGATCATGGATTGCAAAAACAGCTAATGAAAACCTTATCCCATGCATATAGTCCATAGAGAGTGAGAATGAGTGAGAGATGACATAATGAGTGAGGTATCCATTTCATTTTTTTCATGATTGATTGGTTAAAATGTGTTGAAAAACATTTTTTTTCGAAAAAACAATTTTTGTAATGATAGAACTAAAGTAGGAAAAACGAGTTCTAGAAATAGCTTGCATGCTCATTGTCTAATCTTCGCCCCATAGCTGAATCGAAATATACAAATGAAGGATTCATTTGTATACCGAAATATATAAATGCAGGAACCATTTGTATAGCGAAATGCACAAATGCAGGACCCATTTGTATATCAAAATATACAAATAGAACGAAATATACAAATGCTGGATGTATTTGCATACCGAAATATATAAATGAAGGACCTAGTTGTATAGCAAAATATACAAATAGACCGAAATATACAAATGTTGGACCTATTTGCATACCGAAATATACAAATGAAGGACCCAGTTGTATACCAAAATATACAAATAGACCGATATATATAAATGATGGACCTATTTGCATACCAAAATATACAAATGCAGGACCCAGTTGTATGCCAAATATACAAATAGACCCAAATACATTATACCGAAATATACAAATTAATAGCCATGTCAAACATAAAGTTTGCTATGAAGCACATTTATACTAACTATAACTATAGCATACAAATATGATTTTTATGTTTGCTACTAAAAATAAAATGTCAATTAACCATGAACACACATATATAGAGGGAGGGGGGGGGGGTTACAAGGTAAGTAATCGAGCTCTCATAAATAAAATAAAAAATTGAAAATTCAATTAGTTAATCAACTGAGTTATTAAGATTTTCCTAATTCAATAATAACCACTTTAAAAGTTTTTTCTATCCTTCCCTACAAGTTTCCATCATTTTTTCTCTATTGGTGACTCGAGTCACTCGACAAATTAAAGACAAGAGACCCTTAGCATCCGAGCAACCCCTTTTATCGTAAACATATATGATTACAACTTATAACGAGGTCTAGAAAAATAAGTAATGTAATTCTTATTAGATCTTTACTTCTAGGTTCATTAAACTTCTTATGAATAGGAACTTTCAGTTATCTTGGTAGAAATTTGATCTCTCAATTTTCACCTAAATAAATCTTCCTCTTTCACAAGAAATCGTGATATTTTTGTGTGGGATTTAGGTATGATATTTTTGTATTTTAAAAATTCTATTTATTAAAATTTCTGACTTCATTAACGATTAGACTCGATTGTTTCTACTAATTTCAGAATATAAAAATGATGTTGGGCCTGGGCCTGGACCTGGGCTTTGCTGGATCAAGATATGATTTCTTTCACATTGCAATTCCATCAAACTTCTTTTTAAAGTACAAGTAGAATGAAGAAATAAAAAGAAGCATATACATAACTTTTTATTTTTTTTATAAAATATAGATTATTTTCGCGATGAGTTTCGTTAGGGGAAAAAACTTGACCTTAGTTGATATTTGAACCTTGCACCTAAATAAATAAATAAAAAGTTATAATCGTTAGATTGTACCTTCATTATAAAAAGTAGCTAAATTCACATATATCTTATTTTATTTTAATAAACTATAATAACGAAGTAAAAGTTACTACTAGCAAGGATATAAAACTATATAAAATTTCATATATCGACTCAATCTAAAATAATTAAGTACTTTTGTTTTTACTAATCATAGGTAAGAAATTCAAGTTCACTTATTGACATCTTTACTACAAATTCCAAATACTAAATTTTTAACATCTTGATCCATTAGTTAGCTATATAAATTAGAAACATTAATGACTTAATCTAGTTTAAAGGGATAAATCCTCATGTAAACTAAAACATAAGTATTTTATTGAATAGCACTTGCTAACCAATTATCGATTTTGTCTTTAAAAAATACTTATTATCTTGGAACTTTAATTGAATAAGTATAATAATGTTAAGACATTGACTATTTTTTTTTAATTATAGAAGCTAAAAAGTAATTATTTTGTATATAGCTTTGAATGATCGATTATTCGAAACCTATTCTTATTATAAGAAAATTATGAATTATATAAAAAAAAATCTGGAGATTAATATGAAAAATCGCATCAAATTTATTTTTCTATAAATTTTCATATTAATTATTAAGAAAATTCTCATATATTTTACACTTTTCTAATAGAATATATCAAATATCCAATAAAATAGTCAAAATATACCAAATTGATAAGACGTCACTATTAATAAAAAAAAATAAAAAATTTAAAACTTTTTTAGATTATGATAATGCACATGACTAAAGTCTATTTGGAGCC
The DNA here is from genome assembly GCA_022817965.1 of Solanum lycopersicoides. NCBI lineage: Eukaryota > Viridiplantae > Streptophyta > Magnoliopsida > Solanales > Solanaceae > Solanum > Solanum lycopersicoides. The sequence continues at coordinate 94,343,338 of CM040624.1, read as the reverse complement.
GACATTTAGGTTATCAAATACAATATGCCAACGACTTCTTTGATTTGAATGGCTATTGATCACATTTTTTTTTTCATTTGATGTTTTCTACATAGTTTTATTTGAGGTGTCGATTGTAATATATTTTTTTTATATTTTTTATATATAGAATTTGAATTGAATTTTTTTTATTAAAAATAAAATAGTTTTATCGTCCGTTCACAATCATATTGATGATTAATTTATCACTATTTTAGGGCTCTAATGCCGTATATTCTCTCCATTATTTTTATTCATTTAATATATCAAAATTGTACATTTTACAGAAATCACACAGTTTTAATATGAAATTACAATTTATCCCTCTTTAGTTTGTAATTACATTAATCCCTTAAAAAGTAACACAAAACGGATACATATAGCTCGAATACATTAAAGAGTATCTCGGATACATTATAACATAAATCAGATACATGATATGTAACTCAAGTTCATCAAAAACTAGATAAGATACATTACTAAATCAGATACATAATATGTTGCTCTGACTCATTAAAAAAATAAAGGACTTGAGAAATTTTTAAAATAATATAATAGTTATTTAATAGTTACTTGTTATTTTCAAAAATCAAGAAATACTTTATATTATTCTATATTTGTTATTTAAATATATTATTCATTTCCTAATATTTGATGACTTATCATTAACAGAAATGCTATGAAAAATATAATATATATATAACTAAACAAACCAATGCCATTTCTTCATTACGTAGACTTTCCATAATTAGTACGAAACAACTAGTCGACATTTTGTTTTCCACTACCTATCCACAAGAGCGAAAATATAAATTCGATAAAATTCAATAGCTTTATTTTAAATTTATATAAATTATAAAATTCACCAAATATGCACATATTATAAGTTGTTAATTAACCCAATAATACAACAAGGGTAAGGGGTTCAACGATTAATATCCTAATTTTTTTTTAAATTTATAAATTTTAAATTTTGAATCTATCATTCGATTAATTATACATAAATTTGTTGTTGATGATGGTGATAATGCAAAATATAACTTCAACTTAATCCATATTGTCATCTTCCTTATCTTTTTTGCCTTTATACATATGAAAATTCTCTTTACCACGTAATTAGTAATCAATTACTATTTGACTCCATAAAAAATATATATTATATTTTCATTTTTTAAATATTTATGTATCTCTACTTTTGGTACATTGTGGCACACCCATATAATGTGTGCCCAAAAATTATTAATTAAGGGCATGACACATACACATTTACAAGTTGAATAAAGTGTGTAAAATAATAATAGTGACATATTGTAGTACTAAAAATAAATAGACAAAATGAATCAAAAGTCAAATGAATTAGATAATTGAATTGAAGAAAAATATACATAATGGGAATAAAAAGCTTTTTATATCTGAATATAATTCAGTGCTTGTCGGGCTATCTTGTTTATTGTTTATCTTCTTTAGTATTAACACATTAATAGAGGAAAAGATGACTAGATAATTAACTATATAATGTGCATGTTGACAATTGTTAAATGAATGAGAAATATAATATTAATGGTCAAGGAAAGAGTAAGCACTAATTATATGATGGAGGTCAAATGGATCGATTTGGTTGAATTTGAACGAATCAAAATATTTTATGCAAATTTGATGAATGTGTTAATCAATAATGACTTGAATTAGGATAGGATAGGTTAGAATAAGTTAAAGTTATCGGTTATAATCTAATTCGTTGAATTTTTATCAAGTTTTAATACTATTATTTTCTTTTTCTTTTTATAGAGATAAGTTTTACAAAGTGATGGTTCAATCTCTACTGTTATAAGTAGCAGAGTATTGAGTGGATAAAATGCTCATGTTCAGAAGATGAAGGTAGTAGAGATGAGAATGCTCATATGGATGTCTGAATATATCAAAAGAGAGAGATTAGGAATGAAGTTACGTTATACATAACAAGGTGGGAGTGACCTTGATGAAAGATAAGATAAGAGAAACGAGGGTGAGATGGTTCGTACATGTGAAGAGGAGGTGCATAAACGCACCGGTGAGGATATGTGTGAGGTTTGCTTTATGAAATTATAGGATGGATAGAGGTAGGCCAAAGACGGATTAGGGTAAGGAAATGATTAGACTATATGACATGACAAATCTTCAACTTCTTGATCGAAACATAGAACATGATCCTAAATTGAAAGATATAAATGTCGAAGATTAAGATAAGTTAACTAATGGGTAGCCGAGTGTTGTCGTAATATTTTGAGGGAGAGGCGGGAGGCTAGTCTTCTATTTCTTTAACTTCTCCTTATTTAGTAGCTTTAGTATGTTTTCTTTTATTTTTACAACCAACTAATGTTTCCTTTGTGTACTATTCATTTTTCTATTTTAATTTGTTAGTCGATATTTAGTTTTCAATAAAGTTTTGATTTTTTATTTCTTTTGAGTTGATGGTCTATCGAAAACAACCTATCTACCTTATAAAGATGAGTTAAGTTCTCCTGTACATTCTATCCATCCCAAGTCTCAATTCAATACAAATCATTCTGGTCTTTTAAATAAGTTTTACTTAACCGAATTGAATTGATAAAATCTTGTGGACTAGTTTTACCACCAAGAACCATCATCCCCCTTTGTTGATGAATTATGGATTTTCTTAACTTGAACAAACAAGGCAAAACACTAACATTTAATTTCTATAAATTGGCAATCCCCTAGTATTTGGACAGCAAAAACCTTGTCCCATCACCTTCTTCCCACTTGTTAATTTGTCTCACTTATTGTCCTTTCTCAATTCATTAGCAAAAAACTTTATTAATTGTTTTGTTTGTGTATAAAAGGGACTAAATACTCACTCACATTTGTTACACACATTCCCATTCCTTTTTCTTGATTTTATTCTCAAATTCTATTACACATATAATCCTCTATCATGTCTACATTTAGCAACAAAATGAAGCTTGTACTTATGTTACTATGTATGTTAATTGTTACGTCGATGATTCAAGGATGTTGTCATGAGGTCATAGAAAGGACAACTATTAGGCCTCATGGTCTAAGTTTACGCGAATTTGGTTACGATGAATCAACATTGGAGTATTACAAAAGAAGGGCAATGTTGTTAGATGTAGGAACCATGAGGGTTGCTCCACAGGGACCAGATGCTCAACATCACTCGCAATCACCAACAATGTCATAACATACGAGGATGAATAAAATAGTGTGTGTAACTAAATTGATTAAGACATATGTTAGTATGTGTGTGTTTTTATTGCAACTATAAGTGGAATTTAATATGTTATAGCAAGTTATCGCTCTATATTTTTCGGGTTATGATATGTTATTATGTAGATATGCTTGTTTTGTATATCGAAGAATTGTGCCTGCCATTTAATTCCCTGTCATGTTGGCTTGTTGATCCATGCAATAAAAGTAAGTTGAAGTAACTTTGATTTTTATGGATTTCACTGAAATTAAAGTATAAATTTAAAAGGATTTTGCACATAAAATTAAATCAAATTACCTTAATATGTTATTAGGATTTATACATGATTATTATAATTTTATACAATTTAAAAATATATATTTTAAAGATAATTAAATAATTATTTGAGAAAATTAGTAAAAAGCATAATTTAAATTTTACAGAACCTATGCTAGTTGGAGAAACAAAACTTCAATTTCATAACTCGTAAGTTAATTAATTATGTTGTAAAAAGACATAACTTATGCCGAACAAGATAAAACATTCTCGACGAAATTCGATCATAGAAATACTACACAACTTAAGGTGCATAAATTAATTTTTACAAAAATTAGTGGAGCAACGTATACGTTTTTAAAAGTTATTTCTAGCGATACGTTGCTCGTCAAGCCAAGTTAAAAGGGCATAATTCCTATTATCCATTGCTATCATGGGCTTAGGTGACAAATGCTAAATTTGGGCCCTATTGGGCTTCTAGGCCTGTATTTTCTATCATGGGCATTGGTGACAATTGTTGATTTGGGCCCTGTTGGACTTCTAGGCCTGTATAATATCATGGGCTTTGGTGACAACTGTTGCTTTGGGCCCTTTTGGGCTTCTAGGCCTGTATTATCTATCATGGGCTTTGGTGACAACTGTTGATTTTGGGCTCTGTTGAGCTTCTAGGCCTGTATTATCTTTCATGGGCTTTCGTGACTACTGTTGATTTGTGCTCTGTTGGGCTTTTAGGCCTGTATTATCTATCATGGAACGGTGATATCCCCGTCTCTCTGGTCCAAAAGTAAGGTTTGAAGATGATTACAATATATATACATATTTTACATTTCATCTTAAAAATTGCTTTTGATAAACGCTGACTCGAGGGAAAAATTAGCCCACAATATTTACATCTATTTCAAAAGTAGAGATGTTGCTCTCGATAAACCCTCGACGTGAGGGAAATAGCCGAAAACAAAATAATATAATAATCAAAGTACAAGACAAAAGATAATATCAAAAGACTATAGCCCAAAACATTTTACAACTACCTCAAAAGCAGAGAAGTTTCTTTCGATAGACCCTCAACTCAAGGAAAAAGTTGTCCAGAACGGACAAATATGATAGTGAAGTACAAAACAATATATTTAGAAAGATTTATCCGTCATATTTTTAAGGGATAATTTATATAATAGCAAACTAATAACCTGAATAAAGGTAGCTAGGGTTTGATTTAATTGTGCTCCATAGCAAACGTTTGCCAAAATTTGCCAGCGAATTATACAATTTAGGCCAGTGAATTATACAATTGTATATGTATGGTGATGCCAGCGAATTATACAATTTAGGCCAGAGAATCATACAATTGTATATGTATAGCGAATTATACAGTTATATGTTTGCTATGGAGCGCAATTATGCAAACTTTGCTATAACATACAAATATAAATTTTTTATTTGCTATATGTGAAAGTTGCCCTATTTTTAATCTATTAACCAACTTTCTATTTTAATTAATGTCCTCCATAACCTCCGATTTAAAGTCATATTTTCAACAAATTAATCCAAAAAAAATTCATAAAAAAACAACACGTACATATATTATTTTTTCTAATACATCATACCAGACAACACGAGTACATAACAAAGTATATAGTTAAAAGAAAAGTAGGTGAGTAGAGTTCGGATCGATGACACTTTCTCTCAATTGCTTTTCCTCTTTTTCCCCGAAAAAGATAAAATCTCCAATCTCACTCCCAAATTACAAAATCCTCAAATTTAGTTTTTCTATTTTCTCAATAGATCCTTCAACTTTTCGTAATTTTTGTTTGTCTCTCTGTTCGGAAAAACCCTAGTTCTCTACTTCTTCATTTTCCCCTGAAAATATCAATTCCGATCCAGCGAAGGTTTCCAGTTTTTCCTTTCAATTCATGGGTTTAGGAGGAAAGTTTCGATTTTTCGGCTTTTCCAATCCCAGTTGTGGTGTTTTGTGCTTCGTGTTTCGTTTGTTTTAGGGTTAGGGTTTAGTTTCTTCATCCCTTTTGGTTGTTGTTGGGTTGTGATTACATGTATGGATTCAGATGCAAACGATTTGAATTCAAGAAATAGGTTTCGTTGGGGCGATAATTTCAAAGTTTATACCCGGAAGCGCCGTAGAACCCTAGAGAATACTAGTACTGACGTTGCTCCGGCCGCCACAGCCTCTGTTTGCTCCGCTGCAGCTGCACCGGAGGTTACTTCGAATAGCGGGAGGGAGACGAACGAGAATGATGAGGTGCCGGAGCCGACTTTGCAAACCCAATTTCGGGATGGTTCGAATTTTGAAGGTGGGACAGGGGGTGAGCAAGTAGCTGTGAGTAATGGTGGGGAAGTGCGGGAATTGACGGAAGATTCATGTGGTAGAGATGAACCTAGGGATGAAGGTGTCGAACCACTGTTGGAGCACAGAGATGGGGAATCGGCTGAGGGTTCATGTGGTAGAGATGTACCTGAAGTTGGCCGTGGCATTGGCACTGGTGCAGCGGTGGTGGTGTCTAGTGGTGGAGAAGTTCCAGAAGGATGGATGATGGTGTGATCAAGAATAGGTCTTTAGCACGAATGAATTCAGAGGTGCGTTCTGCTGGGCACATTGGATCAAGACCATTCCAGCGACCTAATTTTCTGATTGTGGAAAACAGCAATGGTTCTAGTGACTTTGTGGAGAAGGAGAAGAGGACCCCAAAGGCTAATCAGTTTTACAGGAATTCCGAGTTCCTCCTTGGTAAGGATAGACTGCCTCCTGAAAGCAATAAAAGACTGAAGACTAATGGCTCTGGGAAGAAGCACAGTGCCAATTCAGAGAATGGCTTTGGGCTTGATAAGCACAGACTTCAGGTTTTTAGGAATTGTAGCAGCTTGCTTCAGAGGTTAATGAAACACAAGCATGGTTGGGTGTTTAATGAACCAGTGAACGTGAAATCTCTTGGGCTACATGATTATCATGACATCATTAAGCATCCCATGGATTTGGGCACCATTAAGACTAGGTTATCTGATGATTGGTACAAGTCTCCAATGGAATTTGCGGAGGATGTACGACTTGTCTTTCGTAATGCCATGACTTATAATCCTAGAGGGCAAGATGTACATGTTATGGCTGAACAGTTATCAGAGATTTTCGAAGAGAGATGGGCAGTTATAGAGGCTGAGTACAATTCAGATTGGAGGTACCAAACGTATCATGATGTTGGTGCTCCCACTCCCACCTCAAGAATGACCTCTTATGCTCCTCCTTTTCTCCACACCCCAGTGTCTTCTCGTTCTCTTGCTCCACATGCCCGTCAACTGCTTCCTTTGGATAGATCTGAGTCAATGACTAGGCCGGTTAATCCCAAGATGAAAACTCCAAATATAACTCATGTTACTAGGACACCAGTTCCTAAGAAACCGAAGGCAAAAGATCTCAATAAGAGAGATATGACGTATGAGGAAAAGCAGAAGCTTAGCACTAATCTTCAGAATTTACCTTCAGAAAAGCTTGATGCAATTGTTCAGATAATTAAGAAGAGGAACACAGCACTTAGTCAAGACAACGATGAGATTGAAGTAGATATAGATAGTGTTGATGCAGAAACACTCTGGGAGCTTGATAGATTTGTAACAAATTTCAAAAAGAGTTTTAGCAAGTACAAGAGAAAAGCTGAACTTCTTCGAGCGAGGGAAGGAGCTGCTCAGGCTGCTCGAAATGTGAACCCTACATCAATGGTTGCTGATGCACTGAAAGAAAATGGAACTGGTGAAAAAGATACAGCTCCTGCTACCCTTGAAGGTGGAAGACCGGCGGATAGTGCAAGTAGCAGCTCAAGTAGTTCCAGCAGTGATTCAGGCTCATCCTCTAGTGATTCTGATAGTGATAGTTCTTCAGCATCTGGATCAGAGGCGGCGCGATCACCCAGGACATGACAAGCTCTTGATGAAATTTGGATTATGAATGCATCGGAGCAGACGGCTGTTCAAACACTCATCTGAAAGACGTCGTGTGGCTCTTGCATGATAAGTTTCCTTCAAGAACTTCAAGTATGGGAGGAAGTGTGAAGTCCTAGTGAATTTGGGAGCATGTTAGCTGTTGGCTCTCACATTCTTCTCGTGGTATAGCTTATCATCAACAAGCTTATACACAGAGGAGGTGGTTATGGTGGTAGTACTGTGAGGGTATTTAACACCTGTTTGTTGAATTAAAATATTGTGTGCTGAAACAATCTATGTTTTCAGTGTCATTGTCAACAATTTGGCAGGATCATGATTCATGCAAGGTCCTGCAGCTGTAACCTGGATGTACAAAAGAGCATAATAGGCTGAGATGTGTATTGTTTGTTTGCTTTGGGAGTATTTTATGCATTGTATATCAAGACGTCGTGTGGCTCTTGCATGATAAGTTTCCTTCAAGAACTTCAAGTATGGGAGGAAGTGTGAAGTCCTAGTGAATTTGGGAGCATGTTAGCTGTTGGCTCTCACATTCTTCTCGTGGTATAGCTTATCATCAACAAGCTTATACACAGAGGAGGTGGTTATGGTGGTAGTACTGTGAGGGTATTTAACACCTGTTTGTTGAATTAAAATATTGTGTGCTGAAACAATCTATGTTTTCAGTGTCATTGTCAACAATTTGGCAGGATCATGATTCATGCAAGGTCCTGCAGCTGTAACCTGGATGTACAAAAGAGCATAATAGGCTGAGATGTGTATTGTTTGTTTGCTTTGGGAGTATTTATTGCATTGTAATATCACCATCAGGGATTTAAATGGAAATAACAGTAGGGTGTACATACTTTCTCAATTTCTTGTCTGGCATAATATGCGGCAAGTGATTAACTTAAGCCTCGATGGGAGATTTTTCCTCCATATATTTTGAGCTTTATAAACACCCTCTTGGCTTTGCTGCGTACTTGGTTAAATCTGCTTAGGTCCCTCCTGTCATAGTCAAAAGTATAACGACAGAAAATGGTTAATGAATCGCAATACAATACAGTAATTGGTCATGAACATTTTTCATTTCACATCAATTGTCTGCTTCTAACCATAATTGGAAAACGATCCATGTGAGAATAACACCTCCACACCAAGGCAAATGGGATAGACCCCAGTTTGCCATACATTATTTTGTAGAAATGTTGGGTATATATCAAAAGAGCTAAATCTAAGCCTCCGGCTGCAAGAAACTTGCAAAGGATACAAACACAATTGACCCAAAAGGATCCAAAACTGTCACTCTAGAAAAACTAGACCATAATTTTGTTTTTAGTTCTCTTTGGCAAACTTGATTCCCTTTTCAATGGAGGAGAGCAGCTCTGGCTTAAGAGCCTCAAGTCCTTGCTTCTCGTAGTCATTAAGTGGACCCAATCCTAGGACTTCTTCCACTCCATTTTTCCCAAGTCTTACCTGCAAGGGTAAAAACCATAGCGATCAAATCAGAATATGAAACCAGTAAGAGATCAAATTGAATGAAAATAGTGACCTTATACAGTGAATTACCCACTAGTCAGTTGATAAGAGGAAGTACCAAATTAAGCCCATGATTCAAAGTTAACAAGCTATCTACGTTCAGATAACAAATAATAACACATTCGACTTGTACAGTTGTACTGTTGAAAGCTACCAACCATTCGACATGAGACATGCTTAATCAAGATCAATCGATGACTCGTGATGTCAAAACTATCCCCTCAACACATACAGAATAGACACAGCTTCAGACATGCTTGAACTATATAATTAGTTTTTACCTTTTCATACCCACATGATAAGAGGGCAATGACCAAATGAATCAGACAGTTCAAAGAAAAAAGTGAAGTATCCAGCACAAAGATAAATTTCATCAGGACACATTTGCAGTATACATGACCTACAGTGTCTTTGTAGGAAAAGAAAAGGATTATTACCTTGGATGCAAAGAAGGGAAGCTCGGTGACATTGGACTGCACAAAAGCACATTCAACAACATCGGGAACTCCATTCAACCCCTTCAAGCAAGCATCGGCAAAAATAGCCCCAGCATAGCTGCAAAAGTAAAACTAACTGCTTAGAACCGAGTATGCAAACAGGGAAGGCCAGTAATTGAAGTGGTTTGGGGCAGTAAATGTCAAAGAAGTTTTTTTTTTTTTTGTTTCTCTACATCCCTAAATATTTGACTATGACATAGGGCAGCACCACAACTTAAGCAGGTATTCGTAAACAAAATCTTGCAATCAAAGTGAAAATCCTTCAGGGGAAAAAATAAATCAAGAAAAACATTGAAGTGGAAACATACGCCATTGAGAGGGTGGCTGAACCCTTTCCAGCCTTGGCCTCTACAACTTCTGTCCCACCATCTTGGGTTCGCTTTGTGAGTGCAACAATTTCCTCATCTGACAGATTTGCCTTTGGAGTGGCCTGTATCCAAAATTTAGTGATGAAAACAAGACTCAATATGCCATAATATGGAAATCACCAATAACAACTTAGATAATACATACTAAAAAGAGTTCAATCAAACTCTTGCAACATAAAAAAGATAATAATACATACTAAAAAATAAAAAAGCTTTATAACAAGGGACAAGAAAAGAAAAATTACTTGAGAAAATAATGGGAGGATAGTTATGCCAGCATGACCACCAACTACCGGGAGATTGACCTCTGAACAACGAAGCAAAAAGTAAGTAAAGTAGACAGATAGTATTGTATGAATTTACAGTTTCATGTAAAGCGAAACAAAATCAATTCAAACAAAGAATTAGACAAGAAGACGCACCAGCAACATTTACTTTAGCTTTTCCAGCATAAAATGTCTTGGCCCTAACCACATCAAGCATGGTAACTCCAAAGAGCTTCTTTTCATCATAAGTTCCAGCTTTCTTAAACACCTCAGCAGCAATTGGGACAGTGGAATTCACTGGGTTGCTTATCATATTGACCAGAGCCTTTAAGTTGATCAGAACAAGCAGCAAATGAGAGAAGAAATCAGAAACTTTTTCTAGAATCTCCTATATATAACCCACATATACAGAGATAATTACACAAGCATACTCACATTGGGGCAGTACTTAGCAATGGCCGTGCATAGAGATTTAACAATACCCGCATTAATGTTGAACAGATCATCTCGGGTCATACCAGGCTTTCGGGGCACACCAGCAGGAATGATAACAACATCAGCTCCTTCCAGAGCCTGCCCTAGCTGCTCTTCTCCTGCAAAACCAGCAACCTGCAAAGTCCACAAATATATTTACAGATCAGAATTGCAGGGAAGAAAACCACAAACTGGCACAAACACTATTTAGAGAGGTTTTGGACACAAAAGGTAGATGGGCTTCAAATCGTTAACTACTGGACAGTGGACACCTCAAACAACATTGTAACCGAATCATTTTGAAATTAAAATATGCTACTGATGCAAAGAGTAAAATGATCTGGTGTTAAACTCTTCATTGCTGATAAACACCTAGTTTTCAGCACAAAACCTTGTACTTGAGTAACTCATTCACGAATCTATATATATATTTATGTGATACACACTCGAAAAATAGACTAAATAGTGGAATGAAGTAAGCAACAAAGTCAAACTCACTAGTGAAATCGACTAACGTAAATCGGATCGGAGCTCGAGATTCAGGAGATCAAAAACCATGTTTACAGAATCAATCGACCTACCAGTTACTTCTTAGTTCCAATTTAGTTAATACAAATCCTCATTATCAATTTTCGCCAATACTCATACATATGAACAAAAACAGAAAATTCCAAGTAGAAAACATAAGGGAGAGAGAGAGAGAGAGTAGAAAACAACCTCAGATCTGGTGTTGATGTGACTAACATCGGCGGCAACACCTGGAGTTCCGGCGATATCGTAGAGTGAAAGGCTGGATACTAAAGGGTTAAGCTTCATTAGAAGAGATAAAGGCTGTCCAATCCCTCCGGCTGCTCCCAAAACTGCAACTTTCCTCTCCGGTGCGGATCCCGATGCGAATCCACGGCGGGATACATAGGATGCTCCGGCAGTGGAGCTCCGGCGGACGATGGATTTCAACATGGAGGTCCTCATTTCGGAATATACAAAAGAAATGAGGAAAAGGTAAAAGCTACGGCGGAGAAAATAAATTAGGAGTTGTGGTGTGTTACTGTGTGCGCACTATTTATTGGCAACAAAAAAAGCCTGTCAAAATTTTCATTTGTGATCTCGAGGACATCTTTATTTCTTTTTATCATATTAGATCTTGATTAAATTTGAATTTTTCTTATTGAATAGTGGATCCTTGTATTCAAAATTTGAATTCAAACATGTGATTAAAGACGATTGTTCGTATGTCTAGGGGATGAATCTTGGTATGAATTTGTCAAACATTCAACAAGAAATTCTTCATGATTATACATAATTATTTTCAAGCATATAACTAAAGAAGATTGTTCGTATGTCTGGAGGGATGAATTTTGTCTGAAATAGATGGTACGAATTTATCAAATATTCAACAAGAAATTCTTCGTGATCATACATAATTATTGTCAAGCATGTGATTAAAAACGATTGTTAGTATATCCAGGGGATGAATCTTGTCTGAAATAGATGGTATGAATTTGTCAAATATTCAACAAGAAATTCTTCTTACTTGCTTTATGCTTTGTTGTCATACATACTTCATTTGTCATATTTCTTTTGCTACCATGATTTGATCTTTTTTCTTGTATGTCGATTCAAAAGTCTATCGGAAACAGACTCTCCATTCTACAAAGGTAGAGATAAGACTTGCATACATCTAACCCTACTCACACTCTACTTGTAAGATTACGCTGAATACGTAGAAGCAATAGTAGTAGTAGTATACTGACACAAAGAAGGAGAACAAAACAACCACTGCATATAGATTGACATTAGAAATTTGGGCACATTGCTTAGAATCAAGAAATAATCCTCAAAACCAGCTGGCTTCTTTGATCATGTCTCCAAATCCTTTATGCTGAGACAATGTCACAAGTGAACAAAAGAGATCAAAATATTTATCAAAAATTGTTATCATAAGCCTTAACAAGCCTGAAAAGGGAAAAATAAGATGTAGTTTCTACCATTAATCTCACAGTAGGACTAATGATTAGCTCAATTATGCTAACCGTTATCGCGGAACCTTTACAAAGAGAGAATTCTCAGCAGAAATTATTATCATGGGGTTGTTTTCACAAGAAAAAGGGCTCATTTACAGGAGCTCCCACTCAGGTTCACAGATGTTGCATGTGGACGATTCCGTTGAGTGTAAACATGGTGAAGGAAGAGAAGGTAATTGAGAGAGCTCAACGTGCTGGCTCGTTTCAGCATCCACGTCTGCATACAAAACAGCCAATTGCTCGTATTCCTTTATTCTTCTCTTTCGAGGAGCAAATGCCTCTTGTATCAGTTCCTGTAGTATAGCAGATAAAGTTGAACGTTAATTGAGTTCAGGACTTGAAGTAGAAGGGAAGCTTACAAATAGAGACGCTACCTTGTACGACTTATATTTTCTTGGCCTAGAAGAAACGAGATGGTGTAATTTATAGTCAATGAAGGCACAACTTTCCTTCGGCAATTCCTTATCCGTTAGATCAATTGTTTCCATGCCCGGAAGATCAATGGAGCTATCATTCATACATCCTGCAAAAACACATCAAGCAGTAAGTAGATCTCACATGAAAAGCAAAGATACAGATGCTCAAATTTGAGAAGCAAGCCACCAATCTGAAGAAAGTAGTATCCATGACCATGTATAATTCCACGTTATTTACTCTCAACCTATAAACCACCAAATTTTTTCTAATGGATCCGCATCAATCCTCGCTAATTTATACCTCCGTGAAACAGATCGAACCTTATTCAGGCAGACTTGGCCAAATACTGATATTAAATCTCAAAATACTATGCGTTCTATGAAATGATGAGGATATAATATTAAATGAAGTAGCGATCAACTGGTATGATCTTTCCGAAGAAGGAATATCATCCAGAAATCTTCTGTCAATTCTATAAAAGAACAATCCTTTTATTCTTCAACAACAATATACCCGGACGCAAAAAATAAAGAAAAAAGAACATAGGTTATGTCGAAGGCCATAGGTTAAAATAGAGTCCAAGAGGAGCAGCACAAACCACAGAGGTTCCTCTAGTGAAATCCCACAACCCTTTTATTCTTCCATAAGTCTTATAGTCGAAGAGATACAGCTGATCCAACAATATTCATTTCGGTATACTGAAAAAAAGTAGACAAAGCATTCGAGTCAGTATCATCCCTTCACCCTCAAATTTCCTTTTTCATTTCTTTTTTATATGGGAGGGGAGGAGAACAAGGAAAATCTGGGACTGATTAATTTTGTTTTGATCATATGATGCTGCCTTATAGAGCTCAAATTTGCAAACCCACAATTAAACTGTGAACTCTCCTTCTGGGAAAATGATATGTTATAGCATCCCTGCAGCACACACAGGCAATCAACTACTACGTAATAAGCACTTATTGCAGCGACGATCCGAGTTTGCAGTCATTTCTCATTACTCTCATCGTTTAATACATGCATCATCATCTCGGCTACATTGCCGTAGTTTGATTGTGACTTTGTTAGAAACACATGAATTTCAAAGGAAAGAAAAAAAAAAAAAGTTCCTCCATGTAGTACCTATATCTGCAGGATATATCAGCTGAGGGCTTGGACAACACTCGAGGTCATTTTGAACTGACCTACCATTTCCAACCAACTCGTGAGAACTAGAGGCATTTACTTCTGCAAAAGGAGAAATCTATTGAAGCAATGGATACAACAAAAAGAAAAAAGGAAGTAGAAACAGAGAGAACAAAAAATTGGACATTGTTATCGTTTACTACTAGACCAGAGGGTTGAAAGAGGAATCCACTTACCACTGAAATCTGTCAACGGAGTACTTGAGAGAGCTGGATTGACAGAAACAATATTGTTTCCACTCACCAAGGAAGTAGACAAGGCAGATGAGTGGCCAGTGGAGATACTTAAATCAGACTCGGCTTCCTGCATACAGTTTCCAATTGAGGAAGTTGACAGGCTTGAAGATTCTTTTAACAGAGAACAGTTTGATATTCCAGTGTCAACATCCATACTTTTGTTCTCCATAACACGAGAAAGTACAAGTTCAGATGAATGAAGTGTGCTTGGAGCATCTTCTATTGCCAAGGTTGTACTAGACTCTTCAGCTACAAAAGTAACATCACCCAAAAAACTCTTACTCACGGCAATGGACACCCCAAATCCTGCATCATTTCGTGAAGGAGGTATAACAGATGCAAATGCTGGGGTTAGTCGCAAAGTTTTATCTTTGACAGAACTTGATTCCAATGCAAGTCGATCCTCACTGATGATATTGTCGTGCAAGTTCGTCAGAGTTATTGAAGCATCGGAAATGCTCTCATCCTCTGGGAAGGTCCTAAGTTCTGTATCATAAACTGAAGTTGGACGTTGTAACTTAGTCATGGTGGGATTTCCTTCACTTTCCTCCATTGAAAATGATAATGACTTTGATAGAGACATATCTCCAAAGGAAATTGATTGATCAGTGACTGGTTCCACCTCCCTAGTGATGTTCCGTTGCAAAACCATTTGACTACTTGATACATTAGAAATATAGTTGATAGCATCAGGAGAACTATCAAACATTTTTTCATCAATAGAGGCCGTGAGTTGTGATGTAGACAAATTATCCAAAAATGAACTTGATCCCTTAGCCAGTGGTTGTTCCTCCCCGACCATATCATCTTGTTGTATAATATGAGAGATTGATACATCAGAAAAACACTTATCATCATCTGAAAAGCTATAGCACATGGTATCTTTTGAATCTTTGTCAGAACAGGATTCAGATGAAACTCTGCCTTCCGAAGTACTTGGTTCGTGAACAACCAGTGCTTCCTCCCTTGTTATATTCTCTTTAAAAACCTCACATGAGTTCTTACAAATCGCAGAGGCACATTCATTTCCTACAGAAATATCAATTTCTGCTTCTTCAGAAGCTACCACACAATCAAGTTCAGTTAAAGTTGAAGCAGCATGGTTTTCAAAGGAATTGTCAGCATACTGATTCTGACATGATTGCTCTTGGATAGGGTTCTGTGTAGTGTTGGCCACTGAACTAGGATAAGTGCCAACGGCGTGCTTTGGCTTCTCATTGACAGCTTGTGCTTCTTTTTTTACATGACTGTCCACTGGGTTTAGAAAATCTGGCACCACACCAGAGTAAAACTTTTTCATGTTTGCACCAACAGTTTGCACCTGATTCTCAACATACTTAACTGTGTCCTAATATTTAAGAAGCAAGTCAAATTAGAAGCCGAACTACTCGTAAGATAGTTACAAAGTTCTGTCCATTCCAACAAACTATAAACATATAGATTCCAAGGAAACAAAACAACCAGAGAGAAAGCAGATATACCTAAGTATTGGAAGTAGTAAATGGCCAAAAAGGATCACATTTACATACCTTAGTTACAAATTCATCGACCTCCTGACACACAACCTCAAACTTGTGGTAAATGCTCCCAACCCAACTTTTGCTTCTGGATTTCTCCATTGGTGCAATCTATGAATCAGTCAGGAAACTATATCCTGATAACACTTCACGATCATTTTAAGACTAGGCAATGTCTTTATCCAAAATAGCAGTGTCACCTGCCAAAAGCAATATTCTGCATAAACATCATGATTAAGCATTTTGCCACATAACTCGGGAGACATAAATATAGGCAGCCAAGCACATCACTAGCAACCCCAATGCAGCTTAATTCAGCTTCCTCGAAAATCTTCAAAAGGCAAAAGTTACAGACAATTTTTAAAGTTATGGTATCATCTTAAAATCCTTGAGGGAAATTTCTTAGCAACACAAGACAAATCAATATCGACTACCTTGGTATCTAAGTACAACAGAAAGCTGGAAACTTCTCAGACTTATCAATTAGAAACCTCTTAACAAGTAACCAACCTATAACACCATTAGCAGATAGAGTACACAGAGATTTCAAGCACAAAAGGGGTACACCACACTACTAAAATTGAATTAATATCGTGCAAGTCGATGGCCCAAAGAACAAATACTACACACTATTAAGGGATGATTAGATTACAAGTTTGGGGTATTTGAGTAGGAAAAAAAAAGAACTAGGCCGTACAAAATTAAGAAGCCAAGTGGACAGCAAAGCATTTGTAATGATAAACCTCTTACAATTACAACAAAAGGACAATATGAACAAACATTCAATCTTTTCAACAACAACAAAATAATCACTGTAGTCACATAAAGTGGAGACTGGAGAGGGTAGATGGTATGCAGACGTTACCACTACCTTAGAGGTAGAAAGATTCCATCTTTTCAGGAACACAAAAACTTATGTAAAACAAAACATCAAAGCTAACAAAGAAACATAATCACACATCAAAAACCAACGATCATCACCTTAATGAACTAAATTACAGAATAAGCCAGTCAACTTCATCATCCAAGAATTCCCAAAAAAAGAACTAATCTATCACAAGGTCTCAACTTTAATTTCTATACTAACCAAACAAAAGAAAAAAATTACCCATATCCTCTACTACAGTATACACCAAGAAAAAAAGTATCAGATAGAGCACAGAGAGATTTCAAGCACAAAGGGGTCCACCACACCATTAAAAATCGAATTAATATCGTGCAATTCGATGGCCCAATATCAAACTAATAAGAACAAAATACTACACACTATTAAGGGATGAATTGATTACAAGTTTGGGGTGTAAGCATTTGTAATGATCAACCTCTTGAAATAACAAGAAAGGGACAATATGAACAGAGATTCAATCTTTTCAACAACAACAACATAACCACTGTAATCCCGTGATGTCTGGGGAGGATAGAGTGTATACGCAGACCTTACCCTACCGTAAAGGTAGAAAGATCCTATCTTTACAGGAACACAATATCTTATGTAAACAAAACATCAAAGACAAGGGGAAAAAAAGCATAATCACACATCAAAAACCAATGATCATCAGCTTAATGAACTAAATTACAGTAGAAATCAGTCAACTTTATCATCTGAGAATTCCCCAAAAAACAAGAAGTAAACTATCACAAGGTCTCAACTTTAATTCAATACCAACCAAACAAACAAATGAAAAAAAAATACCCATATCCTTTACAAGGGCTTTAGGCCCCAAACAATAAGGGCTTCTCAAAGAACCAAAAAAAAAACCCAAATTTAGTTGACTCAAATACGAAAACATACCGAAGATGCACAAAGAAGACATAAATTCGACCAATTGGCAAAGATTAAACGAAGAAGCAAAAGCACTGAGCAAAAAAGATGAAGGAGATACATACCTACATATAAAAGAGAAAAAAATATTATTAATGGTGACAAGCACAGTATTAACAAAAAAGAAATACTTTTTCTACCTAAATTAATAACACAAGAATTAATAACGCAGAATTTGAGTTAAAACTTTATGAAAAGCTTATTTTTAATTATATTCTTAAGTATTATGATATTTTCTATTTTATGTTATTGACTGAAGGTATAGAATTGTTGCTAAATAATATATTTTTTTTATGATTTTCAAATTAGCTAAGACAAAAATAATTTTATTGCCATGTTTTTTTTTTCTTTAAGAATAATTTTGATAGTTGTTACTTCTTACTTAAATTATGTAAGGGTAAATAATTGGCATTTAAATAAACTGATCACTGACAAAACATCAAGTTTTAATTGAAAAAATAATAGAACATCTCCTTTTAAAATTGATATGATGGTAAACGATAGTAAAATCGAGTAAATTATCTATGTTTACATATAATAATTGCAATTTATAATTTTATTATGAATGCAACTTTATTAATTGTTCAAACTATAAATAATTAGAAAATTATATATATATATATATATATCAACATATATATATATATATATATATATATATATATATATATATATATATATATATCAACAAATAATACATTTAATTAAGATCATAAATGTCATGCAGTGATATATTTACATTTTCAATTAGTAAATATTAAATAACTAGCATTTCAATATTGTATTGATTTGTGTTGGATTTATTTATTAACGAACAAATTTCTCTAAATAACAAAAATTGTAAGCTAATTTATATAATAATGGGAAAAAGATCTGAAAATATTTCAACTTTGGCCAAAATCGTTGTTACGATACCAAAATTTTGTGGAGGACTTTTTATCCCCTGCACTATTTAATAGTGTGTTTTAAAGGTATGTATGTGCTCACGTGGACACGTTAATATTTATAATTATGCTATATTTATGATGTCCATGTGGGCACATATATACCTTTAAAATAAACTATTTAATAGTACATGCGGGGTAAAGGTCCTTTCCAAAGTTCGGTATTGTTACAACAATTTAGTTCAAAATTTGAATATATTTCAGACTTTTTTTCCTAAATAAATTTTTTAGTACAAATATAAAACATAAAATCAAGAAAATAAATAAAACATTCAAAAAGATTTGAGGGATATTTTTATCTTTACATAGATTAATCACATGGTATTAATACCATCAAATGAAAAGTATTAGTTATACAATCTCTAATGCCTTGTAGGGCATATAACTAATTCATAAATTAGTTATACATAGGCCACAAAATTCCTATCAAATATAGTGATAATAATACCATACGTAATATTTAATTAATTTATTTAATACTCCCTACCAAATGACACGTAAGTAGAATATAAAAAAAATCTATTTATTGTTACTATTAGTTAATTTTTTCTCAAATAGTTTGTTGCTAATCTCTTACTAATTATATGCACATTGAAATTTTATTATTGATGTAATTATATATAATTAAACATAGTAGACAATTTGAATCAATTAAGTTTAATACTGACCTTGTAAGATTGTCTTCAATTATTTGAAATGTTCTACTAAACATTTCAAATTTAAACTAATTAGATTATTAAATAATTAAAAAGGATGTTTTCTTAATTTTAATTTGAATGTCTTCTAAAAGGTAACACTTACTACAATATTGATATTTGTAATTAAAAATATTACGAAATAGCATATAAGTAAAAAAAGATGCTTTAATTGACATATTCAAAGAAGTCTTAATTTTATTTTTAAAGACTTTTAGAATAATTTTATAGTTTGTGTAACAATTGATTTTATTGAAAAAAGAATAAAAACTAATCAATAAGAGAGATTTAAATATTTGTGTTATTATGTCACGTACAATAATTTATATATGTTTATTCTTATCTAAAAATATAAATACAAAAAAATGCCATATTATTAATAGATAAAAAAAGTTAATTATTAAATTATAATCAATTATAATAAATTTTTTAGAAATTTATGAAAAATTAAATAAACATATACTTTTTTTAAAAAAAATTGCATCCATACAATTGAAACTGATGAATTAGGAAAAGAGTTTTTAAGTTGTACAAGAAATCCTCTCTCTCTCTCTATATATATTCTTAATGATTCCTAGAAAGTTGGAGGAAATTTTGTTTGGAGTTGTGTTCTTATGGAGTAAATGAAAATTTCCAAGCAATTTCCTTATGTTAAAACACACCTCTAATTTCTTTTCGTTTTTCAAACAACTTATCGTATTGATGCGTGCGTGTTTTTCTTGTGAAATTGACAATAAATTGATAATTTTTATTTGTATTTATGTATTCGTCTAGTATATACTTGTAATCCATTTTCTTATTGACATCAAGATTTAAATTTTACGAAAAATTGTATGAAATAACAAATTATTAATTCAAATTGAATATTATAGTCATGATTTCTTTTATTTGTAATTCATATTAAACATTCTATGTTTTTTGTCATCCCATTTGTATACAAATAGACTCATTCGATATACATATGTATTGTATAAAAATTAATTACAAGACCTTTTTGTATATAGAAATATCCAAATAGACTCATTCGATATACATATGTGCTGTATAAAAATTAATTGCAAGATCCATTTGTATACCGAATATACGAATAGATCCATTCGATATACATATGTGTTGTATATATGTAGTAATTTTGTTTATATACAATTACTATGTTTTGGTTTGTATACCAAAATATACAAAATACAAATTTTTATGTATGTATGCATATGTATATATATATATACATTGAAATATACATATTAATAGTCATAGCAAACATAAAATTTGCACAATTATATAAATTATAAATATATCATATAAATTTGATTTTTATATTTAATAAACCTAAAATATACTCTAAAATATACTCATTTTCAGAATACATGTAGAAGTAACAATGATTAATATAAAATTTTAGGAAGTTCACTTTTTGTTTTGTTTATAACTATTGTTACATGTAGAAGTCACAATGATTAATATAAAAAGTTTTTATATAAATAAATATATTGTATTATGTATCTTTTTATTTGATATACCATACAAATATTGTGCGCAAGTAACTTTTTGACAGATTCTCAACCTTTATTTTGGTGCAACATTGTTATTCTCTTTTGGATTGATAATTAGTTATAAAATCGCCTTCTAATTAATTATTTTTAGAAAATTTCATTGCTACGTTTTCTTAAATTTAAAAAGTAGTTTAATAATTTCGAATGATAGATTACAATTTATACGTAATATGTTAGGAGATTAGATAGATATGATTTAATATTTTTTATGTGAGATTTTCAAAATTTTGATACATCTTCATTAATAATAAATGTAGGCAATATAATCATATAAAGTAGGGTTTGAAAAGAATAGTGGGTACGTAAACATTATCACTATTTTCGAAGTTAAGATGTTGTCTCCAATAAAATCTCAACTCAAGAAAGAACAATCTAAAGCAATGTAATAGATAAAGAAATAGCGAAAATAGAGGCAATCATGGCCAAATACGATATGCAATAATCCCGACAAATTATTTTAAACAATAATCATAATAAGATATAATTATAATTGAAGTGTGAGAAAATCTCAAATAATAATTAAACTCAAAGAATAGGTAAATTAATAAATACTTTTTTTATTTTTAACTAAAGATCTCAAATTCAAAATATGTAATTATTTTAATAAGGAATACTTTTCCCTATATTAAAAACTTTTCAAAATTAATTTAAATTAATTAAATTACAAAATGATTAGTGAACTCCAAATAAATAAAAATTGAATCATTAGTCAATATCAATGAGTGTGAACGTGTGCAATTGTGTGTCGATAAACTTGGCCTACAATTAGTAGATAAACTTTTTTAATAAAACAAAAACATGTGATTATTGAGTTACAAACATGTCAACATTAATGTCCATTTGTTTAAGAATGAAATAAATGTTTATTTAAGGCAATAATTGAACGTATGAATAAAGTCTTTCATATTTATATATATATATATATATATATATTTGATATCAAAAATAATTTATATGACAAAATGAATATCACGATAAGAAAATAACAATATAAACAACAAATGAAATTATTATTTTTATATTTTAATATCGTTAAAGATTAAACTTATTTCGAAATCTAACATCGTTAAAGATCAGACTTATAAAAATATCTCACTTTTGGTGCTGTATACCTTTCTTAGAGTCAAAATTGTCCCCTTTTATCTAGTTGGAATAGCTTTTGTAACTTCCTTTTTTTTATTGTTTATTTCTTCTACTTCACAATAATGAGCCCTTGATGTGACCAAATTTAGCAATTCTATCCTTCAAAAATGACAGATTCGACATGTAAATAAACTATACATGTTATTAAAAGTCAAATGAATGTGATTATGTGATTTGTTAACAATTTTACATAACTTAAATATGAAAAAATTGAAGTAATATTTCCTCTATCTGATTTTTTTTTTCACTCTTCGTATTTCATCAAACTATATTAATTTGTTGGTTGTATTACTTTTAGAAGAACATTATATTTTTCATATAATTTTCAAATATCTGAATTTTAATTACTATGTTGTTGTCTATCAGAAACATTATCTCCATCTCACAAAGATAGAGGTTCGGTCTAGGCAAACATTTTATTTTTCACAATCCTCACTTATATGATTACACTAGATATCGTTTGAATCTTGTAAAGCAAAAAGTGATAAGTATTTTGAGACAGTGAAAATACGGAGCAACAAGATGCTAATGAAAAAGATTAATAAATCTTCATAATCAAGTTTCTTCCCAACTTTCAAAAAGGAAACTACCTAGCTAGTACACTTTAGTTGAATAAAAGCACATTTTATATGTACTAGGAAAAAACTTATTCGTACAAGATGTTTATACCAAGTTGATATAATTTTCATTATTATGTGATTTAATAAAGTAAAATTCATGTTAGTTAATTATGATTAAGTAAAATGAACTATAATTTTAAACACATGGCATGCATGTATTGATTTGATGTAAACACCCGGTGCGAATAAGTTTTACGCTATCTACTAGCTAGCAAATTAAAACAATCTTCTCGATGGACCATCGAAACCATAATGGTTTGGGCCTTGAAAATTCTGAGGCCCAAAGGTTATAATCTGCAAAGCACAGAGCCCATATGATTGAGGCCCAGCCCACAATCACATTTATGTGCATACATATGCCCATTGCCTTGATAAGATGCATACTGAGTACCAACTTGTGACACTTCAGGCCTCGAGCCACAACCATCGAACCTTTGATCATATATTATTGTAACGACTTGAAAATCGGGTCCAAAATTGAGATTTAAATTAGGATCAATGCGCGATTTTTTCATCATTGTCCTCGGGTGTATCCATCAACATTCTAATTAGGTTCATAAATTGCAGATATCTTCCGTCATATTTTTGGAACATTAGTGCTCCTGGCGCCATCCAAAAACTAGAGCGTATATATACCCTTCACTCTAATGAAAAACTATGTAGGAACACATGTATGTCAGTTAGTATAAAGAGTAGCTGTAATATGGTGATTAATTAATAAATAACAAATTATTATATGTAAAATAGATAAATGAAGTGTTATGTGTCGATTACCACAATAAAGGAATTATTATTACTACTATAAAGTTAAGAATTACTCACAAATTTCTCTTAAATACTCTAATTCTTGTATTGCTATATTCTTATTCCACATTTTATCGCGTATAAATAATACATAAATCCTTCGTAACTTAATGCGAGTGTAATCTGATATCGCCAATCAAACACTGCAATAATTATTTTTTCTTATTCGACCAACTAAATATCATAAGTTTTAATTTATGAAAGATTTTAAAACTAAAATTAGCTATACCACATATATAATCAACCTAATAATACCAAATCCTTCTTAGTTCCTTGGTATGACTTTTTCTAGAAGTTACTCATAAGTTATAACGATTCAACAACTGATGTAAATATATAAATGATATTTTCTTGTAGTAATACCCAAAAAATAATAATAATAAAGTTTCTGATATTTTTAAAGCCAGTTCACCTTAATCATTGGGTTTTATAGAGATTTTTTATTTTCAAACGACTGTGATATTCGGGCTAGAATAGATTTTCCTGGTGACATTTAACGTCTCTGTTGAATACTAAACCTAAAATCTTATGATTTTCAACTATTTTATTGATCATTAAGTCAGATCTTTAGGTACGATCCGTCCGATGATTTTGATATTCAGATGTTCCTATGCCTTAGCCTAGATAAAACACACATGTGAGCCTAGAGTTGATTACTATTTAATTACTATACTTGTCAAGACCTAACTATTGAAAAATATAATTGAACCCTATTAGTCCAAATTGTTTTTTTTAATTACTGCTCTCTACCTAAAAAAAAAGTGCAGAAGAATAATATCTGCATTATTATTATTATATTTTGTTTCTTCCAAATTCAAGACAAGTACAACATCTTTTATCTAATATAGTAGTTGTTTATTGTCATTGTCAATGAGGTGGAGAGAATCATTTCAAATTTCAGTGCACATAAAAAATAAATAAATATTTATATTTGTCAATATTTTAATGGATAGAGACGGTATTATAATTTCAAATTTATAAATTTTTGATTCTAGAAATGACGATTTAATGTGTTATGACTAAATTAATTATAAATATGAAGTAAATATTTTAATACAAACTTATAGTCCAAGCCAAAAGTACTCCTTTCGTCAAACACATAAGTAGATATATAACGTTGCCTTTATTGGTTGAGAGAATTATTCGATATTTATATTGATTGAATGCATGACAACATATACCTGATGATATAATCGAGATATGTATAAGCTAGTCCACACAGACGATTAATTAAGAAAAGAAATTGTTTATTAGGGGGATGACTTGCTTGGACACGTCATTGTTTTGTTTGGAACAATCTATGAGAGTTTGGTTTGGATTTTGATGTTTTATTTACTGTTTATGATATGCTATTATTGCAAAAGCGTGTGGAAAATATGTAGACCTAATTTAGAAATGCATTTTTATTATTATTATTTTTTTCTTCTTCTCTCTAACAAATTATCATAAGATATTTATGGACAAATTTGATATTATGACTAAAGACTAATCATTATGGAATTATAAGAAGATTAATTAAACAAAAAAAAATTCATATTAGCAAAATATTCATTTAAGTTGTACCAAGAATATGGTATGATTATTTTAATAATTTGAATCTAACTTTTTTTTTTATGTCTTTATTAATTATTAAATATTGATGGATGAAGAGACACCAAACTATACTAATTAATTTTCACCCATAGTTACACCAAACTATACTAATTTATCATTGTTAACTTATAAAATAAAATGAAAATATGTATTAATTATCTATAATTTCGTTTTAAGAATATATTAACTACATGGGTCATGTATTTATTACGTTATTTGCATATAAGTCTTTATGTTAATCCTGATACACAACGAATGTTGTTCGAACTTTTTAAAATTGTAGAAATTAATACGTATTTTGATTAATCGTCCTAGTGAAGAGTTTGAACAATATAGCTCATTGCATAACACAATTTCCTTACCAGGGAGCAGATATTTTGATTTAATAATTCCTGAACAATTGTGTGATTGTAAATGGATTTAAGTGTCAAAAAGATATATTATTCCCTTCGTCGATCCATTTTATATGACGTCTTTTATAGTCCGTCCCAAAAAGAATATCACCTTACTATAATTAGAAATAATTTAACTTTAAAATTCTCTTTTTACCTTAATGAAATGATTCACGATCACACAAATATCTAATAATTATTTTAGACCACAAGTTTCAAAAGAAACTATTCGAGATGCACGAAAACTCACTCGGATCCAGACACCACGATCATTAAAAATTGTTTTTTTTTTCTTCTTACACACCGTGCGAAGTTAAACGATGCCACGTAAAATGAGACGGGAAGGAGTAGAATGGAGACAAGTAGAAAGAATAGAGGTGGCAGGTAGAGAAGAAAGAAGACTAGTTATGCTATATCAAGAAAATAGGCTGCATGGTCAACAATACAGTTTACCTGCAAGACTAATCACAAAGAAGAAACCTCTTTTTTCTCCTTTATGCTTCAAACACATTAGCTTCAATTCACCAAAAAAAAAAAAAACTTCATTTTACTTCTAATAACCAACAAACAACAACAAACAAGTTTTTGGGAAAGCCAAGAACTTCAAGAAAGCTCCTTTTTAACACTTAACAACTTTATTTTCTTCCCATACAAATATTACACAAAGGGACTATTATGGTTGGTGTGTTAGCTCATCTTCTCACCTCCCTCTCTAGTTATTGATTCTCTACCCTCTTTTCATCTCATTCTACTATGGAACTTCCGGTCTCGACACCGGATTCTGGTGGCAAGAAGAAAGGTTCTTATACTATAGAAACAAGAAATCTTTCCTATGCACTTCCTAGTTTATATGATGAGTTAAGTTGGATTTTTTGTTGCAAGAATCCTAAGAGGCCTCAGAAGTTCATCATAAAGGATGTTAATTGTGAAGCAAGGCCAGGAGAGATTACAGCTATTGCAGGTCCTAGTGGGGCTGGAAAAACAACACTGCTAGAGATTCTTGCAGGGAAAATATCACCAACAAAAGTTACTGGAGAGGTACTAGTTAATGGTCATCCTGTGAATGCCAAGTGTTTTCGGAGATTATCCGGTTATGTGACACAAGAAGATGCCCTGTTTCCTCTGCTCACAGTTGAAGAAACACTCATGTATAGTGCTCTTCTGAGGCTACAAGGTGGGAAAAAAGAGGCTGCAAATAGAGTTGGAGTGTTGATCAAGGAGCTTGGTTTGGAACAGGTTGCTGGTGCAAGAGTTGGGGGAGGATCAAACAGGGGAATTTCGGGTGGTGAAAGGCGAAGGGTGTCGATTGGAGTTGAGTTAGTACATGATCCTGCTGTGATTCTCATTGATGAGCCAACTTCTGGGCTGGATTCAGCATCAGCACTTCATGTTATATCACTTCTTCAAGTGATGGTAGCTCATCAAGGCAAGACAATTGTCTTGACTATCCATCAACCTGGTTTTCGGATTCTTGAACTGTTTGATCGACTTGTTTTGCTCTCAAATGGGGGTGTACTACACAATGGCTCGTTGCAGTATCTCGAAGAGAGGATCAAGTTTTCCGGTCTACAAATTCCACCCCACATCAATGTGCTTGAATTTGCCATTGATGTCACAGGCAGCATTGTCATTCAAACTTCAGAAAGTCCCGATGTCCATTTCCATATCAAGGATCATGGCGAAAAGAAGGAAAGTCGAAGAAAAGACGATGAGGGATTTACTATTTCCAACCACAATGACATGGTAGAGAACTGTCCTTCCTACGCAAATTCCTACGTTGAGGAGATTTCAATACTAGGAGGAAGATTTTGCAAGAACATATTCAGAACCAAGCAACTTTTTGCAACCAGAATAATACAAGCATTGGTAGCAGGCTTTATACTGGGATCAATATTCATGAATGCTAACAACAATCTAGGGCAGGTTGCTTTACAAACAAGACTAGGATTCTTCGCGTTCAGTCTAACGTTCTTGCTGTCCACCATGACAGAAGGTTTACCCATTTTCTTACAAGAGAGAACAATCTTTATGAGGGAGACTTCAAGAGGAGCATATAGAGTATCCTCTTATGTTGTGGCAAACACAATTGTTTTTCTACCATTCCTCTTAATGGTTGGGCTTCTCTACACTGTCCCGGTTTACTGGCTCGTTGGTCTAAGGGGAAGCATGGATGGGTTCCTCTACTTTGCTATGGTGGTCTGGATAGTTCTCTTAATGTCAAATTCTTTCACTGCGTGTTTCAGCGCACTTGTCCCAACCTTCATCATGGGAACATCTATTATAGCTGGCTTGATGGGTTCTTTCTTCCTGTTCTCAGGCTATTTCCTTTCAAAAGAGAAGATACCTAGTTACTGGATCTTCATGCACTACCTAAGTCTGTTTAAGTACCCATTTGAGTGCTTCTTGATAAATGAGTATGGAGGCAAGGGAGGGAAAAGATGTTTAGAAAGTGAAAGAGGAGAGTGCAAGTTGTTCGCGATTGACTTCTTGAAACAGCAAGACCTCAAAGAATCACTGAAATGGACAAACTTAGCAGTGATGCTGAGTTTCATCTTGGGTTACAGAGTTCTCTGTTATCTAATTTTATGGTGCAGATGTTACAGAACCAGAAATTAGGCTTTTCATTCTTTTGTATTTTTACAGTTTTCATTTCTTCTTTTTCTGATGATTAAATTGATTGGGCAAGTACATGTAGTTTACACTGAAGAAGATGTATTAGTCATTGAGGTGAATATTCATTTTTATGTTCAGAGTTCATATGAAATAAAAATTTCCTACTGTTATAATTCTGTAAGGATTAGGTCCTACAAACTTTGTTTACAGGAGCAAACCAACAGCAAAAGGAGACTCATTTCTTTATCATTCACTATCAATGTCATCTATATCCTTCAGGCTATGTTGCTAAGACTCTTCAAAAATATTGTCAGATCCTCCAAAATAATGCAGTCCGACACAGGTGCAGCATCACTTTTGAGGAATCCGAGTAACATAGCCTTCAGGCACAGGTAGAGTTTAGTGTGTACTGCTGGTGACTATGTGAATACTATTGTAAGATAATAAATGATGCTGGTGACCAAGTGAATAGAATGGCAAAATAATAAATGATGTGCAAGGAGAAAATGCTCAAGGCATTTGTAGTGAACTTATAGACTAATACTGGAAGTTCCATGGAAGCTTTATGCTTACAAGTTACAAATGATTGCATTTCCAAGAAAAAATTCTCTCGTGGTACAATTGCGGCATTTACCTAAATAGAAAGAAAAAGGAAATAGTCTCAATGAATACCTAATCTAATTATACGTATTCCAGGTCATATGTACATCTTAGAATATAAATGAAGTGAAAAAGCTCCTAATTCCACACGCTATGGAGCAAAATCCTACAAAGAAATAAACTCAACAGATATAAGGAAGATAGTCAAGGAAACTTGATTTACCATGATGTGTTTGACTCAGCTTTTACGATCATCTATTGTAGTAAAAGTCATTGTTCCATGTGTCGCTGTTGTGTTTGCAGATGAAGAAGAATCAACTTGTTTACCCGAGCCAGCAGATAGCGTGTCTGATGATGTATTTTTCTGATTCCTGAGACTCACTAGATCTGATAACATGCCTGGCTCAGATATCTCTTCATCATTCACTTGCATCTCACCAGTCAGCAATTTCACCACAGTGGACATCGATGGTCGGCTTTTGGGCATGACTTGGGTGCATAAGAGAGACACCTTCAAGAATTTGCAAGCATCAACAACATCGAAGTCATCTCCCAATAATGCATCTACCAATTGAATGAGCTCCCCCTTCTTGAACAGTCTCCATGCCTGCATATCAATTTATCGAATGTAATACAACTTCCTTTATAAATAATTTCTATCTGAATTCCATTTTCAATGGTTGGATAAATGTTTGCTCAAACAACTGTCAATTTCTATTTTCTTTTTGTTCTGTTCTTGAGCAAGCAATTATGATTTTAACATTATATTAATAAGCCCACTTGAGAAAACAATATACAAACAATGAATTAGATGGGCTTGGGACTATATAAGATGCTTCGACTACATTACTTGCCATTTCAGAAGGTTAGGTACAACCTTACAAGGATGTTGTCGGCAGAGGACAAACAAGAATGGGCTTCTTTCATTTTTTGCCTTGTCGGCCAAACTTAATTACTGGCACTACTCAACTATACAAAACCAGTACATTTGCGGGCTAGTTTGTAAACTAGATCACCCAAAGGCACTGGACTGAATTTATCTCAATAAGAAGAATGTCATAACCATGCAAAGAGAGTGTCAGGATAATACACTTTTTTAAATCACCAAATAATTTAACAACCCCTGCTGATCTTCCCATCATGTTCTATGAGCAGTCGAGAATCCAATGGCCATAGATCCCTCATATTTATTAATGTATAGAAACAATTATGTTCTTCTTAGATATTTTTTATCTGCAGGTAGTCGGGATCCAACATAAACAGAATAATGTTAAAAGCAACTCCATACCCGTTCAAGAAGATATTGTTCCTCAATAGGTAACCGCTTGTTTGTGTTGCATCTTCCACTAACGATTTCCAAAAGGAGAATCCCAAAACTGTATACATCTGCTTTCCGTGTCAACTGCCCTCTCATTGCATATTCAGGGGCCAAATAACCTCTACAAATAAATAAGCGCGTTAGAATTTATACACAATGATAAACAAGTAAATAATGATATACTATTTCCAGTTTTAGCTGAACGTATCATAAGACTATCAAAAGCCTTTCTACAGTTTCTTTTACAACATTGCTAGAACAGGAAAAATGGGAGCTCTATAAATAGGAAAAAGTTGATGCCAATGAGTCATCATCTTGTTCTTTGGATATTCTTAGCCAAAACATTCCCGATTGTTTCTGAATGGCTTACTCATTTTAATTCATAACCTATAATTCACCTAGAGAAATTTGTCTAAGAAGGTTACAGAAAAGCATAAGAATATGTAAACTTACAGTGTTCCTGCCACACGGGTGCTAACATGGGTCAAATCAGCTGGAATAAGCTTAGCAAGACCAAAATCTGAAATTTTTGGGGTCAGGTCTTTGTCGAGAAGGATGTTACTTGCTTTAATGTCTCTATGAACTATATAAGGCTGGACTTCTTCGTGGAGGAATGCAAGTCCTCGTGCAACACCAATGCATATTTTAGTTCGTGTTATCCAGCTAAACTGGAGGTTACTATGTGCACCACCTGTGAGTAAACAAACATCAGTATCCACTGCCACAAGTACAAATCAAAGAAAAGTTAAAAATAACAATGACAAAGGACTTCAACTCACCAAGCAGAGTTTGGGAAAGACTATTATTTTCCAGGTAGTTATACACCAATATTCTATGATTCCCTTCCGCACAACAACCATACAACTTCACCAGGTTTTCATGTTCTATATTTGAGATCACCTTTATTTCTGTCAAAAACTCCTTTACACCTTGTTTTGATTCAACAGAAAGTACCTTGATAGCAGCCATTTTCCCATCTCTTAGCCTCCCCTAACAACAGAATATAAAGTCAGCTTATTTATCGAATGGAAATGCAAAATCGAAAAAATCTTTTTTTAGAGAATAAAATACCTTGTAGACAGAACCAAACCCTCCTTTCCCTATTTTGTTTACAGGGCAAAAATCTTCGGTTGCAGCACGCAATTCCCGGTAGCTGTACACCCTTGCATTCTCAATGCTTGAAATTTCTGCAACAATTCTAAATCTAGTGAGGAACCTTAACATGTCTTGATTAATAGCAACTTAATCATTTTTATGAAGGTGGTATCCTGACCAGCTTGCATGCACCTTGATTATTCCACCGAGTACCTGCTACCTCCCACCAACACAGGTACCGGATAACTCTGCCCACCAACGAGGCAGATAAGAAGATGGTGGCACCTAATGATTTTTGGTCTCAATTGGAATTTGAACATGAGACCTCATGGTTCTCCTCCCATTTCATTGACCACTAAACCACAACAACTGGAATCGTTATTGAGAAAAGGCAATGTTCGTCCATGCTTAAGAAGAACAAAGAATCCTAATTGTAAGAACAAGCTCAAGTATTCTATACTGTCATAGAAGGTGGCAACAATTTCCATAAAGAGAAGTGAAAGTTGAGAAAAAGCTGAAAATTTTAACCTTCATCAATTTCTACTACATGATTGTGATGGGGAGATGTCTTCCCTCCTAAGCAGAGACCAAAACAAGTCATTACACCAGTGTTTTTGTTTCAACAGAAAGAAAAGCAGGTCAACCCACAGAGAAAAGAACTCTGCTGCCAATCCTGTTACATAACAAAACAACATATTAACAACACTTCATTACCAAAATTTAGTTCCATCTCGCGCTGGTTCAGATATGACACATAACGGTTACCTAAGGCATTTGGCCATGAAATTTTTTCACTTTTTCCAAAGTTGAACTTCTTCCAATTTCAAATATCATATTTCACTTTTGAAAACAAAAACTATTTTTTTTTTCAAAT
The DNA here is from genome assembly GCA_022817965.1 of Solanum lycopersicoides. Classification (NCBI taxonomy): domain Eukaryota; kingdom Viridiplantae; phylum Streptophyta; class Magnoliopsida; order Solanales; family Solanaceae; genus Solanum; species Solanum lycopersicoides. Next base: position 94,311,332 of record CM040624.1, on the reverse strand, counting down.
TTTGCAATGAAACATGTCCAAACGTCCACAAACGCCTCTATACTCCTGGATTCTACCCAAAAAAACGCATCGAATAAGAAGTAATACATTTATTTCCTCTCAACCAAACCCTATAAACATTTCTCAAACAAGCATAATTTTGAACCTACTGCTCAGAACCTACATTTCATCACTACTAACATTACATCTAACATTATAACGAAAACAAGGAGAGATAAACAGAAATTCCAGACACCCATTTCCGAAAATCAACAAGACATACAAACAAAACAAACAGAACGCAATTACATCAATAACAATCCAAACCTTCAAAGAAAAAAGTTCAAAATTTACAGTAAAATTGCAGCACTAGTAAAATAAAACACAATTCCCATAGGAGAAATGCCCCTTTTATTACAACAAACATAAAACCAGATCCATAGCTTGATCAGTTACGAAGCTAGCTTTTCGCAGCTGGTTCAAAAAACTATCAATTACTAAAAAACAAGAAAAAATTCAAACTTTTACATCCCAAATAACTTTATGTACTCCAAAATAATCCCTTAACTTCTTCTTTTCAGATCCGCCTAAAGAGAAAACACTAACCTGATTGATCAATCAAACAGCACAAAAAAACTCCAAAAAAAACTGAAATTTAGCTCGTTTTGAAGGTAAAAAACAGCAAAAGTTAGCTCAATTGAAGTAGTGAAATTACAGTTAAGAGAAGAAAGATGAAATTGAAGAGAAAAAGATACAAACTTGAATTTACGTACTTGTTGAAGAAGGCAGCAGAAGAAAATGAAAGAGATAAAAAGTTTTTGTTTGACTATTATTGGGGGAGATGAGTTTGGTTGCTTTATATATTAGGGAAGTTTGGTTTATGGATAAAGTTATATCGAGATTAATTATGTCGGAATTAGATAGAGTAAATTATAATTTTACGTGAAATAAAAATACTATAATAATGATAATCAAACCTAAATAAAGTTATTTTGAGATTATAATCTTGATTAGTTGTCTTTATCGATCGAATCGGTTCAATTTTAAAGTCTATCAGTTTGACTTATTAATTATCAGTTTGTCGACATGCTAAATCGTTATAGATCCATTAAGATATTGACTTAGCGGTTTTTAGTTTATTGGGTATTGTTTGTTTTAAGACGGATACCGATTTAATTGTTAAGATTTGACACAAACTTTTTTTTTACTGCACATGAGTTCACAAATTGCATCTTGTTCAAAAGCAAGAATAAAAAAATTTGAGACAGTAGAAATAAAAGTACGAAACTAAATTTTAAGTCAAGGACTTCATATACAAAATAGTATACATATAATAATTTAATTTACTATCAGGTTATCGATAACCCGTTAAGAAAAAACCTCAAACCGTTTAGAATCGATAATCCGTAAAAAGAAAATTAAAACTGTTATCAAAATCACAAAACCAATAACTCATTACTCATAAACTAATACCTTTTTCTTAGTTCGGATTATCAATTTCGCTTCGATTTCAAATCGCCATACTTGTGAGTGAGTGTTTGATTCGTAAACAAAGTTATATCGAAATAATACTTTTGGAGTTATAAATTTGAACTATATTCAAAATTAAAGTTCATATTAAATTTCTAATTTATTTAATTAAAGGTATAAATTTATTCCAATCTAAATTAAATAAATTATTAATTTTAATTCCAAATTTAATCCTAAAATATTTCCACTTATTAAAAACCCTTAAAAGAGTTGCAGGCCATTGTTGTTATGTTAGCACGTCATTAGCAAGATCTTAGAAATATCCCTCCTTTATTTAAAAAATAATATTAATATTCAATTGTGTCTTTTATTTTTTACGTGGAAAATATGGACAATTGTAAACATCAGTAAAGTCAAAATAATATATTTAATTCAAAAATAATACATTTTTATTATAATATAATGAGAATATATTAGCAGCCACTAATGATTTAATTAAAATTTAATATTGGTGCATTAGACTATTGATTATTCGAATAACTTTAGAAAAGTAAAATACTTTTTTTTGTTGACAAAAGATTTACTAGGATGAGTTTGGTTCATTTAAAAAAACGTGACTTAAAATCGAGTAATAATTCATCGAAAATGCTTAAAATAGTTTATCTATTTATATAAAGTAATGATCAGATTTTAGGCTCCTTAATTATTTTTGTTGTTGAATACTAAAAAGGAAAGAAAAGGCCAAATAAATCATTTTTCTGATTTTTTAAAAATTTTATTTTACTACTTCATCATGAAAGCATAAATTTCAAATAATAAATTGATGAATATTATTAAATGCAAACTCATATTTATGACACATTTTTTGTCTTTCAAGTTAATAATAATTTAACTCCAATTTTTTTTAATTTATTTAGATTTGAAAAGTCAGTTTAGACATTGTTTCTTTATAAGAAAATTCTACTTTTCACTAATTTGACTAGTGAAACTATTTTAATTATTAATTTTCTATGAGAAATCATTGAATTCTCTTGAACTATTAAAGTGTACCACCTAATTTATTCTTCTTCTTTTTCAACTAATCCTTTCAACAATTAATTTAGTAATATTATTATCCACTTGCCCCAACATATATATACTTTTATAATAAAAGGAAATATATATAGAGGAAAAAGATAAGGTTGACTTCACCAATCATTATGATGACAAATTTCTACATACTCTTTCTTAAGTTTTTAAATTTTATTTGTCATGATGTTTTGAATATTAAAATTTGAATTTATACGCGCAAAAAAAAAGTATAATTCATTGATAAAAGCATTTTCTAATTACTTATTGGGGTAAATTAGAAATTAAAAACGTAAAATTATTCATTAATTTTATAAAGTAAATAAGTATTGTAAGATGTTTTAAAATAGTGTAATGAATAACTATTATTAAACCGAATGAGTATCAGAAAGATATTAATCATAATTAATCAAGGGAAAATTACGCAACAAAGCAAACTTATACTATTTAATTACTCATCATAGCTATAGTTTGCTATAATTACCACTCGTGCTAACATTATACATTAATTACGCGAGCTGACTTTGAGTATATATAATTAATCGCGTTTGTATGTGTATAATTCGCCAGAATATATAAATACATATGTATAATATACGATTTTTTAACCTATATACATATACAATTCATCTCTCTCCCACTCTCTGCCCTCTCTCTATCTCACTCGCCTCTCTCCTCCCTCTCCCAATCTCGTTTGTCATTTATACAAATGCATATGTATAATATACAGTTATATACAATTATATACATATACAATTCACCTCTCTCCCACTCTTTGTCCTCTCTCGCTCGCTTCTCTCCTCCGTCTCTCGCTCTCGCTCTCCTCACTCCTCTCTCTCCTAGTATCGCTCGCCTCTCTCCTCCCTCTTTCAATCTCTCTTGCCATATATACAAATATATATGTGTACTATACAATTATCTAACCAATATACATATACAATTCACTTTTCTCCCACTCTTTTCTCCCTCTCTCGCATCTCTCCTCTCTCTCCCAGTCTCGCTCGCCTCTCTCCTCCATATAACATGTAGCTACAAATTGTAATTATCAAACTATAGCTATGGAGAGTAATTAATCATTTTTAAGTGGCTATATGTGAAAGTTTCCCATTAATCAAAGGGAAAAGAAAAAATATACCCCTGAACTATTGTAAATGATAAGCAGATACCCTTCGTCATACTTTAGGGACATTGGTGTCCATATCGTCCAAAAACTAGAGCATTTATATCATTTACACTAACAGACATACACGTGTCATAATCTTATCCACCAACCTGACATTTATTATATATCGAATCGACGAATAAGATTGTGTCACGTGTCCCTACTTAATCTTTTGTTAAAGTGAAGGGCATATATGCTCTAGTTTTTGGAAGAAACACCAATGTTCCGACTCCCTAAAGTATGACGAAGAAATCTACGTACCATTGACCGATAATTTAAAATATATGTCCTTTTTCACTTAATTAAAAAAAATCCCTCCGTTTCAAAAAGAGTGTCCCTATTTCCTTTTTAGTTTGTGTCAAAAAGAATGATCCCTTTCCTTTTTTGGCAACACTTTAACTTTAACTTTCCACGTGACATGTTTAAGACCACAAGATTAAATGATATTTTGGTACATTTGACATAACTTTGATTTAGAACCACAAGATTAAAAAGTCTTTTTTCTTTTCTTAAACTCCGTTCCAAGTCAAACTAGGTTATCCTTTTTGAAACGGAGTAAGTAATATATACCGACATCTTCCCTCTAATGATTAAGAAGAAGAAAAATACATTAAAAGTACTAATTAAGTACTGAGATTGTGCTTTAGTACCGCACGATTGCCACTTTCCTCTACTTTATATTATTGATTTTAATTTATAATCTATATAATATTTTGAATTTTAGCATTTTATATTATTGATTTTAATTTATAATCTATATAATATTCCTCTTTTTAATTTGACTTGATACATTGTATAAAAAAACAATATTTAAATTTTATAGTATTAAACTAAAAATTTATCAAATATGTTGTAATATGTTTTTAAAAAATATATCACGAGAAGAGTTACTCATCAAAAGTCAAAATGAAGATTTTTGAAAAACAAAAGCATATTTTTTCCATATAGTTAAACAATTCAGCAGATGTAAAATAACAAAGGCATTTTCCCAATTCTTAAAGAATAATTAAAGATTAAAGTAAGGTTGAGTGAGTCATAAGTGAATGCTTTAATAAATGCATACACACTGAAAATCATTAATCATAGTTGCATATTATTATTATTTTTATACATTTAAAAAAAAATCATTAATCATAAATATTTTAAACTATCTTATCTGTATCTTTTTCTTCGATAAAATATACTTTATTTAAAAACAAAATTAAGTTAATCTTATTTCAAAAACATATATTTATAATAATATTGACAATTAATATGAAACAGATGGAGTAACTTACAAGTTACAAGTAGTTGTCGGTTATTTGGCTTCAATAATTCAAAATGACAAACACAAATATAATGTCAACTCAATTAAATTTAACATTGTACAAGAAAAGGTTGAATTATTCCTTGAACTCAAAACAAACTACAAGAATTCTCAATCTAGTTATTGAGGACTTCTCGAGAAACAACAATAAGAATTCTTTTTTATCCTTGATTAAAAGATTCAGATGGATAAAATTGCGTTTGATAAAAAATATTTTATTTATTGGATAAAATATTTCGATGTAAAACTGGATCAACAAGAAAAAAAGAGGAGAGAGGAAGAGTACATAAGCCTAGTATGCAAATCAAAAGTCTAAGTAATCTTCTAATTAATGGAAATTATAATTAGCACATGGGACACTAAGTAAGTTGCTTAAGTATCTAGCCCCCTTTTGTCCAGGTTATCGACCTAAATCACAAGTGGTCATAAATATATTATAACAAAACTTAATAAGAAAATATCTCAATAACTTTATGACGATCAAATTATTATTTTTATTTTGATGGATTTCAACTTCTCCAGCAAATAAAGTCGATTCGAAATATTATACTTCCTCCGTTTCAAAAAGGATGTTCTAGTTTGACTTGGAACGGAGTTTAAGAAAAGAAAGAAGATTTTTTAATCTTGTGGTTCTAAATAAAAGTTATGTCAAATGTACCAAAATGCCCTTTAATCTTGTGGTCTTAAACATGCCACGTGGAATGTTAAAGTGTTGCCAAAAAAGAAAAGAGGTCATTCTTTTTGAAACAGACTTAAAAGAAAATAGGGACATTCTTTTTTAACGGTATTTTTTTTTACACAAGATTGCCTAGTAACATTCACTATTTTATTCCCAAAAAAAGTTTCTTTTTTCCTTTTTGGTTAATAAGGCTAATGCAAGTGGAAAGATTTAGAGTCATCACAAAATAATTTCTCCCACCTATTCATCCTATTTGACTTGTATATTAAAAATATATATTTCATTCTACATATTCATTTTCGCGTCTAAATTTCTCCGTACTCTAGTCTTCATACTAAATAACCAAATAAAATATGAATAGTCAAACTTAAAATTTTTAAACTTCATAAATAAAATTAACACGAGTCAAATAATATAAGACTTATATAGAATAAAGTGAATCAGGTTTTTTCCAACACTAAAAAAGATGGTAGAGGACAATGGCATATCTTTATAAAAGAATCATTACCTTTTTTTGTCAACAAAACTTAAAAGCAATTGATGGAGAAAAGTGCATTCCAAAATTCCACAGAAGAAGTCAATCATACGCGTTATTGACATTTACAAGAAGTTCATTACACCTATTTGTAAACACAATTAAATGATTCATATTTTTTTCAAGGCACAAGCCAATAATCCCACACACAACATTTAGCTACAAACCACCAACAAATCATTCAGTGTAGTGATATGATGCAATTGATGTAAACTGTTTATATTGATTGTGTCTTTCTCATCCTCCAACGTACCTCATCCCCACCATCCCACTCCACCTCTCATAATATTTATCTAAGCTTATTTTTCTCACACAAAGACCAAGAACAAAACAAACATTGTATTTAAACTAACAACATAATACAATACAATACGATACGATGAGTAATAACCATCCAAACAAAGCTGTAAGCGCACACTGATATTGCAAAGTTAATTATACTACAAGTTTACAACCATCATATAGCAAAGTGTATATGATGCTAAAAACGGAACATAGCGGCAAAAAAGTTAAATACTTAGAAAATCATCTCCTTTGCTAGCTCGAGTGTTTCCTTGTGCCCAATAAACTTATCTGCAATGGCCAGTGCGAACTCCATGGTAGTTCCTGGTCCTCTGCTGGTAACGAGATTGCCATCAACCACCACCCTGTTTTCTACTTCGCTTGGATCGGAAAGTTTGTTGCACAAGGCTGGAAAGGCAGTAGCCTTTTTACCCTGGATAGCAAGAAAAGGATGCATGTCAATTAACAGACCAGAAATAAAACAGTCAAATGCATAAATAGTGTAATGCAAAGCATGCTATGCTGCAAGATTTGCAACAACAGGCCCCTTGTATATTTAATAATGTAATACTGTTACTTTTTTGAACCAATATAGCCTAGCTCAATAAGGTTAAGGCCAATCAAGACCTTTAAGTCGTGGCCTTTCTTATCCTGATAAACCAAGGTAATGTACAAAGTACAGTACTCGAGGTAGTATTCACTTGCTTTAAAATAATTTTAACTTTCAAAATCGAAGAGCATGAGTATGTCTTCTTACCTTGAGAAGCCCATGGGGCTCTAGGACTAGAGCTGGAGATGCACACATTGCTCCATATGGTTTGCTTGATTCCCTCTGCTTCTTCAGCATGTCAACCAACTTTTCTGATTTGGCAAATGTTTCGGCACCACCAAGACCGCCCTGCATATTTATATATTACAGTAAGACAGGAACTTCAAGGAGCTTTAGAAGCAGAGTTTCAGAGGATTGCACTCACTGGTAGGACAATGAGATCGTAAGACTGTTTAGCAGCTTCATCAAGGAGCACATCTGCTACTAGTTTAACTTTTCTGGAAGCAACAATCTCCAATTTATCTTCCAGAGATGCCACAACTACTTGAGCGTTTGCTCGCCGAAGTACATCAATAATAATAGTAGCTTCCATTTCCTCAGAACCATTTGCAATAGGTACAAGAATCTGTCAAACAAGTAACTCTAAATAATCTTGGAAATATTAAGAACTTAATATCTTTTTGACAAGTTATGAACTTGCATATTAACATGGTGGTGATTCAGCTCCAAAACTCGAAAGAACAAATCATAGCATACTATAAGTACAACATATTGCTGTTACTTCATAAGCTAAACATTCTACCTAGACATGGGACACTGCTATTACTTCCAAAGGTAAAAAGACATCTATTAATGATGGTTTGCATAAAAGTTTGCTAACCCTTCACTCTGGGGACGTGGTTATACATGGATGTGCATAGAATACCTCATCCTTTGCTTTTGAGCATATACATTATGACTCACAAAGTTCTCCTACAACATTTGCCAGCTCAACAATGTATGTATCAACATACACATACTTATAAAAAATGTATCAACATACACATGATAGTAGAAGATCTTAATATATGCATAATCCAAGTGGTCACTTGTAGAGAAATGATTAATATATTAAGTACATAAATGATTGTGTAGAGAAACTGACAGAGCTGCACCCCTCAGCCAAAATCTTACCCGTGGCTTACTCGTGAGTGTCCAATTTACTGAATTAAGCTCCGCAAATGCAAATTCTTCACTGTGATTTGGGCGCATCACCTGAATAAGAATAATCCCAAAATTTCATAAATAAATGGCAACGAGCAAATACCAGACCACCAGAACTGCAAAATGAAAACATCTGCAGGCCTCCGATACCAAAGCTAAAATGATTAAGAAAAAGCTTTGACAGAAATATGGACTATGAACAAACATAAGATTCAATACCAGAAGAAGAACTAGCTAAGAACTGATTTCCACAACTGTACATATAAAAATAATCATCACGACAAGATAATTCAGTGGGCCAACATGATATATGATGAGAAAAGCTACGAGGCCACAATGTTGCATTCTGCATCTTGATCTTGAATAGAAATCAACAAAGGTGAGACTGGGCTCTGATTTTCAAAACTATTTGTCATAACCACTCGACTCTCCTCCAAAAGATCAGATTCTAAGAGAAGAAGATAGCGATTTTGCTACCCCAACTTTGAGCCAATTATGCATCAGTTCAACACCCGCAGTTCCTCCAGCTACTTGTTCACATAACTATGACATAGAATAGAAACAACCTTCTTTCTTGTGCAGCATAGAAGGACACATTTTAACATTTCAGTTAGCTTATCTCCTCCAAAAATAGAATCATACATAGAAGACACAGGAATATACTATCTTGTATCAGCACATATATATTAACATAAGACACAGATGCAAATCCAAGTCTTAAATATCCCAAATTTTAGGTCTACAACACCATGTCCCAAATCATGCCAATACATTTCTTCCACTTTTATGATAAAACGAAGAGATGAGATTGGAAATATACCAGTGGGCCAGAAACTTCATTAGCCTTCTCTTTTCCATACAACTCTTCAACCAATGCAACAGCATACTCGATGGATGTTGCCGGTCCACGACTTGTCACAACTTTCGCATCCTTTTGGACTCTTGACTCAACAGCAATGGCATGAGATGATAGTTCCTCCATATACGAGGGATAACACGTTGCCTATCAAAGAACAAAGAAAAAACACAATTCTAACTTTCAGTCTCTTCAAAAGAAAAAGAACATACTTGAATTTTAAGCAGGGAAAGAAATGAATGAGCTCACTTTCAGCCCCTTCAAAAGCCCCCATGATCCAAGTGCTACCGCAGGAGCAGCACATATTGCAGCATATAGCTTTCCATTTTCAGCTTGCTTTTTTACAATGCTTTCCAAAATTTTGCAGTTCCCAAGGTTGGCTGCACCAGGTACCCCTCCCTGAAGAATGGTGAAAACATTAACCAAAATAAGAATCATAACTACAGAAGCTATCGTCATGTGTCCCTGAATGAGACTTGACCAGTATCAAGAAACCTTTAAGTATCATACATCATGTTGGCTCAGGAAAAGGGACAGGACATGTAAGAGGAGATCCTTCTAGCAATATTCATCATTTCCAGTTACTAAACAATACAACTATAAAGGATTTACTTGCTTTTCCAATACAAAGATCTGGAACATCGACAAGAATTGCGTAGACATCCTCTTTTGCCTCTTATGCTCACCCAGCCTTAAGCACTTTGCTTCTTTTAGAATGTCTCTTTTAACCTCATCGAAGGTAACAAAGATAAAGTAATGCAAAACTGTCATCTCTTTAATTGAATTAACATTTTTCATCAGACACACTCACACACACAACTATGGACATGATTAAATAATCATCATAGCATCTGCACTCTTACACAACTGATCATAATGATCTTGCTAAAACTAAATCACATAATAATGAACATAGACTTTTATAATTCATGAGTAGTTTATCTAGAATCCGTACTTCAAGTCTTCCACCAAAATATCAGGCAAGTAATACGAGCAGGCTCAAACTAATGTCACATAAAACTAAGAGGATAGACTATAAATTATACAGCTATTCAAAGCTTTACACCGGGAACTAAACAAATAATTTAGAACAGATTAATCTCAATGTTCAATTCAGCAAAGCCTAACAATAAACATACCGGAAGCGAAATAAGGTCAAACTCAGTATCTACACAATCCGTAATTAGAGCATCAGCAACGATCTTAATTCCATACATTACTTCAATCTGAAGCTGATTCTCAACGGAAGCAACAATAACCTCCGCACCAGCTCTCCGCAGTATATCTATCGGCACTATAGCCTCAATCGGCTCTGTACCATTCGCAATCGGAACCAATACCTATATAACATCCAAATGTATACAGAAACCGTAAACAAATCTACAGTTGTGATCAAATTCTGAATCCGTCTCCAATAGAGAAAATTATAGATAATACGAACCTTCTTAGTAGCAGAAGCCATGGCTGAAACTGAAATTGAAGTTCCTCGAGAGAATTTTCTAGAGTTGGGATGAGTGGAGAGAGTGAAAAATGAGTGAATTTTAGGGGTTTGGTTGAGTTTTATAAAGGAAGGGAAAGGAGTAGTGAGGTGTCGCAATATTGGTGCTGCCATTTTTATAATACGTTTGAGCTAAAAAGAAGGATAGAAATGGCTAATAAAAATTGGTCATGTGTTCCATGGATGCATTTTGTGGGTATAGTTGTGAAATATCATTTTCATAGTGTTACACATTGTGTGTGGGTGGTTGTTACATATGAAAATATGTTTATTTTGTATCGACACGTAGGGTTGCGTATCAGATGGTTCGATTCAATTTTAAAGTTTATCAATTTGATTTATTGGTTATTGATTGTAAACACGCTAAGTTGTTGTGGAGTTATTCACAATTATTTACCCGTTAAGCTTTGACATAAAAAAATCATTGATAATAAAAAATCACTTAGAAATTACAAGGTGACAACTGACAAACCAAATGAGTCATACAAATGACTTCACAAATTGCATCTTACTTATAAGCAAAAACTTTTATATGGTAAAATAATCAAAAGTTTGAGACTGAACTATAAATCAAGAACTTTATATGTATACAAAATGGCATATATATAAATAGGGGGACTTTCACATATAGACACTCAAAAATAGCATAATTACTCTCAATATCTATAGTTTGATAATTACAATTCGTATCTACATGTTATGGAGAGGAGAGAGGTGAGCGAGACTGAGAGAGAGGAGAGAGGAGAGAGAGAGGGCAAAGAGTGGGAGAGAGGTGAATTTTATGTGTATAATGATTAGATAATTGTATATTATACATATGTATTTGTATATATGGAAAGAGAGATCGAGAGAGGGTGGAGAGAGGCGAGCGAGATTGGGAAAGAGGCGAGCAAGAGAGGGCAAAAAGTGGGAGAGAGGTGAATTATATATGTATAGGTTAGATAATTGTATATTATATATATGCACTTGTATATATGGCAAGCCAGATTGCGAGAGAGGAGAGAGAGGCGAGCGAAATTGCGAGAGGGAGGAGAGAGGCGAGCGAGAGAGGACAAAGAGTGGGAGAGAGATCGGTTAGATAATAGTTATCATACATATGTATTTGTATATTCTGGCGAATCATACATATACAAACGTGACTAGTTATACAAACTCGAAATCAACCCACATAATTAATGTATAATGTTAGTCGCGAGTAGTAATTATAGCAAATTATAGCTATGATGAGTAATTAAGTAGTATAAGTTTGCTTAACCGCATAATTTTCCCATATAAATATTGATTCATTATTGTGTTATTGATTAAACCATTAAGGAAAAAGTCAAACCGTTAAAAGAAAAAGTCAACCGTTAATTACTAATTGTTGACACCCAATTTTGGCCTTCCACAATATAAATTAGTCATCGAGCCTCTTAAATTTCAAACGATTTAAAATAATTAACTTTATAAAATTTTAAATATTTTTCGAGTTATTTTAAGTAATTTCGTCATTATTATAAATTTTAAAATGTTAAAAATATTTTTTTTATATTCTATATAATTTTGCATACATTTATTATATAAATGCTTAAAAAATTATCTCAAAAGATTTTAGTTTAACTTAATATTTGATTAATTAGTTTAGCTAATTTATAGTTTATATTTTGAGTTAATTATCTTATAATAGAATTAATTATTTTATTTCGTTAAGATTAAGAAACTCCTTATTAATTTATAAATAATTTTGGGTCACTTCTTAAACCCTTCAAAAGACCAAGTCTTGGGCCCTCTTTCTCTGAATTGCCAGCAGCCCATTCCAATTCCAACCCAATATCTCCAACCGTTTACTACACAATCAGCCCATCAACCCAACTTCCTCAATTCTATTTTTCCAGCACATTATATTCCCAAGCCCAACAAGAATTTAGCTTATAACTCTCTTATGCAGAAACAATACTTACAGCATACATACACAATATACAAAACCGACCCCACCCCCAATTTTTCTTCTTCTTCCTTGTGTGAAACCCAGAAAATCAGAAAAAAAAAATCAACGAAAATCCCTGCAAATCACGAGAATCCCGCAGCAAATCACGTCCTCTTCCCCTCTTTCTTTCTTTTCCGTTGAAAATTTGGTACCATGGACAACTTTGAATCTTATCTCTTCAAGATTTAAATTTGAAAAATCACTCCCAAATCGACCCCGAATCCCTCTATATAAACCTCCATCTTCTTTAGTGTTAGGAGGTAGAGAAGAATTGTGGTGAGAAAACTAAAGTTAGAGGAGATCGGATATTTTTTTTTAAAAAAAAAAAATTGGATTTTGAGGTCATATACGAAAAAATAGTCTAGATTGGATTTTATAGAATAATAGTATTCTAGAATTTTGGGTTTGTTGTTTTGAAACTTGAAGTTTCGTCAAAATTTCTCGTGTGGTGGTGGGTTCTCCTCCAAGCTCGTTCATCCCGGAACGCTGCCCCGATAAAGGTAATATTCATTCCATTTTGTATTCCATATGTTTCAATCTCTAGCATGAATAAAAAAAAAAAAAATCCAATTGTTTGATTATATTTTTTTTTCCAGATCCTTACATACTTTTCTTGTTTTTTCATAAATGGTTAAAAATTATGATAGTGTTATTGTGATAATCAAGTTCCTTGGTTTGATGATGTTATATTTTTTTTACCTAAATTTTTGAGTTTTACAAGTGTTTTGTTTACCATGATAATTTGGGTGCCTAGTTTGTTTTGATTTGTTGTAAACTAGTGTTGGGTTTGATGATGTTATATTTTTTTTACCTAAATTTTTGAGTTTTACAAGTGTTTTGTTTACCATGATAATTTGGGTGCCTAGTTTGTTTTGATTTGTTGTAAACTAGTGTTGGGTTTGATGATGTTATATTTTTTTTACCTAAATTTTTGAGTTTTACAAGTGTTTTGTTTACCATGATAATTTGGGTGCCTAGTTTGTTTTGATTTGTTGTAAACTAGTGTTGGGTTTGATGATGTTATATTTTTTTTACCTAAATTTTTGAGTTTTACAAGTGTTTTGTTTACCATGATAATTTGGGTGCCTAGTTTGTTTTGATTTGTTGTAAACTAGTGTTGGGTTTGATGATGTTATATTTTTTTTACCTAAATTTTGAGTTTTACAAGTGTTTTGTTTACCATGATAATTTGGGTGCCTAGTTTGTTTTGATTTGTTGTAAACTAGTGTTGGGTTTGATGATGTTATATTTATTTTTTTACATAAATTTTTGAGTTTTACAAGTGTTTTGTTTACCATGATAATTTGGGTGCCTAGTTTGTTTTGATTTGTTGTAAACTAGTGTTGCCATCCTAAGAGATTGGTCTCCTACCATTGACTTAAATGTAGCTCTTTGTCATGTAATCTATCAATTTGATAGTCATCTTTAATTTGTTAAGTGCCAGTTGCTTTATAATTCATTAGTTATGATAAGTTTGGTTGGCCATGATTCGTATTCCCCTTAACTATCTTATGTGTTTCTTTAGTCAAACTGATTGTGTAGTTAGTCATGCCTATTGTTTAATTGTTTATTTAATGAATAAGCTCTTTTCCTAATCCTTGTTGTCTTTTCCCTTTGCATGAACTCTATTTCGAGATGAGTCTGCTAAGGCTCTGTCTTCCTTGCATTATTTCGTTGAATCAAATTCAATAACACCTATATTTGAGTTATCCCCGTCAATATCCGACGATGCCGAAAGCTGAAACAGGCCTCGGAAAGTTCAAAAACGTACATGTTATATACAGCAGTATACACTGGTATACATGGTGAATATTGATGTACATGTCCAAAAAAAATATACAGGTGCTAGAGGTTGAAGTGATCTGCATATATTCGATATACAGACCAAGATACAGGAAATGAGGCAGATATACGCGTTGTATACATAGATATACAACTTGTGTATACAAAAACGGGAATTGATTTAAAAATCAAAAAATCAGCAACTTTGGCCCAATGTTTCTGGGCAGTAATAAGCCCAAATTGGTTGCAGCAGGCCCAACTCTTCTTTTATCTCTTACTCATAAATTATTCAATTGTGATATTTTTTTTTTAATTTATTTAACCTTAACTTTGACTAGCCTAATTAAAATCCCCAAAAGATGAACTATTTTCTTTATGTTAGTTTATTTCAATATATTTTTTATCACTCTCATAATTTTCATGGAATACATTTAGTCAAAAATTTTGTTAATTAAAAATGGTTTTTCATGCTTAAATTAATGAATTGTGGTTTGACGTTATTATCTTTTAAAATGATTAAAAACAATAATAATCTAATTCAGTTCTATTCACTTATAATCAATTTCAAAAATTCTAATTAAGTTTCCATTTTCTTAAAATAAAAATAAAAAATAAAAAAAGTTAATCTTTGTTTAAATATTTTTTTTAAAGTTGAACGAATGACGTTAATCATTATTCGTATATTATATCACGTTTCTAAGAATAGTAAAAAATAATAATTGACCTAAGTCATAGGATAACCGCATGTTAGCGGGCGCTTCAAATGCCTTAAAAACCTTCTTGAAGCGTAAATAAGAACCTCTTACCCATTTTCTCTAAATTTATTAAGCTTAATCTGTTAGAGTCTTTTTAAGTTAAGTTTTCTTAATTTCTTTAAAAAATTAAGTGGCGACTCTTTTCTAAGTATTTTTCTCAAATTGTTTTATACTTAGAAACATTTCAAAAAAAGTGATTTTTCTAAAGATAGTAAAAATTACGGCATAACAGAAATGGCGACTCTGCTGGGGATTTAATAGGTTCTAACCATAATAGACTTAGGTTAATTATTAATGTTTTTAGCATATGGTTACTTATTTGCTTATATTGCATGCTTAATGTTTTATTTTTATAGTTATGTGATATAAATTGTTTATTTGTTATTATTTTCATGAATTGTATATGTGTTACTGCTTTATAAACTGTCATTCCGTTCATACTTCTCCACTTATTGGAAATTCACACTATCACACGTACACGCGAGGTGTGCTTTGTGCACCCGCAAACTTCTTTCAAAGTTCCTAAAGTTAGGAGAGTTGGCATATGCGCGGGGTGTCCGGATCTTTTTCCGCGTAACCGCGTAGCCTTCTCACTCGAGTTGTCCACTCGGGAACCTTGTGTCTAGAAAGCCAAATCTTAGAAAACATAAGATAGAGCTAAACCACCCCTCAATTTAAGTCATGCATGCATATGCCTTAGATGGATCGATCAAGGGTATCGATTCAACATTTAAGAAGTCCACCCTTACGTCGATGGGTTTTTACGACCCAACGACCAACAAGCATGTTTTGTGCAACGTGATAATGATAGACGGATCCAAGCCTAAATTTGACATAGTGAGTTTGGATGTTATGTGTTATTTTATTTTATTTTATTTTTTTAAAATTTGCAGATGAATTCAGTCCCTCAAGTGCCCATAATTAGGATGGTCGAGGGTTTTCCGTACAAATTGAAGACCTGGTGGGAAAATTTTACTCCAAGTGAAAAGCTAGCAATTGCAAAAAGGTTGGGGTGCCTTCCTATGCTATTCAAGGTTAACCCAGACAAACATGTGATTAGAGCGTTGATTCAGTTTTGGGATCCGGACCGTGTTGTGTTCACGTTCAAAGACTTTGAACTAACACCTACATTGGAGGAAATCTATTATTTTACCAGTTTGAAGTATCGAGGAAAAGTCAAATTATCCCTCACAGTCAATCAGGGAAGAAATTTCTTCGCTACTTAGGACTGAAAAATGAAAAGAAACTTCGATGCTTCGAACATAATTGGGTTTCTCTGGATTACTTATATGAAAGGTATGGACGCTCGAATAGTTACAAAGTGTTCAGGAAAGAATTCTCTTGCACTTTTGTTCATTGGCAAGCTAGACGTCCTGTTGCATTTGCTGTAGCTTTACTGGGAACTTTAGTGTTTCCACGAGAACATGGTCATATCAGCACCTGCATATGTTCAGTGGCTCGTGTACTTTTTGAAGGTGTTAATGGCGAAGATCTTACTCTAGTTCCCATGATTTTAGCAGAAATATTTCGAGCCCTTGGAAAATGTAAGAGAGGGGAAACAAACTTCTTTGAAGGTTGCAACCTTATTTTACAAGTATGGGCAATGGAACATTTTCATAAGCGTAAAAATATGGATGACATATGCTTTAGCAACGTAAATCATATTGACAGTTTTTTCGACAGGACAAAAATGTTTGTATCTCCGGTTGGTACTAATGATTGGTATGAATATCTTGCCTCCCGCACCAGTGACCAAATTCAGTGGAAATATCCATTACTCTCGCATTCCCCGGCATATATCAGATGCAAGAGGTCCTACTATATTGAGCTTATTGGGTTGAAAGGTCTTCAACCATATGCTCCGGTGCGCGTACTTCAGCAATTTGGTCGGGCACAAGTAATCCCTCTTCGAGCCAACATGAAGGTTTCAGAAGTTTCCTTCGGACCAAACTTCGAGGTTCCTAGAGCCAGAAAGATACTTCATGAATGGAACAATATTCTCACGATGGATATAGGAAAGGGTCCCGAAAGAGAAATTCCAGAATATCAGGTGTGGCTTCGAGAAGATCGCAACAGCATGAGTCCAGAAGGAGAACAGGGTTTTGAGGATATTGGGACGACGATCTGGATAAGGCATTCTCATCTCGGAACCAAAGCAGTCACCCCTGAAATGTGGGCTCAAATGGAAAGTATAATGCAGTATTTGGATAATGCTGGAGCAGGGCCTAACAACGTGGAAGCGTCATCATCACTTTCTCCACGGGCATGATTGATAACAACATTCAGCCTGAATCTTAGAATTGTCCTTATTTTGTGTCATTTTTATGTATTCTCTCCTTGTTGTTGGTATTTAATGGATATTTTGTCTTTGTGTCCCAAACTCGAGTTGTCACAAATTAATGGCTTGGATCAATCTATCATAATCACATTATGTTTGACGTTTAGGCCTACCTTTGGCATAAAAGGTCACAAGTCTAGGACGCGATATAAATTGTTTGTGTGCTGCTTAATTGTTGTGTGTTGTGATGTGTTATTTTGTCTAAAGCAGAATTAATCCACTATTATTCTTAGAGCACTTTAAGCATATATTAACATTCACAACAACAAAGTCCGTCCAAATTATTCTTGAAGTGTCGTTTAAGTTTCTCAAAATTATATCAATCATTTACTCCAAATCTCTCTCTCTCTCAAAAAAAAAAAAAAAAAAAAAAAACGTCAACATACCAATCTCATCTATTGCTTCGGTTAATGACAGAAAAACTAAAGAGTGGAAGAATTTAACAGCGTTCTATGCAAGTCGACCTTTCTAAATTCTATCACAGAAAGATTCGTTTCCATTCGAGTCCTCCCGTTCACCCAAAATATTTCCGTGGATTAATCTGCTCGAAGCAAAATAACACTTATATGTTTTATTTTTATGTCATTTTATTTGCATATATCTTTAAAAATAAAGGCTAACATATGTGTCTTTTGAGTGATTTTTCTATACAGGTAAAAACTGATCTGTGTTGAAATCAAACTGGCAGACCATCCCTACTTTACAAGATCTAAAGCAATCATACCATCCTTCCCTGATCACTCTTTGGATAAAGGCAAAAGCAAAATGACTGGTACTCTGAAGAAATGGGAATGGTCGATGTGACCATCAGAAATGCTGAACCACTGATCAGAGTGAGTTGATCTCCAGTTAATGCAACGTATTGCAGATATGCAGGAAGAGCTTCAACAAACCAAAGATTTGGCCAAACTGGCCATTGCATCGAATGAACCACCCCTTGAGACTAGAAGACCTCCTCTTTATTTTCCATTATTAAGTTCTCCGTTACCCAACTATTTCCCAACCCATACCACAGGACCCATCACTTCCACTCCTAATCCTCATACCATTGATTAACCGTATCCACCGCTCCTTACACCAGCACTTCCTACCAAACACCACCACCAATGCCAAATCAGAACCAAGCACCTAACACTAATCACTCCCAAAACTTTACGCCAACCTACCAAATCCCCCCTAGTCTCCAATAATTCACGTGTTTTGCCTAGCCAGCCGACATACCCTTCTGTAACATTCCAAACTCCACCAGCCAATGCAATCCCTGAACCATGTTCTAGCTTTCCCGTTCAACCAGAGGTGGATCACTATGAAGAGATGGAGAAGGAGTGGAGGCTGAGAGAAGAAAAACGTGAGCAAGAAATGAATGTCATGAAGGAGGCCATCTCTGAAGCAGTTAAAAGTGTTCAAACTTCAAGAAAATCACAGGACTTGAGTATGAAGACCTATGCATGCACCCTAACTTGGAAATACCCGAAGGTTACAAAATTCCAAAATTTGAAACCTTCAATGGTATCGGCAATCCCATGGCTCACTTGCGAGCTTATTGTGACAAACTTGTGGGTATTGGAAGAAATGATGCATTAATTATGAGGTTGTTTAGTCGAAGTCTGAGTGGAGAGGCGTTAGAATGGTTCACATCTCAAGAGCTCCGTCAGTGGTCTACATGGGGGGCTTTGGCCAAAGATTTTCTGGAAAGATTCCAGTTTAATGTTGAAGCTGTTCCTGATAGATACTATTTGGAAAAAATCAAGCAAAAGACCACGGAGGACTATCGTGAATATGCATGTCGCTGGAGGAAAGAAGCTGCAAAGGTACAACCTGTGATGACTGAAAGCGAAATAACCTCTGCTTTTATTCGAGCTCAAGAGCCCGAGTATTATGAAAGGATGTTGCCCATGATGGGACAGAAGTTTTCGGAGTTGATCAGAATGGGAGAAGCCATAGAGGATGGTCTCAAATCTGGAAAGGTTACAAGTCTCACTGCTTTGCAGGCCGCCAACAAATCCTCGACATCTATGGCCACAGGACTTTCTAGGAAAAAGAAAGAGGATGTCTCTGTTGTATCTTTTAGCCCAAGGCCAAGACCACAAAGGTATTTTGGGTATGGTTCTGCCATTGGAAACTCCAACCGATTCTCCACCGCAAATAGTTACCAACCACCTCCACAAGATCCACTTCCAATCTACTATGCACAACAAAACTACCAACCATCACCACCTATCTATCAAAATCAACCACCTACTTACCAAAATACACCACCAAATAACCAAACCAATGTACCAGCCTACCAAAGTCCTGGACAAAACAACCCAAATACCAATACTTTACCCCGCCCTAACCTCGAAAGAAAACCTCCAAGAATTTTCACTCCTTTGGCAGAAACACGTACCCAACTCTTTGAGCGTTTGAGAGCGGCAGGATTGATCCAACCAGTAGACGCAAAGACAATTAATCCCACAACAAAGTTCTTTCGAGCGGATCAACGATGCGCCTACCATTCTGGAGGAGCAGGACATGATACAGAAGGGTGTATCAATTTAAAACATAAGATTCAAGATTTGATCGATAATAGAGTCATCACTCTTCAGGCCCCTGCCCCCAATGTAAATCTTAACCCATTACCGAATCATGGGGGAGCGACCATCAATATGATTGAAAGTGATGAAGATTGGCTCGCTAACGGGACTGTCGGTGAAGCAAATGTCAACTCACTCATACCAACAGTGGCCTCTTTGACCATAAAGGCCCGTCCAGAGTTTGTTGTAATAACTGCGCCTCATCAGGCATTCGCTTTGGCAAAGGAAAGAAACAACGAGCAGCCCAAAGAAAAGTTTGTTGTCCAGGCGGCTACGGCTCAAGGGATGACACGTTCTGGAAGATGTTATGTTCCAGAAGAGTTAGCTCAAGAAACACGAAGGAAGGAGAACCAAAAAAGGCCGATCACAGAGGGTGAGGCTGAAGAGTTTTGGCGAAGAATGCAGCCTAAGGAGTATTCCATTGTCAAGCATTTGGAGAAAACTCCCGCTCAAATTTCTGTTTGGGCTCTATTGATGAGTTCTGAGTACCATCGAAAAGCATTGTTGAAGGTACTCGATGAAGCATATGTACCGACGGGAACAAGTGGTGAGAATCTGGCAACTATGGTTAGTCATGTCATTGGGAGTCACCAAATCTCTTTTCGAGAAGAGGAGTTACCAATCGAGGGAGTGATGCACAACCGTGCCTTGTATACCACTGTCAAATGCAGGGACAAATTTGTAGCTCGAGTGTTGATTGATAATGGTTCAGGACTCAATATTTGCCCGTTATCAACCCTTACTCAACTAAATTATGATGTTGGGAAAATCCGCCAAAGTCGCATGAATGTAAGGGCGTTTGATGGTTCACAAAGAGAGACCATGGGGGAGGTAGACTTATGTATCCAAATGGGGCCTGCAGAATTTGTCACCGAATTCCAAGTGATGGGTATATCCACAAGCTACAATATGTTGCTAGGAAGGCCATGGATCCATGCGGTTGGGGCAATACCATCCACATTGCATCAACTTTTAAAATTCATCTGGGAGGACCATGAAATTGTCATTCATGGTGAAGGGAGTAATCGTAGTTACCCTGGCTTCTCTGTTCCAGTTATTGACGATTCATCTCAAGGTACTGACTTTCACATGGTGGAGATAATGAATGCTGCTTTTGAAGACATAACACCACAAATATCAATGCCGCCGGTGTATAAAATGCTTGCCACAACCATGCTAAGAAGTGGTTTTGAGCCTGGACGTGGGTTAGGCAAGAATTTGGATGGCATATCCGAACCTCTTCCTATACCACTTCAAAATTTCCGCTTTGGCGTTGGTTATACCCCAACAAAGGAGGAGTTATTTGAAGCAGAAGCAAGGAAGAAGCATGACCCTGATCTATCAAAGCCTATTCCAAAATTGTACCAGTCATTTACTGCTAAAGCCTTAGAGCCTGAGATTGATGGTCTGGTGGAAGGGATGGGAAGATTGTTTGATGAAGAAGATTGTGCTGTGATCTTGGAAGAATGCACCGCGACACCCACCATCCGAGATGCCAAACCTGAAGAGACGCTACAGAATTGGGTGGCCACTCCACTTATGATTCATCGAATTGCTTGGTAGACAAAGACAAGATTTGAAGTTTTACTTTTGAAAATCGGTGTAGTTCGGACGAGGCCCGAAACAACCCTTTATGTCACTTTATTTTCATCGTAATGTTTTAAAAAGGAAATGGCTCACGTTGACATGAGTCATGACCAAAGTTTGTACGCCTTTTTTCCAATGAAAGCCTCGTTTATTTTAAATTAATTATCTTGCCTTTGCAAATTACTCTCTAATATATACATTCAAACTCTTTCTATCTAACATGGTTGATTTATTTTTCTTTTCAGTAAAAATGAATCTAAACTTGCCAATGTCATGACATGTCACGAACACGGTGAACCAAGTAAGGTAAATGAAGATGAATGGGAAGAATATGATGAGGAAACTATGATGCCTGAACACCTTACCGAGGACTTAAGAAACCTTGAAGATGATAAAAAGCCCAACCTGGAAGAGACAGAGATAGTCAACTTAGGAGATGACGAGTCGGTTAGAGAAACCCGAGTCAGTAGCCATTTGACAGCAATAGAAAAGGAAAAATTGGTCGAGCTGCTCAAACAATACATCGATGTGTTTGCCTGGTCTTATGATGATATGCCAGGATTAAGCACTGATATTGTTTCCCATAAGTTGCCTATCAATTCAGAGTATTGTCCGGTAAAGCAGAAAACTAGAAAATTCAAGCCCGATCTAAGTTTAAGAATAAAAGAAGAGGTCATAAAGCAGATCGAATCAAAGGTCGTCGAAGTAACCAAGTATCCCACTTGGTTGGCTAACATTGTGCCAGTGGCGAAGAAAGATGGAAAAATCAGGATATGCGTGGATTATCGGGATCTCAATAAAGCGAGTCCAAAAGATAATTTCCCGTTGCCAAACATCCATATACTCATTGATAATTGTGCCAAGCATGAGTTGCAATCTTTCGTGGATTGTTTTGCGGGATACCACCAGATCTTAATGGATGAAGAAGATGCAGAGAAAACAGCATTCATCACACCTTGGGGAGTCTACCATTATCGAGTGATGCCGTTCGGCCTCAAGAATGCTGGAGCCACTTACATGAGAGCTATGACCACCATATTCCATGATATGATCCACAAAGAAATTGAGGTGTATGTGGACGATGTTATCATAAAATCCCGCGAGAGTTCGGATCATCTGACGCACTTGGAAAAGTTCTTTGACAGGTTACGTAAGTATGATTTAAAGTTAAACCCAGCCAAATGTGCATTTGGAGTACCTGCAGGGAAGTTACTCGGTTTCATAGTTAGTAGAAGAGGTATCGAGCTTGATCCTTCCAAGATCAAGGCAATTCAAGACTTACCTCCTCCAAATACTAAGAAAGAAGTAATGAGTTTTCTGGGAAGACTGAATTACATCAGTCGATTCATAGCCCAATCAACGGTGATCTGTGAACCCATATTCAAGTTGCTACGAAAGGATGCGCCAGCCAAGTGGACCGAAGAATGTCAGAAGGCTTTTGACACCATCAAAAGTTACCTTTCAAAACCACCAGTACTGGTACCACCACGCACGGGTAGTCCTTTGTTATTGTATTTGTCCATCTCTGACAACGCATTTGGGTGTGTATTGGGACAACATGATGAAAGCGGAAGAAAGGAGAGAGCTATATACTATCTGAGCAAGAAGTTCACATCCTATGAGGCTCGTTATACCCTCTTAGAGAGAACTTGTTGTGCTTTGACTTGGGTTGCTCAAAAATTGAGACATTATCTGTCGGCTTATACAACACATCTTATTTCAAGAATGGACCCACTAAAGTACATATTTCAGAAGGCAATGCCCACAGGAAAGCTAGCAAAGTGGCAAATGCTGTTGAGTGAGTTTGACATTGTGTACATGACTCAGAAAGCAATCAAGGGCCAAGCCTTGGCCGATCACCTTGCTGAAAACCCAGTAGATGAAGGATATGAACCACTTAAAACGTATTTCCCTGATGAAGAAGTATTGTTTGTAGGGGAAGACATATCAGAATCATATCCTGGGTGGAGAATGTTCTTTGATGGAGCAGTTAACTCTAGAGGATCAGGAATTGGAGCAGTATTGATATCTGAATCAGGACAACATTTTCCAGCAACAGCGAAGCTTAGATTTCGATGCACTAATAACATGGCTGAGTACGAAGCTTGTATTCTTGGCATCAAAATGGCTCTTGACATGAATGTTCAAGAATTACTGATAATTGGTGATTCAGACTTGTTGATTCATCAAGTTCAAGGAGAATGGGCCGTGAAGAATCCTAAAATCTTACCTTACGTACAACTGGTACGGAGGTTATGTAAAAGATTTAGGAAGACCGAGTTTAGACACACCCCGAGAATACAGAACGAGTTTGCTGATGCCCTCGCAACCATATCATCCATGATACAACACCCAGAAAAGAGTTACATTGACCCACTTGAGATAGGTTTAAAAGAACAACCAGCACATTGTTTACATGTGGAAGCAGGAATCGGATGGAAATCCATGGTATATCGATGTGAAAAAGTACTTAGAAGCTGGTGAATACCCAAAAAAGCACAAGTATCCAAAAGAAAACAATCCGAAGAATGGCAAACAACTTCTTTTTGAATGGGGAGGTTCTTTATAGAGCCGCTGGTGCAACTCGCCGCTTAGTTTATATTCGAGGCTAGTATTATCCGGTTATGTGCACACAAGAAGATGCCCTGTTT